>JADLZN010006730.1:0-466748 GCA_018155175.1 Sinocyclocheilus anophthalmus | reverse complement strand
TGAGTGTTCAAAATGAAGATAAACAATATTGTGTCACATTGTGGTTGAGAAATGTGAGTGGAAAGTGATTCTCTACACCTGTGTAAACTATAGGAAAACAGACTTTATACAGCCACTAAAAATGACCTAAAAACACCAGCTGATTAACAGACATTGAGCAAAATGGTGATAAAGTTGTGAGAAAAGATTCTGCAGCATCTGAGTACAGATGCCAACTGTTTCGATATTTTGTAATCTAAACACATTCATATGTTTTTAAATGTGGAATAAGTGTCCAAATACCGTTTGGGGCTACTAAATATGATATTAATACCAAGAAGCACAATGAAAAAAAAAAAATGAAAAGCTAGACCTAAGATGACCTTTGGAATTTGCCATTCCATAAAAATCACATGACCGTTTTATGTCTGGAATTCGTCAAAGGTTATGTCATTTTATTTCAATCGACATCTTTCATGTAAAAAATCTACGTTTTATGCATTCTTCAATAACATCATAATATAATGTATTTTCTCTTGCTCTCTGGCACTTAGTGTTCGAACGGCTAGGGAAATTAGCAGGTGCTCCGATCATCCTGCACGCTCTGGTTGTCATCCTGTTGGCTATGGCTCTTTTGGGGTCTGCAGGCAGTATTCTGGTCACACTGTACAACAGCTTCAGTAACCCATATCAGACCTACATGGGACCAATAGGACTGTACACATGCAGTGGACTCAGTGGTGAGCAAACACACACACTCTCACTTATGCCAACAAACTAAAATATTTCAATCTCAAACACTATTTTGCTTGCATTTGACCTCTTCATTTTAACTCTTCGTTTAACTCTTTTTAATTGTCTAAAACGTTGATTATAAAGGGTGTTTGATTTTACACTTTTGATTATATTAGGTTTAAATGATTATAAAAGTGGTCCCAAGACCTTAGCTTAGGGTTGTTGTGACATTTACTATTACTCTGCTAAATTTTGTGTGAGAAATCCAGTCATGCAATAAGAATCCACAAGATCGTATGGATCATATGGTAATTCCATCTTTCTGTCTCACAATTTAAACTGAATTCAGTGTTGTGAGATAAAAAAAACTCACAATTCTGACTTTATATCTACAGTTCTATAAGCTAAAAACTTTCTTAGAATTGCGAGATATTAGCTAAGAACTGCCAGACATAAACTCTTCTGAAAAAAGTCATACAGTAATTATCACTGAGTTTACATATCACAATTATGATATTATTATATTACAATTCTGAGAAAAAAAATACACTTTTTTTCAGAAATGCAAGATATAAACTCATAATTCATACTTTTTTCTCAGAATTGCAACTTTCTGTCTCCCATTTCAGACTTTTTTCTCACAATTCTGAGAAAACAAACAAACAAACATTTTTCTTCAGATTTACGATAAACAAGTCTGAACTGAGATATAATCTCAGAATTGTAAGATATAAAGTCAGAATTCTGACTTTTTTCTTTCTTTTTTTATACTTTGTCTTTCAGTTCAAGCGCAGTTATACAAATGAACATTTCCTTTCAAGACATCATATTTTTTACCAATAGCTATTCCTCATTTTTCCTTCTACTTTCTCTTCCTTCACTTTTTTTCCTTTTGTCATAATACCCATCACCAACGCATAAAAATAAGAACAATAAAAAGAATTAATATAATAATGAACATAACCAATGCTACATTGATACATCCCACCTCTGATGATCCAAACCAAGAAAGGGGAGGGAGGCATCATTATGTCAGGAGGAAGCCTGCCAAACAGTGATCCTCATTTTGGGTTCTACACTCCAGGACGTTGGCCTGGCTTTCGCCTGGCATCACAAAACAACTTGGCTTTGCGCAACCAAGTTGGTGTTTTCAGCTAATCTGAGACTAGCCAAAAATGTTGGATGACTCTTAGAAATCTCAAGAAATGTCTGGGTCATATATACAAAAATCCAAGGAAGAATGTATTACAATATTTTTGCTTAAAGCCGTATTTAAGAAAATTTAGCAGATTTTTTGCTAATTTTGCATTACCATAATGAAAAACAAATTACTGTAATGCAAAAAATGAATTCAAATGGTAAACATTTATCTTTGTGATTAATTTCGCAATAATTATTATGTCACTTAATTTTAATTAAACTTAATTTATTAATTGCATCACAAAATATTTACTTTGATTAAGTTTACTATTTAGCTCATTTATTTGAATAATGCACTGGTCACTTTTTCATGCAATTACAATAAACGAGCACAGAAATATTCAAGCTTCAAAAGAAATTTATAAGAATCATAAAAGTAATTAAATAACTTTATAAAATAAACTAATTTTATGAAATACTTTTAAATAAACTAACTGAAATCTAACTAATTTTGGTTTAACTATTTCCTTGACAGAATATTTACAATTTGAATAAATAAATAATCAGTTTTGTGGCATAACAGTTTTTTTTTCATTGTGGTAAGGGAATTACCGGGGTATAAAATATCTTAGTTAAAATCTAATAAATAAAGATTATTAGAGTATGTTTTAGAAGAAATTACTATTTCAGTCTTTATACTTCAAAATGTAATTTTTAATTCAATGTGTTACTTGCCGTTCCGTAGTTATTTATGAAATTTACTTTCTTTTACTAGAATTCAATATCTTTTAATGTTTGTTTTTTTTCAGTGTAGTTATTTTTAAAGATCTTTTCACAGTAAATATTGTTCATAAAGCACATTTAATATATTTAGTAAAAATATTGGACCTTAACTTTGACAGCCATAAAAATATACATATATTTTGGGGAAAATATACATATATTTTCTTTCTCTTTTTTCTCGTAGGTTTCCTCCTCGTGGACCCCTGAGGTTCTCTGGGCCGTTCTGAAAGCATGCAAAAAAAATTATTTTTTGATGTTTTGTTTTGGGTTTTTATTTTTATTGTTTTGGAAGCATCCTTTTGAAGCTTGACTGTTTCTGTACCCATTCAACAGCATGACGACCACTGACCAGTGCATTACTAAAATAAAAAAAAGAAACAAACTCATATGGCTTTGGAAAGACATGAGTAAATGATGACAAAGTGTCCATTTTTGAGAGAACCAACGCTTTGTCACACAATGGCCATTTTCCATACTTCAGATCAAGATTAGTGAATGCAACTGCTTCCAGAAAAGCACAAAAGGGCGAGTTCCTCCACGACACTGCTGAAGCAGAGGGAAATCCTAATCCCTGCTATTTGAGAATGTCAGCGGCTCCTGGAAGCATGGCTGTCAGATAAAGCTGCAGACCAGCGCTGGGCTTCAGGAGAGTTTTTTGGTACAGAAACCTTGTTTAGAGGCCTCCACTCCTCTACGGCCCATCCGTCTTCTGTCATCGCTGGGTAAACATACTCCGCCGCTCGCTGTAAAACAGAGCTGGCTGCAGCGTTAACAGTCCACAGACCAGGGCCAGTGACTGGAGCCCGTACCATGCTGGGGTTTTCAGCAGCGCGTTGCTGACCAGCCAACAAAAACAACTGCCACGGCCAGACTAACATTAAGAGGTGTCTGCTCCATTAAAAGCAGCATGTTACTGCACATCTGTATCCAGACTGAAGCAAGCCAACTTGTTAAAGGAATAGTTCATCCAAAAGTGAAAATCCTGTCATTGTTAACTCACTAATGTTGTTCAAACCTGTGCAACAAAACAGTAATATTATAATATTCACACTTTATGTACTAATATGTACATTTAATGCATTTCATTTTCATATAATGAAAGTAATAAATAAATAAATAGATAAAATTTAAATGTGCAAGAGGATGCACAGAAAAACTTTTTTTTGCAATTTCATGTACACTTTTGCAAAAAAAAAAAAAATAATTAAAAATGTATAATTTTTTACTTACTGTTTTGGAACAATATTTACTGTGAAAAGCCTTTAAACACGATTTCTCATTACCATTAATTAAATAAATAAATAACCATAAAGCATTTTTTGTTTAATTAACTTTTAAATATGTATCACTGTGATTTATAATAATGTCTTTAATTCACACGTGTAATACAGAAATACTGTATTACAGTAACAAGAATTTAATAAGAAACTTTGACAGTAACATGAATCACAAAAAGGAATAGCGGTAAAAATAACATTTATTATTATGGTAATGAAAATGTTTTGGGGGAAATGTGCTTAACGATTAAGCAAATTATGTCAAAATGTAAATATTAAAAAACAGTTTACCCAAAAACTAAAATTCTTTTAAAAAAAAATTAAACAAAAATTTCAATCATTTTATTTAAAGTCATTTAATACAATTTGATTCAATAAAATAATTCCTTAAGTAACACTTTGACGACTTTTATTATCATTACATTATTTTTAAGCTTAAATATTTCTGTGCACATTCATTGTAATAGCATCAAAAAGAGTGACCAGCAAATCATTAAATAATAACTGAATTTTTAAAAATAATAACTGAATTGATTTGTCAACTTAAAGAGAGCAAATTAAGAAAAAAATTATATTTACAAAGTACATTCTTTATGATAAGTTGAATAAACATGTTATTTTTATTAGTGCTGTCAAATCGATTAATCGCGATTAATTGCATCCAAAATAAACGTTTTTGTTTACGTAATATATGTTTGTGTACTTTGTATATTTATTATGTATATGTAAATGCACACACATACAGTATATATTAAATTAGTAATATATTTATATTTATGTATAATATAAATCATATAAATATTATATGAGCATGTAAATATGTGTGTGTGTGTGTGTGTGTGTGTTTTAGACCTATAAATATACACATTACACACACATATTATGTATACACAAACTTTTATTTTCGATGCGATTAATCACGATTAATCGTTAGACAGCACTATTTTTAATAAAATGTAATTACAAATATTTATTTTTGCAAATATGTTATTATGTCTTAACATTTATTGTTCTTCTTATTATTATTAACAACAACGTCAGTTATTTAATTTTGCAAACATGTTGCTTTCTAAATGTTTTCACATAAACATATTTGGCTGTATTTTTTTAAATAAGTACATAACTAAATTAAAACAAGAGGTCCCTCAAAATGAGAACAACATTTCTGGGTGAACCATTCCTTTAAACTCCAGACAGGGTGTGATCATGTTGAATGTGTTAAAGTGAACAGGTTAAGCCGGAGCACATCGGGCGCTGGGACGTTAAACACCGGTGTCACTGCACAATATCTGTTAGGCTAATTGCAGGGTTTGAATAAAAGTGCTCAGCTGGTCTCATTCAGCCGCTAAAATATCCCCCCTGCTGGAAAGAGTCAATCAGCACACCGCCAGGTGACAGATTTCACCATCACACTCTGACACCGAGGCTGGGAGCAAGCAAAATATTGTTTTCTGCCATGCCAACTAATAAGTAATTATAGTCTAGTCCTTCACAGATGGCAGACCCCACAGTCATTCCGCTGTCTTCCAATAAAGGAGAAATTAAGTTAAGGCGCTGCTCCGCACATGTGCATCTGCAACGCCAACAAACCCGAGTCTAAACAAACCTCGGCTGTGCCTGAGAGTTAACTGGAAGGAGCCCATTAAAACAAGCTCATGACACTGTAAATCTACTCAACGTGATTGATGCAAAGCCTCCGATTCCTGCGCGCACGTGTAATTGTGGAGGTGTGCATGAGGCAAAAGGTTGGAAGGCAGAGCTTTGTTTGGAGTTTCTCCAGTCTGAACGATCTAAGAAGAAGTTTTCTTCCAAGATAAAAAAAAAAAAACAACAGAACATTTTGTCATTATTTACACTGCCAGTCAAAAGTTTGGAATAATTAAGACTTTTTAATGTTTTGAAAGAATCGCTGTTCACCAAGGTGTATTCATTTGATTAAAAATTACAGTAAAAACTGTATCACTGTAAATATTATGACAATTTAAAATAAGTTTTCTGTTTGAATACATTTTTGAATGCATTTTTTTTCTGTGATGCAAAGCTGAATTTTCTGCAGCCATTAATCCAGTCCTCAGTGTCACACGATCCTTCAAATCCCCGCTGCTTACATAAAATGAAAGGTGTTCCCCCTATCAAGCTTTTGAAATGCTATCTTGCAGCCTTGTTCAGATTTTCCTTTTATTTGCATACAATATATCATGGGCGCTATATAATCGTCTACTCAGATTGCATCTGTTGAAAGAACTTTATGTGTTTTGTCTATTTGGGGCTTAACAGATAAGTCACTAAACTCTCGTTATATGGAAAAGAGCTAGATTCTTTGGAATTGCGTTGTGGTACTCTCGTGAACGTGCGTCGACTGACACAGAAGAGAAGAAATGGTTTAATAAAGTCATTATTTTTTGTTTTTTTGCAAACAAAAAGTATTCTCGTAGCTTTATTAAATTAAGGTTGAACCACTGATGTCTATGACTATTTTAACGATGTCCTTACTACCTCTCTGGGTCTTGAACTTGTCAGTTGTGTTGCTGTCTATGGAGAGTCAGAAAGCCTTGGATTTCATAAAAAAAATCTTAATTTGTGTTCTGAAGATGAACGAAGGTCTTATGGGTTTGGAACGACATGAGGGTGAGTAATTAATGACAGAACTTTCATTTTTGGGTTAACTATCCCTTTAAGAAACCCAAATCTTGCTCTACACCTTTTTAACAATCAAACATCCAGTTTCACTTCCATGTCAGATTATACAAGTATAATGAAAGCAAAGGACCTTCATAAGATCAAAAAAAAGCCTGAACCTCCATAGCCAAAAACAGACCTTGAGCACTGGAGGAAGCCAAATGTAGTAATAGCACACTAAATGATTTAAGCATTTGTGTGCTTGCATGTCTGACCCTCGGTTATCCTTCAAGAACCTCCTTTAAACAACATGTCAAGTCTCAACACTCGGGGTTAAAACAGCATGTGCCGCTCTTCAGCTTTGCCTTTTGATTACTAGAAGGTCAAATGTGAAGTTTGACCTGCTCTGAGTTCTTCTGTGGATGTGGACAAGCACGGGTAAAAATAATAACAAACAAAAACATGGTACGGTCAAAGGCATGGTGTAAAAAAAAAAACAAAAGGGAAAATTTGTTTCTTACTAAAAGTCTTCACATCCAGATGTTGGTTTCTGTGGACAAAGCTAAGTGTACTCTCTGAACAACGCACTATAATTTGGAGAATACTTCAGATGTTTGACAAAAAAAAAAACGAAGCCACAATGGCTGATCCTTTACTTTTTTGTTGTTGTTGCTGTTGTTAAATCATTTTATATATGTGCAATAAACCAAGAAATATAAATGTGTCTGAAATAAGACTACATACATGATTCAATTAAAGTAAATGTAAAAAAAAATTAAAATTAAATTTAAGTAAAAGTTTGCTGATTTTTTACTTTGTTACATCATTTGGATCTGTGCAAAAAATACAAATAAAAATACCAAAAAAAAAGAAACAATATAGTATGTGAATTAAACGATATAATTAATTAAATTCTTAATTATAAATACTGAATTTACCATTTAAACAGTATTTATTAAAACAAATATAATAAAGGCATAATGCATTTAATGTATTTATAATGAAAGAGAAACACAATGGGTGTGAACTACTTACCTGAGATGTAATATTACACGCATTTAATATTTGCGTAAAAATGAGTTCACTGTATGACATTCAGGTCAAATGACACATTTATTACATAAACATCCGGTTTCACAGCCAAAAAGGTACCAAAAAATATGAATGCAACCTTAAATCCAAGTGCAGTTTAAGGTTGTCTTTTCTCAAAATTGATTATATGTTCCCTTAATAAAGGAGGCAGAAAAAGTTATTTGGTTTGAACTTGAATATGCAGATAATATTTTATTAAAATTAGCCCACTGAATGACATTTAGGTCAAACAATATGTTTGTTACATAAACTGTGAAAAATGTGCCAAATTATGAACCAGACCTAAAAACAAAAGGGCGGTTTAAGGTCGTCTTTTCTCAAATTATTATAAACTTTCTTGGTGCTAACCTGAATAATAACTCTCTCAACTTAAAGCCATAAAAGACTAATTTCAATTAAAAGAAACAGAGTTTCTATAATTTTCTTTATAAATGTAACCGGCCATCCTAACTCTTCCAAGAGCCTCAGTTATATTCTCTTTTCACTTGAGATCAAAGCAATGTGGTTTGCTTCGTTTCATAGGTCCGCTGAAAGTGGTTCATTCATCCGTGTGCTGAGATTGCCTCCGACACCCACAATCACAGCCAGTGCAGCCAAAGCGAAATAAACTCACTGACACACCACAAGCAAAACCAAAAACTGCTTGTGGTTAACTAATAATAAAGCAGTTTTGCATGTGGCGCCCTACTGTGCGCAATTATGAGATCTGACTAAACCGCAATTTTAAGTGTTTAAGCAGCCAAAATATGATTAACAGTCACAGCTGCTAAAACATGTACTTGAGTGTGACATTGATACTTACTTAGTCTTAAAAAGTGATAATAATGTATATGATCTAAAGATACCATAAGCTATAGTGACAAATCAGCAAACACTTCAAATGAAACGTCATTATGCTGTGTCTCTCATATAGTGTCTATTAGGCCTGCACGATTAAACTGAAAAATATTCAAGACTAAAATGACAACAGCTAATACAGCAATACATTTACATTAGGGGTGGAACGGTTTGCGGAAAAAAATCGAACCGTACGGTTCTCCACGCGCTGGGACCGCGGTTTAACTTTAATCTGACAACGCATCTGTAATATGGTTTGCTATAAATAACACGTAAAACAAACAGGGTTCGGCTAATATATGTTTCTGTTGATGGATGCGTATTCTGGCTTCCCAATACATTACAACAACAGGTGTAAAAAAACGTGGACAAACCATTCACTCTTGTTCAATGCGAATGCCGTATGCTGGAATATGAGCAGTCATTTATTCCGTCATCACCCTGAACAGCACACATTGATATCTGTGTTTAAGCTAAACTCATTTAAGCTTTGCCAGTTTAAACATTTAAGAGCCAGAGGACGCGAGCTTGCGCGCGCAGTGAGAAGATTTGTGCGTGCGCTCATCCGAAGTGCGCAAACCCGCGCCTCAGAACGCGCGCAAATATTGTGTTTAAATGGACAAATTCACACAAAAAATATGTAAAAATGCCCGTCTTGGTAAGTATCCTATAGCAGACATAGCCGGCTGAGCGTACTGGATCAGTGCATTCTCTTAAAGTCACAGCACTTTCTTAATATTAATCAAACAGCAACAACAAGGAAATCACTCACTGCTCTTGACTGAATAGCTTTTGTAACTTTAATAAAGATTAATCTTTAATATATAGGCAAGTATGCAATGCTGTTTTACGTTTCATTACTTTATTCAATTTCTGTACCTAAAAACTAATGTTAGACCTACCTAAAAAAAAACTGAAAATCACTTATTTTATTTTATTTGTATCTTTACTCTATTGTATTTATTTGTGCTGTTGCTTGTAGTTAGATAGATTATTCTTATTTTCTTTATTTTTATTTGACAGTATAGTTTTTGCCTAAACATAGCACACACCGAACCGCACCGAAACCGTGATACAAACCGAACCGTGAGTAAGTTGAACCGTTCCACCCTTAATTTACATGTATGTTGCGTCATGCATCTATGAGGTTTTTTGCACCAGTTGAGCATCGTAACCAATCAGAGTTGCACACATGAATACTACGGCCAATCAAAGATGTTTAAATAAATCTATAGCTTTAGCAAAGCAGTTCTGCTGCTAAAAGGGGCAAAGCCAAATTGACTGTTTATCCAACAAACAGGAAAAAGTTCTGTCTGTGCTAAAAATTGTAAATAATTATTAAGGAGTTCATTCAAATTGAGAATAAAGTATCATCTGCACACCAAATCACAAGTTCAATGAAACTTGAGGCCAAAAGTCCAAGATCTAATATCAAAAAAATGTGCACCATGTACACTTTTGTGTCACAAAGTACATTTTATTTGTTAATGAATAAGTAAAATAAAAAAATACATAAATAAGTGATTTTTACCTCATGTTTCATTGAACTTATGTTGACACAGTTTAGTCACTGTCTTGATTAAAACAGCAATAAATAAATTCAGTTTTCAGATCGTCTTGCACAAAAGTATTTCAATGGCAATTCTATTACATAAAATTAATAATTGCGATTGCATGTAATTTTTTTATTTGGATTTGTCATATCCATGTAGCCCTATACCCTATTGAAAAAAAAACTGCTAAAATTGATTTTGTTAAAAGAACTGTGATAAATAAATAACATTCTGACCTTTATATGTAGAACATTTTTAATTTTTAATAAAGTTTCATTTCTATTAATAATAATATTATGTTCTGCATATCATAATTTCAACTTTTCTAAACTTTTACCACTCTAATAGGCAACTACCATCTTTATCACTAGTTGTTTGGTATACTGTATACTTGGTATACATTTGATGGGTTTGACTTTGTGGTGGATTTTGACTTACGAGTCAATTAAGGTGTCTGGTTAACATTACTTGAATAGCATTCCTTCTCTAACTTGAATCTTACATAATCAAACATGAGTTCTGAAGGATTTTTTTAAGCAAGCTGCAAAAAGGGCTAAACAAGGACTACAACTACCTAAAGGATTGCTTCTACAGCAACTGACATGAATGCTTCAAAATTCAGATTTAAGGTATGAGTGTGTATCATTTATGCCATAGGACCAAATCTCTCTGACATCAGTTATTTTAGTCATAAATCAAACCCAGCCATTCTAAACAGCCTATAATTGACATCATGACAGCACAGGTCTATTGACTCTGCTGGTGTGCTTGTTGCACAAGTCTAGCGAAAGCAAAGTGGATTTCTAACAGTCCCGCTGAATACTTTGTATCTCATCGCCCATTCACACAAGGGTTACATGTAACCATGTTATGAACCATACAATGAACCATACATGTTATGTATAACAGGACTGAGGCGTTCTTTCTTTTGTCTTTTCCCTTCCAGATACACTTTAGTCACGCTGTAAAGGGCAGAGGTGAATATAGGTCAGCAGGTTAGGAATGTCTCAAAGTCAATCTCCTTCTTTAAAAAAATAAATGGCAAAGACTTGCCTAAAAACTCCCATCCGGACAGTGCCTCCCTATACCTGCCTCTACTGACTGCTATTACATAACTGCACAGTGCTGGGAAAGTACCAAGCAACAAAAGTGAAACAACGGCTAGAGAGCAGGAGAGATTTATTATAGCTCCGTAAAATTCATTTTCGCTATTCAACGTAATTTCTCCTTATTCTTTGATTGGCGACAAACATTAAAACTCAAGAACCAAACACAAGCGCGGCTGACTTCACAGTCCAGCGCTAATGTTTTCGTTTTGAAAGCGAATGGAACAGAGTTCAAGTCCCGATTTTATATACAATTTGGTTTCATATATGAATAGTATTACACATATTCGCCACTGTGTGATCATACAAAACACACTCTGAACCCCAGACTCCGACATTACAGATATCGAATGGTTTTCCCTGCTCTGTTTATGGCAAAACTTGTTACATAACCAGCTTACATTCCACATTCACCGTATCAGCCTCTAAATATACCCTTCAGCGCGACACACAACAACCCGAACAGACATTCAACGTTACTTTATACAGTGTCGTGTCACTTGTTCACTTTATGTCTGTATAATCGCAGATACATTTTGCACTGAACTTGGATGAGTTGAATGCAGACACCGAAGGGGGAGTGGCTAAAAAACCTACTGTCTGTACTGTACAACACTCATATTAAGACAAATCTCAATTAAAATTAGATATTAAAGCATTGCGGCAAGTCCAAATGCCTTTCAATATATTTTATACATGCGAAATTGGTGTGTAAACGCGTCCAGCTAGCATCCAAACAAGTGCAAAGATCAAGTAAAAGCATGCTGACAACTAATGAATGACATTTAAGAATATAACATTTAAAAAAAAAAACAAATAAGCATATATCAAAATAAAAACACATTACGCGTGTCGTGAATTTTATCATTTTAAAATAGCCTACAGTCCACATAAGTTCGCCTTGTGTGCTAATAGCCTACACATTATAACATTCTGATATCTTTCTGTGTGTGTGTATATAACAATATATAGGCTATATTTTTTCACACCACTTTTAAATCAGAAATTAACTTTCATATTGTCAAATTTAGATTTTTTTAATAAACGCGGCTGTTTATTTTTTAGTCTTCAGTGTCAGTGCTGTCATATATCCAACAACAATAGCAGGATTATTCGGTTGTACGAGCACATCAACTCTAAAAGCATCCTAATTCCTATATATTTCACAAATACCGTTTATTCCTATTCACCACGCGCTTTTCCAGCGCACCAACGCACTGGAATGATTTTGACGCGCCGCGCGCGCCATTTAAGTTAAAATGAATTCACTTTGAAGTTTTGCTCATCGATACTACGGAGAATCAATGTCGTATCGATTCCAAAGAATCACTGTCTCTCACCTCTGTTTGTGCTGGAGCAGCTCTGCCGGCGCACAGGGGCTTGGTGCTCAGCTTTGCGGAGGGTCTCCAGGTTTACCGGGGTTTCCCTGACCGGGGTAACCGGCTCTGAGACGCCGATGCCCGGGTCGCTCGCTGGATCTGGAGGGGACTCCATGCTGTGCTTTCTTTTGGAGCTATTGCTGCTGGTGTATCACGATGCGCCGCGATGCGATTCAGAGCTCAGAGGTTTGCTGTAGCTAAGCTATGTATTTTTCTAGCAGAAGTAAGAAATATTGAACAGGCGAGTGTAGACAGAGGTGGGTGTGTAGGATTGATTGTCCACCGGCAGCGCTAGAGAGAAGCTCCAGTGCAGCCGCTCAACAGGAACACACTGTCAATAGCCGATGAATGGATGTGTGTGAGCCCTATTAACACTGGCACTTTCATGTCTTTGCCCGTCTTCTAATGACACAGCCGCACATTTTCCGCTTTAAAACACAGAATGCGTCATCTAGAAGGGCACAAACTGCTGAAATTAAACGATCCTGACAGGATCCTGCGATATATGTTTTCAGAATCCCTGCACCTACATGTTTGGTTTATGAGCCCTGGCAAAAAGTGCATATGAGAGCTGATATTGTACCCAGTCAAATACTTCTTACAGAAATATTGAAGGAAAAAAAACAATATATAGCATACATATAGCCGAGATCTATGTGTGCAGCAATTTTTTTCACCTTATGTTTGGTTACTCTATAAATTATCATTTCAATGGTGATGAACATCGTTTTATAAATTGCATTTTTATTTCTATAGCAATTTTAAGCTATTCTTCACGTATTTGAGATCTAAAGCATTAGCCATTCATAAAACATCCAGAAACTTTCGAAACAGTCTCTCTTTATTATTCTTTACTTACTTACCCTTATTGGTAAGATATTTATTTTATGATTCTGATGCATATTTTTAACAAAATTCCCCAAATAGAACGCACATAATGTGTTGATATGAAAACAGTGCACATTGGAAACTTTCATACCCTTTTCAGTTTCAAGTTAAACCACTTACTGTGTAAACAGTATCTTGCATCTAGCCACAAATGCAGCTTATGCACACTGACTGAATAAGTGAAGTGTCGCTCTGGTTGTGTTTAATCAGTGCAAGAGCGCGGTAGATTAAGTTGGTCTGAGCTCTGACTTCAGCGGTTGATCAAAGCCTCAGCACCCTTCGCCTTCAGGGAAAGCAAAGTTTTATAGCAGCATGTTAAGGGCGTGTTTTGATGCTAAACAATGCCAAACTTGAGGGGCCCTTATTAATTAAATATTTGGTTTGGTGTCGCAGTAGATGCAGGTTCTCCCGGCGGCATTGTAAACAGCACGCCTGCCGCACGTGGTCAGTGCGGAAGAGCCACGCCCCCTCAGAGCACTGCACGTGGACTTTGGCATGCTCTCGCAACTTGGATCGCCAACGCTAAACAAGTCAAGTTCACTGCGTGCGCGATTACGTCGAGGTTACGTTTAGCTGAAAGGTCAAAACGGAATTAAAGGCTGCAACAGCTTGCACGCAGAAAACTGTCAAACTCTCATATATGTGAAACAGCATTCCTGTTTAAAGAAATAAAAGTTACAGTTCTGTCAGCATTTACTCACTTGTATGTCGTTCCAAACCCGTTCGACCCTTTAGTCCAAACGAAGAAAGTGAAGGCGACGGAGTCAAAAAAAAACGTTAAAAAAAAAAAAATCTACAGTATAATCCATACCAGTGGTATGAATTCCAAGACGTAGGAAATGGAAGAACTCGACCTTTAAGTCGTTGTTTACTTATAAAACAAATCTAATATTCTGCCACAGCGTCTTAATTTTGTTCATGCATGTGCAAATTAAAATTTGGCGCAAAGGTGAGTTACGTAGCTCAAACGCAATTGGTTCTCGCTTGCAGTCCAAAACAGCTTGCGAAAATTAACCATGGTTCCCTATCGATACTTCACTCGTACTGCGTCTGCTAAGACGCTATGGGAAAACCTTTTTTCTCCTGAACTGAAGCCTTTTTCAATAAAGCAGTGTAACTGCACGGCCATTGGTTCATGCAGTGTATTAAAAACGAACCAATGGCTCGGCAGCGGAGCAGCACGAGCCTATGGCGACGAAGCCCACCAAAGCCCACCAGAATGGGCGGGGCATCTGGCTACATAAGCGTGCACTTCGCCGTAGCATCTTCAGATTTCTTCTCCGTCAGCGACGACTACAAGATCTTCGCACTACGAGACTCGCCGTGAACAAGCCTCGCAGCAGATCAAGACCCCTCTCTGCTCGGCTGACTTCGCCACCCTTCAGCTGCCTTCGATGTCTGCAGCAGCGTGGTCTTCCGGTCCCCTGCCGCTATCCGGTGACTAACAAATTTCCGGCGTTGTTGCAAATGCTGCGCCGCTACTGTCGCTCACGGCGAGTGCGTTTCATGCTTGGGCGCTGCCCACGCTGAAGCTGCACTGACCGAGACAGAATGTTCTCATTGCGAGGATATGAGTCTCTCCTCTCTGCGCTCGCGGATAGCTTTCTTTTCAGAAAGCGACTCCGCCCCTCGCTTTCTTCCTCCCAGGAACCTGTGAGGAAAAAGCAGCGGGGAAGAGGAACTCAGCGCGCGGGCTGTCTCAGCTGCTTCTAGCAGACCCGTGCCCCATCCCGTGACTCCATGAGACGAGACCTCCTCTCTCAGGCGAACAGAATGATATGGCACCCCCAGCCCGAGCTGTAGGCTCTGCACCTCTTGCCTCTCAATGGGGGCCTGTGGACCTCCCCGAGAGCATGCTAAACACAATATCTCAGGCTAGAGCACCCTCTACAAGCCTCTATGCCCTTAAATCGTCTGTCTTCTCCGCCTGGTGTATGGCCCATGGCGCAGACCCAATTTCCTGCGACATATCTCTGATATTGTCCTTCAAGCAGGAGCGGTTGGATAAGGGTCACTCCCCTTCCACGCTCAAGGTCTATGTAGCAGCTATAGCAGCCTCACACGCTCCTATAGCTGGTCAGTCAGTGGGCAGGAACAACCTAGTTATTCGCTTTTTGAAATGGTCTAGGAGGCTCAACCCGCCTCGCACTGTCACCGTCACTACATGGGACCTGCCCATGGTGTTGAGGGCTCCGAAGAGCCCTCGTTTCGAGCCGCTACAGTCTGTTGACCTTTGTCCCCTGATGCTAAAAACCGCTCTGCTACTGGCGTTAGCATCGGTAAAGCATATTGCCAATGCCCCATGGGAGTAAGAGCCCACTCAACTAGAGGCATTGCCTCGTCGTGGGCATGGTCCAGTGGTTCTGATATTTGTGAGGTGGCCGGCTGGGCCTCGCTGTCCACATTTACCAGGTTTTATAATATGGATGTCCCGGCCTTACAGGCTCGGGTCCTTTCTGCTTAAATGGACTTACTCTTGCAAAACCAGTGCTTCAGGCGTTTGCCTTCTCTGTACTCTCTTGGCCCCCACTGGGTTCTGAGGCTGTATGATTTTTTCTTGGAACGATTACTTAACGCCGGGCCAACCTCTGTGAGTTTGGCCCTATCACTTCCTGTGGGGCTTCCCTGCAATTACTTGGACCCTCTGGGCCCTTGGTGCTCAAGGCAAATTCAAGCATTGGTCGTTCCTCTAACATAGCACGGCAGGATTGTACTGGTTCCCCAAAGCGTCTTAGCAGACGCAGTACGAGTGAAGTATCGATAGGGAAAGTACTTGGTTATAAATGTAACCTCGGTTCCCTGAGATACGGGAACGAGTACTGCGTTGCTGGCCATGCTATGTAGCTGCATGACTCGGTCGTCGCTTCAGTCGAAGTAACCTGAAGATCCTATGGCGAAGTGCATGCTTATATAGCCAGATGCCCTGCCCATTCTGGCAGGTTTTGGCGGGCTTCGTCGCCATAGGCTCGTGCAGCTCCGCTGCCGAGCCATTGGTTCATTTTTAATACACTGCATGAACCAATGGCAGTGCAGTTACACTGCGTTATTGAAAAAAAGCTTTAGTCATCGGAAAAAAAGGAGTTTTCCCCATAGCGTCTTAAGCAAGACGCAGTACTCGTTCCCTATCTCAGGGAACCAAGGTTATGTTATTGTAGTAAAACCATGGTTAATTTTTTTGTAATTTTATTAGTGTTGTGGAATATGCCGAATTTGGTGCCTTATAATCAAATCAACAGATATTGCTAGTTAAAATGTCTTTAAAACCAAAATACATAAATAAAGTGATGTATTTTAATATCAAATTTAAAAAAGTATTATACATTTTCCTCAAATCAAAGTACTCAAATAAAAGGCATGTATTTTAAAGTATATAGCCTATCACGTATCAGTTTAATACATGAGATGAAATATTTGTCTGTGTTATTAACCCAAATAAATTCTGGTAGTCTGAAAACGCCAAAGACTTTGAGCCCTATAGTAGGGTGGTACAGAGTGATGAGATGTGAGACGTGCGGATCAATCTGCAAGGCTTTATTGTGGAGAAGGACCGAGACGTGGTCCATGAAGCACGGCAGGGTCAAACAGAGGCAGTACAGGGTATAGGGGGGCAAGACAAAGAAAAGTCTAGGGCTAGCGTGGGTCGAGATGGCAGACAGAGTCAGAAGGGACAGACTAAGGGAGAATCAGGAACAGGCGAAGTCGAAACCGGGGAAAAGAAAACAGTAGGCTAGGGTCAGAGGTAAGGTAAGATCGGGCTACGGCTAATGGACTAAGGCAATGAATAGGGTAATAGCTAAGGCTAATGGCTAGGGCTAGGGCTAAGGCTAAGGCTAGGGCTAAGGGTAAGGCTAATGACTAGGGCTAAGGCTATTGACTAGGGCTAAGGCTAAGGCTAATGCTAAGGCAAATGACTAGGGCTAAGGAAAACGACTAGGGCTAAGGCAAATGACTAGGGCTCTGTAGAGTCGCTATCCTAGGGGAGTGATAAACGCTGAAGCAATACTCGGCAGAGGGAAGGGATCATAGTGAGTGTTAAATAGTGAGGGAGTGGTATGAAACAGCTGGGTGCAATCAGTGAAAACAGGTGTGTGCAATTCGTGCTGATTGCAATCAGTGCAATGCATGATGGGAAATGTAGTCCGGGGTGATGGGCAACAGTGGGAAGTGCGGAGTCAATGAATAGGAAAGTGCGTGGACCGGATTCGTGACAGAGCCCCCCCCACCCAAGGAGCAGCTTCCAGACGCTCAAAAAACCTTTATAATTCCGGAGGGCGGTGGAGTGGAGGCGGAACAGGGGGAGGGTTGGAGGGAGGTCCAGGATAGGAAAACCAGGGTGGAGCCGGCAGCACAGGTGGAGCTGAAGACCTCCACTGCAGAACAGACGGGACCGAAGATCCCCACGGCGAAGCAGAGGACCACCAAAACCAGACAGTAGACCACCACGGCGGAGAAGAGGACCACCAAAGCCAGACAGTAGACCACCACGGCGGTGCAGAGGACCACCAGAGCCAGACAGTAGAACACCACGGCGGAGCAAAAGACCACCACGGTGGAGCAGAGGACAACCACGGCGGAGCAGAAGACCACCACAACCAGACAGTAGACCACCACGGCGGAGCCGATTGACCCCAGACCAGACAGTACTACCACCGGCGGCGCAGAAGACACCAGAGCAGACAGTAGACCCCCCCCACGGCGGGCAGCGGACCACCAAGGCGGGAGCAGAAGGAACAGGAAACCTCTGGTGACCCACACCGATCAGGATGACCATGGGGAGACTTAACAACGAGGAGCCGCAGAGACAGACAACACAGAAGAACATTGGGGTTGCGAGACAAGGACTGGATCAGGGCAATCCCTGGCCAGACACATTGAAGCAAAGCAAGCAAAGAATTCACAAACGTCCTCCATAGCCGTGACAGGACAGGATGAGGATTCACAGACGGCCTCCATAGCCTTGACAGGATGAGCAGGGAGTTCGCAAACAGTCTCCTTAGCTGTGACAGGACGGGCAGGGAGCTCGCAAACGGCCTCTATAGCTGTGTCAGGACGAGCAGGGAGCTCGCAAACGTCCTCTATAGCTGTGACAGGACGAGCATTGAGCTTGCAAACGGCCTCTATAGCTGTGATAGGACGAGCAGGGAGCTCGCAAAGGCCTACCTTTTTTTTTTATCTCTATCTATGCTGGTGACCCAGGAGAGCAGGAATGTTCGCAACACGGGCCTGGCCCCTCCCCTCACTTCTATAGCGTTATATAGTGACAAGGTGAGCAGGGCGGATTAATCGCTCGCAAGCGGCTTCTATAGCTGTGACAGGACGAACAGGGAGGTTGCAAACAGTCTCCGTAGCCGTGACAGGGTAGACAAAGAGTACATAGGCGGCCTCCTTGGCCGGAACAAAACAGACAGAGAGTTCATAGACGGCCTCCATGGCCGGAACAGAACAGACAGAGAGTACATATGCGGCCTCCTTGGCCGGAACAGAACAAGCAGAGAGTTCATAGACGGCCTCCTTGGCAGGAACCGGACGAGCACGGAAGTCATAGGGAGTACACTGAACCTCTGACGGTTCTGCAGCGAGATGCCGCCACCTCTGGAGGTTCTACACCCGTACAATCTGGAACCAGGAAAAGTTCATTAATGTTCTCCTTGGTAGGACAGGTACAAAGTTCAGCAATGGTTCCTTCGACCGTGACATGACAGGCTGAGAGTGTATTTCTGGGTGCCACCACCATCCTTGGAGCTGAAGCGAGCGCCGCTGCCTTTGGAGGTTTTGCAGCCTCAGCCACCACTTCTGGAGAAAATGCAGCAGGCGCCATTGCTTCGGGGAACACCGCAGCGAACACCACTAACTCAGGAGATTCTGCAGCTTCAGCCGCCAACTCTGGAGACCTAATAGTGGGCGCTGCCGCCTCTGGGAGTTCTGTGGGGGTGTATGCAGCCCAAACACACCAAAAAGCGACCCCCATCAAGGGAAGCGCTTCAGACAGGGGAATGAGTTCAGGAACAGGAGGGCTAAAGTGAGTGGGTTTGAGGATACCAGCTGCGCGTGCAGACACCAGCGGTGCATCCTCACACTGGATACCAGACTGGGATAACGAAGGACTGACCTTGATAATTTGGGTGCAACAGACAAGACGTGACAAGACTCCGGATGATCAGCTGTGATGCGGACGTGAATTTGGATGAATAGCTGAGACGTGCGCGATGCTGAATGAATAGCTGAGACGTGTGCGAGACTCTGGATGAATGCTGAGAGTGTTGAGGACTCTAGAAGGTCAGCTGTGGAAGTTTACGGAATCTTGGACGAAAACCAGCTGAGAGTTACGAGGCTTGATGAACAGCTGTGTTGATGGCGACGTGAATCTGGATAATGAAACAGCTGAGACTATGAGGCTTGGCAGATCGCGAGACTGACTGGGAATCGGAAGACCGTTGGACCTGATAGATCATGATATCAAGCTGCGACTTGACGGATCCTGAAGATAGCAGTGACCTACTTGCTCATTAGATAAACTGGACTAAATTAAACTCCGGAAGCATCAGTGGTGAACATTAGACTTGACGGAGGAAGATCACCTGTGACCTGGACTTGCTCTGACGAACAGTTGGACTGACAGACTATGAATGTCCGTTGTGACTTGACGAAATCAGGAAAAGAACAACTGTGACTTAGGACGTGACTCATGATAATGAATGGTATTGATGGACTATGACCAATCACTGGACTTGACTAGACTTAAAACGATCAGTTGTGAATTGAATAGACTCATGATCATAAATGTGAATGGATGGGCCCCATGAGACAACTGTGACTTGATGACTCGTGCTAATGAAATGCAACCTGAACTTGCAATCATGACAATAACTGTGACTTGATTTGCCCCTGATGATCAACGTGACTTGACTAGACTCATGATCATTAACTGTGACTTGATTTGACTCGTGATCATAAACTGTGACTTGCTTTGACTCATGATGATCAACTGTGACTTGAATGGCATAAGGGAAGATCTGTTGTGTCCGTACATTGAGATCACCCCCCCCCCCCCCCCCCCCCCCCACCCCCCCCCCCCCCCCCCCCCCCCCCCCCGACTCCGCTGTCGCCGCAATTTTGTGAGCGTGCTTAGTGCGGCCGCCATTACCAGAGTGAGGGCGGGGTTGCGTTCCTCCACGATACCCACAGTGAACGCTGACCCAGCAGTCAGCAAAGCATAGTATATAAAGTCCTTTAGACTACAATTAAATGCGGATCCATCTGCAAGGCTTTATTAAAAGAGACGTGGTCAGAGCAGGCAGGGTTCAAACAGAGGAAGACAGGTATATGGTGGGCATGACACAAGAACAGTCCTAGGGCTAGCGTGGGTCGACGATTGGCAGACAGAGTCAGAAGGGGCAAGACTAAGGGAGAAATCCGGGAAACCAGGCGAAGATCAGAAACCGGGAAAAAGGCTAAGGCTAAGGCTAAGGCAAAACTAGGGCTAAGGCTAAGGCTAAGGCAAATGACTAGGGCTAAGGCTAAGGCTAATGACTAGGGCTAAGTAAGACTAAGGGCAAAAGACTAGGGCTAAGGTAAGGCTAAGGCTAAGGCAAAGGCTAAGGCTAAGGCTAAGGCTAAGGCTAAGGCTAAGGCTAAGGCTAAGGCTAAGGCTAAGGCAATGACAAGGGCTCCGTAAGGTAGCTATCTCTAGGAGAGTGATAAACGCTGAAACAATACTCGGCAGAGGGAAGGGATCAGAGTGAGTGTTAAATAGTGAGGGAGTGATATGAAACAGCTGGGTGCAATCAGTGTAAACAGCTGTGTGCAATTCGTGCTGAGTGCAATCAGTGAAATGCATGATGGGAAATGTAGTCCGGAGTGAAGTGCAACAGTGTGTAGTGCGAGAGTCAATGAATAGGAAAGTTCGTGGACCGGATTCGTGACAGTAGGACTATCTGGACACTCATGACGCCACATTAAATAAGTATGAATGTCTTTGAATTATAACATAATATGAAACTAAATGCCATTAGGCATACTTTACAAGCAAGTCATTTTACAAAAGGACATTTGTTAGGTTTCAAATTATAATAGAAGTATTTGGAAACGTTTATGTGAAATGTTAGTGGAACATGTTAATTTGATGAACTACACCTGCGTGAACTTGGAACTAACTTCATATATCCACTAAAAATGACCAGTTGGTTAAATGTTATTGCTGACATGGCTCAGAAAAAATGAAGTTAGTTCCCAGAAAAGCTCTAGTGTTAAAGTGTCATATTGAAGTGTGTCCAAAAGTGATCAAGAAAATTTTGGGGGCCATTTTGCCACAACATGGAGTTTTGGTGAAAAACACTAATGGTCCACAGAGACAAAGTTGTTAGATGTCCAGACAGATTTTTTTATTTTTTTTTTAGATGAGTTTGTTTCTTCTTCTGAACAGATTTGGAGAAATCTAATACCACATCACTGGTGGATTACTTGTGGAATATTGTGATGTTTTTATCAGCTGTTTGGACTCTCATTCTGACGGCACCAATTCACTCCAGAGGATCCATTGTTGAGCAAGTGATGGAATGCTACAGATCTGATGAAGAAACAAACTCATCTTGGATGGCTTGAATGTGAACAACATTTTAAGCATCAGATTAATTTTGGTGAAGATGCCTTAAGGGGTTGAGGTGTTAAACCTAGAATGTGATGTTAAAGTTACATTTTGTACGTCAACAAATTGACAAGTTAAAATAACCCGACACCAATCTTCTGCTTATCAGCCTGTAATTACTGTGATTTCAGACCCATCACAACCATCTGAAAATGCTGCACTATGAATCTTTTTTTCAGATTTGATCAGCTGTTTCTGGCATGCCTCTCACAAGGTTTGGAGACGGTGTGTTTACACACTGACGATGGCTTCTAGCCATGTTATATTCTAGCTTCAAACTGTACAGCAAGATCAAACTTCAAGCAATGGCAAGACATCAAGAGCCCCCGAACATTTGACTGTTTTCAGCCACCTCATTTTCACAATAAGGAATCGACTTTGACATGCTACAGTAACATTTCTTTTTAAAATGGTTCATCACAGGAAGAAAACAATTGCTTGTTGTGCTTTTCTCTACATAATGACAACGGTTGTTATTTCACTTAGGGAATGGATTCAGGGAGAATAAATAACACTTACTTGAAAAAAAGACAATATAATCACATCCACTAAACAATGTAGAATTGCATAGCATAGAATTGAATAGCATAATCTTATAAACAATTTGAATTTAATCATAAGATATCTATCAAGCAACTTTTAATGAACTGCTTTGCTGAACAAGTTTGTGCTTGTAATAAAGAAGGATAATATCTAGAAAATCAAAATTTATATAAAAATATTAAATGGATATTACTTAATATGCATATATTGACTGATTATGCGTTACTATGGTTATGGAAAGCATTTAAAACCAGCCAAAATAATTCAATAATATGAAATTGTAATATTTATGCTTTCATAATAATATTATAAATACTATAACTTCTATAATAATATATAATTTCAAATGAATCTAGTATTAGGTCATAGCCACAGTGAGATATATGAAATTAAATTAATAGAAACATTAATTAAAAGTATAAATAAATGTTATAGAAACAAATACATAAACACCACGGATAAACAGTTGGTACTATATATATTGGACCCACAGGGCACAATTTTATATTTTAGCTGTTGACCCCAAACCATAGGGCTTAAAGTGCACACTTTGATCTGGAAGTGAGGGTAGTCTCATCAATATAAATCAACTCATTATTACTATAATTATATAATTTTTTTTATAACATTCATTAGTATATTAATATAGCTGTTAATTGAAATTGTTTACGTTATTACAGTCACAATGTGCCGATTGGACCTTTCACACTATAATTTGAAATTCTATATAATATTTGTTGTTGTTGTTGGAAATTTATAGACTGTCTTATTGATCTGCCCCTGACAAGTGAGGATAAAGTGAATGTTATTTATTTATTTATTAGCTGTCAGTTAGGTGATCTGTGTGGCCAGCATTTGGTATTGAAAGTGAAAGTCTGGTTTATCAACACCAATTCATTCGAAGTAGTGCCGGCCTGAAGCTTTTGTTGTGCATCTGTCATCAGAATTGTATTACCCTTTTTTCTGCTATTATTATTTCCCATTACTAGGCTACTATTATCTAATCTTTGTGTGTTTTTTTCCTCAAAATCATCTCTACATACTCGGCTTGGCCTATTGACTTCAGGTCCCTTGATTTAAAAGCGTTTTATGATGTCTGGGTGTTCCTCGCAATGACTGCTTACATGTTTTCTCATTTACTCTTTATAACAAGCCTGTCAGGCAAATAATGCCTCTCATTTCTCCTCATTTTAGAGATGATAGGCACCCCCCCCACCCCCCCACCTGATCAGCAGCTAGTGACGAAAGATAACTCGCAGCAGCGTTTCTTTGTGGAATTGCACTTCTATGGTATTAAAAGATGAAAATATGTTGGTCCAAACTCAAATAAGTCGGTCTTATAATGGTTTTCAAAAATAATTATTGCTGGAAAGTCAACATGAAACAGTGTTTGCCACCTATTTCATTTACATACTTAGATTTTTTTTTTTGTGAAAAACAGGATATTAAATGAGAAAAAAATTGAAGTATTTTATTTGTTGGGGGTGAAAATAATGGTTTTCAGAAGCTCTAAAAAAAATTCCAAGAATTTGTTATGATGATGGTGATGATGATCATTCTTCTTCTTCTATAATTAAAGTAAAGATTAAAATAATATTTTTCTAATAATAATACAAAAGTAATAATGATAAAAATAATTATAATATATAAGGTTTAGACAAATATATTCTATATATAAAAACGTAATACTATAAATAAAGAGTAAGTGACATTGCTATTACATATTATTTGAAAACAGATTGACATAGAGACAGGATACCATTTCCTTAATATGTAGTAATATTTTCAAATACTAAGGTAACATAATATGTATGTGTTTTATCTATCATTTTATGTAATATTTTTATTTTAAATGTCATATTAATTCATTATATATTACACAGTGTGACCTTTTTTATTTATTTATTGTTAGTTAGTTAGTTTTTTATGGACTTTTAAATAATCTCTTATGACCGTTATTGAAAAACAGAATATTCAACGAGGGGAAAAATGGAATTGCGTTATTTGTTTGGTTTTGTGTTTTAAATTTTAACAAGGGCAAAAGGGGGATTTATTATTAATATTGTTATTATTATACTGAATTTATGGTGTATAAGTATTTATCTTTTGTGATATTTATGGTTTCACAACCACTTTATCTGTCCTTGTTGCTGGCATGTTTCATAATACAGTAGCAGGATTCATAACATGTAATAATACATTTGCAAGACTGTCGGACAAATCAAAACCCGTTTGCGCAACCATCATCGCATTTAAGGTTATGTAATTTGGTAGCTCTCCAAACCACATCTCCTCCACCTGGATAATCGGCCCTATTATGGCATTGACTCGGTCACACTGGTTTCTACCTCTCGTGGTCTTTACCGAGTTAGAAGCAGAGGTGTTTTGGAACATTGACAAAACAACATATTACATTTACATTGGCTAAAAACACAAACGGTGTCTGTCAGAATGGTCATTACAGATCCATTTTCCTCTTACTTCTTCATATTATTTCCCTCCATTTGGGTAGATAATCTGCACCTTTGGCTTTTATCTTCAACAGACCATTTTCATTATCTTACAACAATGCGTATTGATTTTGGAGTAATTACGGCTCTCTCACGAATCTGAATTTGGAAATGTAATTTTGAATGAATTCTCACACTGTTGCGTTGGTGGAAGCGTATGAACTTGTTCTCTCTCATCTCGTAATGGCACTCCCTTTCTCTGAAGATATTAAACATCCTCATTAACTGGCTTCTAGTTAATGAGGGGCATACAAATTAAGCACCATAATGTCTAGACGGTTCGTAGTGATGTGAAAGGAAATGCCGATGTGTGTCAGGTTGTGTGTACTGTATATAAGGTTTTATGAGTTTTCTGACGTTGGTTGTTTGGTATCGCTCGACGGGTGCGGTTGTGCTTGTTCGATGAGTAAATCATGCTGAAATACAGGTCAGAAATATATACGCTTTGAAAATCGTCATACCTGTGCCATATACATAGTACACCCAAATAAATATTTATACAAAAGTAGTTAGTTATGCATACCTATAATACAAAACGAATGTGACTTCAAATTTAAAATTTGCATGAAATAATGTTTCGCAACCCATTTTACTTCTGCAATGTGATGCATTTATAATTGAAATAGAATATTCAATGCAATAAATGAGAATTAAGAACACTGAGAATTGATTAGATCATGAAAAGTGGGTGCTATGTACTGTACCATAACTGTAACATGTTCCCTATGTCTGGACTTTTATGTTGAAATGTCTCCTGTGCCTGCCTTCTCCACCTGCATATTACAAAATGACTGACCAAAATTTGGATCTAACAGTAGTTAATCTTGACCAGGTCAAGCAGAGTGCACTCTGCTACATTTTGATGGCTGTCCCATTGAGGACTATGCGGGTGAGTTTTTGACTTACTGCCACCGTGTTCCACTAAACAATGTGACTATTATGGACTGTTTTTATTTATTTATTTATTTTGGAATGAGTCATGCCAGGGGGAGATTCTGGGATAATTTTTTATACTGTGGGGGAAGTGGAGGAGGATCCATCCCCTACAAATGTTTTTGGGAGGAGCTACATGACCCAGGCTCCGACTGCCGTGGAGCCAGATCCACCATAGACACCACCAGCCGGCACCATCCCGGCCACTGGACCTGTCTCGAGACAGATGTGACTGGTGTCCAGCCTGGCGGATCCGCCATTGATGTTGGTGCGAGCGGCCGGCATCTTTAGCGTTCTCAAGCCCGGCAGTCGCAGGGCTACCTGTCCCAGAGGTTGTTCCTTTGTTCACAGTGCTTCCTGTGAAGGCAGTTGCCATTTTGTGTGTTTGGGCCGTATGCATTTCTCCCAAGGTGGCGGCGACCATTACAGAATCGCTCACGGTGGTGGCTACCGCTCCTGAAACTCCCAAGGAGGCCACAGAGGCCATCTCTGAAACCTCTGCCTGCCTTGTCACGGCCATGGAGGCCGTCCCTGAACTCTCTGCCTGTTTTGTTATGACCACAGAGGCCGTTACTAACCTCTCTGTGACAGTTACGTGTGTTCCACCATGGTGGGGTTCTGCTCAGCCGTGGAAGTCTCAAACTCCACCTGATCCAGAGTGGTGGTCTCCTACCTCGTCTGCTCCATCTTCGAGGTCTTCTCCGTCCTGGTTGCCAACCCCACATTGGCAGCCTGATACGCCGGCTTGGCCCTGGTCTTCAGCTCCACCCTGGACACCTGATCCTTCGGCTTCTCCATGGTTTCCAGCTCCTCCGGCTCTGTCCTGGTCACTTACTCCACCACAGTCTCCAGGCCATCTTCCACTCCATGGGTCTGGATCATTATTCCTCCCCCTGTTCTGCCTCTGCTCTACCACCCTCCTGGACTTTTTGTTGTGTGTGTTCTATTTTGTTACCTTTTTTTATTTTGTATTGTTTCTTAGCTGAGGGGCTATTTTACATGTTCCCTGTGTCTTGTCTGGACTTTATTGTTTAAGGCCATGTCCACACGTTCACTGGTATTTTTCCTTCTTGCGTTTTAAAAAAAAAATCTTAGTAATCTTAGTAAAAAATCTTAAATCAACGCAAAAGCATGCTATGAAGCACTGTCAAGAGCATGCCAAACCAACATGTGGCGATATAATCTCAACCGTAAAGCCATGTTGACCAATCAGAAGCCTGAAAAAGTTTCCAGTAGGCGGAGATAACAGCGCAGGCTCCGATGTTACAAGCCAAAAACTCCGGTTTCACTGTCTACACGATAACACTGCAACCGGAGTTTTTGAAAATCTTCACCCTGGCAGGAGTTTTCAAAAATGTTCGGTTTCAGTGACCTGGTGCTGCTTTTGCGTGTGGACGAACGTCCAAACCGCATAGAAAAAGCTGCGGTTTTAAAAATAACCACGTTTGTGTGGACAGGGCCTAAGTGCTTCCTGTGTTCTGTTTGTAGCAGTTTTTTAGTCCATTCATTGGTTCCTCTTGATTAATCTCCCCAGAGGTCTTGTTATCTTGTTAAGCTTGTAAGCCCCCTGTGTTTATATGCCCTTGTGTTTCACTTGTCCTTTGTCAGTTATTGTTCCCTGTAATGTTATTGTTCCCTTGTGCTTTTCTTGTTTTTGTTTGGTTTCATTTATTAAATACCCTGCGCCCAGATCCATGTCTCTGTCTGCCTTTTCTGCCTGCACATTACAATAACAGAGCCATTGGTGAGGGTTTGAAGGTTGCGTGGAGAGGACAAACAACTGTACACTCACTTGCAAAAATATTGAATGGAATTAAAATGTATTTAATCCAATTAAATAAAGTAGTTTTATTTGCAACTGAGTGTTCCTCGTATGGTGTGTGTGTGCTTGTTTATCTCATTAAGGAAGAGGGTTTGAATGTTAGCACCATTAAAAACTTAATTAGCATTGTTAGCATCTGTTGTTTTTCAGCTACTACCCAACTTCTGTGTTGTTAACTAAAACTTTAACTATTATAAATCATTATGTTAAAGGAATAGTTTGCACAAAAATATTACTTTGCTGAAAATGTACTCACCATCACTGGAGAAAGCAATATTATGAATAGAGGGCTTGTATTTTAGCTGGAAAAAATTGTTTGAAATGAAAAACGTCTTAATAATGGATTTGTTTCTTACAAGTTTTTGACTTCACTAGACGTTAATTGATGGACTGGAGTAATGTGGATTACTTTTGGATTATTGTGATGTTTTTATCAGCTGTATTGACTCTCATTCTGATGGCACCCATTCACTGCAGAGGATAAGTGAGTACATTTTTCAGAAAATTTTCATCTTTGGGTCAACTACTCCTTAAAGGAGTCATGACATGAGAAATCAAATTTGCCTTGATCTTTTGGCATGTAAGAGGTCTTTGTACCATTAAAACATCCTGCAAGTTTCATAGCTTAGGACGTCCTCCTCATTATAAACAAAGCATTTATTTAATCAAGCTCCAAAAATGGCTCATTTGGATCTGAGGTGCAAGATGACATCACAGGGGCACAAATATTTGCATAAACACTGCCCCCAGAGCAAGACATCGATGAATAGTCTTCTTCTCATCATAGGCCCCGCTCATGGGCATTCAGTCGTTTAACAGACTTGATCACGCTGAATGCGAGTGCTGCATTACGTCACATCAAAAGCAATCATTGCCGATATCTTGTCTACACTAGATACAGTATATAGATGAACGTTCGCTTTGTATAACATAGTTTTTAGTATAGTCACGTGCTCATGTCTGTCATCAATAGGACAAATTAAGTGAAAGAATGTTTGCTTTGATGCGTTTGGTTTAAACAGCTCGTTCGCGTCTTTGTACAGATATCAGAAGGATCCCAGCGTAAGAAACAAGTGGACTGTTTATTTTTAATGGCACCCCGGATCATCTCAGAGAATTGATCGGAGCATTTTGCTTTGTAAACGAGGCACAAGCTATGTGATGCACATCACACTGCTTTTATGCGCATTTTGAAGTATCACATCAGAAACGAGTGATGGAAACGGCAAATTTTGAATAAAATCCCTTAATTCGCAAAAAATGTTTTTACGCTCGCTTGAGGTGGTTTTTGACTTGTGCAAAAAAGGGTTAATGCGAATAAAAGGAGATTGAAAAGCATTTGCCAAGTAAATTCCTCCATGCGCATCAAAAAAGTCATGTCACTGCGCTATGGGATGGCAAAACCTAACCAGTGGACCAATCTCATTCCTCAGCATCTGAAATGTTATGGTCATCAAAGTCTGTCATCAACGTATTTCTGTATAATTGCCTCCCAGAACTGTTACATGACTGCGTTCCCAAACAGCAGCATCCACCTCCGAAAGCAATGACCGCATTAATTGCGTTTCGTCTGCTCGCTCTGAGGCACAAGTCATTTATTATATAGGCCTATGAAAATTATTATATTCAGGGGTTTCTCCTACTTTTCATAGTGATATATAGCCTAGTGCCAGCTCTACCAGGAAGTGACGATTTTGTTCTCTTTGACTCATTGAATGGAAACGGTGCTTATTCACAAATGTTTTATGCAATATTTCAATTTCGCGCACAAGTTAAATTCTCAACTTTGGATGGAAACCCGGCTACAGTGTCATGGAGAGTTCACAAAGAAACATTTGTTGAAAGATGAAGCGGTACTATATCTGACTGCAGCTGCATCACAATCCGTAAGTACATTATTTAATAATGCATTGTCTGGAAATGACCGTTTTATTTTGATCATGCTATCAAAACTCACATGCAATAGCGAGAGGGCATTGATACTGTTTCCTATGCAATGACGTTAGACAATCATAACAGTGGCCGATTACTGAGAAGCCTTGAAGGACACACCCCTTAAAAACAGGCTGTTTCAGAGAACGAGGGTTGAAAATAATCATTTTTCCGCATAGTTATTGTTTTCGTTTTTTGTGGCAAAAAAATGTAACATATCATAAACCTCAGAAACCTATTAAAATAATTAAAAAAATCGATGTCATGACCCTTTTAAATTGAAATAAAGTGAAAAAAAAAAAAAAAACTTAAAATTAGAAAGTTGAAATATTAAAGCTAAATATTTTAATGAAAAAGAAAATACTCATAATTTTGAGCTTTTCCGTGTTATAGAAATCAAACAACAATTATCTAGGAGCCACAGGAAATGACATACTGATTGGGTGCTAACTGGCACCACAGCAACTTGTTCAGTCCCAACAATTTATGTTTCCTGCTTAAAATTGTATTTTCGTCTTTTTAACTTGAAGAAAGATGATTTTGGGTCCAAATGGTGTAGTTACAGCATCTACCAGCAGGGGCTAATGCCGCCTCAAGCTGCATTTCGGTTTCAGAGGTGGAACAATTTATTACATTTTGATGACCAATTACGAAGGTCATTGTTTTTCTTTGGAATAACGTGCACTGATGAATTGTGCAGAATAAGACCATGAAAGTTTTTTAAGACATGGCCAGTTATGATTTAATGTTGACTTTAAATTAAGCGATTTGGTTTTGAAAGAATCAACAATTGAAAACCATTTATGGAAGAAACCTCAATTAATCCAAGAACTGTTTATACTGCCATTCTTATGTAAAATCCTTCAACCTTCCTTTGGAAGCAGAGTTTATACAGGCTTCCAAACATTTGGTCCCATCCTCAGCCCGTAAACAAAATAATGAGGAAATATGACTTTGAATTCCTCTCAATCATCCCTCTTTTCTGGAGGTTTATACAAATCCAAACAGTCCAGGGAGGGATTCAGAAAAAGAAGAACTACTGACTTTCTTTTACAATATTGCACACTTTTTCGCAACAAACACAATTGAGTGTAATTCTCCAAAAGTGCCCAGCTTTGTCCTGCTGCTTTATGTTTCCACATGCTGTTAGCAGTAAGTGGAATGACCACAAGAATCTCAACAGCTCGAAACTTCTCAATATTTTACTATAAACTGAAGCGGGTTGCAGAAGAGGTTGTGGAGATCTTTAGATGCCTGTGGTCTGCTTGGCCTTTGAGAAGTAAATTAAAAGTGAACTGACTGCAAAACGATGAAAAAGCATTTTAAAATGACCATAATGTTGTCTGAATATAGCGGTTTGGCTTGAAAGTAAACTAATGTTGAAACAAAGCGTGTGTGCCTGAATGATTTGAACATGAGATCACGAACAGAAACTAGAGGAATAAACAAACTAAAATTATTACTTCACTTAAAAAACAAAAAAAAAACGACAGCTATTGTTAACCAGAAGCAGACTCTGGGTTTTTGATAGCATGTTGCTAAGCTAACAGCATAATACTCTAGTAAGAGTTCCCTGCTGAAAAAAACAATAGATGCCATCACAAAATTTGTAATTGGTTTTGCTGGTTATAATGGGACTTGTATTGGTTTTAATGGAAACTGTAATGGACCCTGTGGGTCTCTACAGGTAATTGGTCACCTTCTATTGGTGGCTTGTTAAAACCAATAAATCTGAATGGAATATGTCCCACAACACACTACAGGAAACCATTTTTTTATGTTTTTAATGGGTAAGCTATTATTGATGGTTTGTAATGTTTGTAATGGTATTTGTAGTGGAAACTTATTAGAATTTTCTGTGATGGTTCTATTGTTTTTTTCAGCAGGTTATTACACACAAGTTTTGGTTAATAAATTCCCCTTTTTTCGAAATAAAAGAAACTAATTAGATTATTTATAATACTTAGTATTTTAATGAAATAATAGTAAAGGAAATAAGTAACTTCAGCAAGACTTCTGTTTTAGTTCCTGAATGAATCAGTGTCTTAAATTAATCAGTTGAATAAATGAGTCAGTGTTTCACTTACAAACAAAGGCTGCATTCAAAAGCATATACTCTCTGAGAAGGCCTCATGAGATAGTAAAGTGTCCATTGGATGCATACTTATGCATCTTGTTGGAAATAGTATAGGTCATCTGGGAAAATTTGCGAACTGCGGGTATATTATGACTTCTGTGAATTCAGACATGCCACTCTTTTCACATACTGCCTACAATATATTATAGAAGCATGCATATTTGTATTCAGCTACAGTCACTTGTTTTGTTCCTGCATGAATTAGTGTTTAGAATGAATCGCTTGAGTTAATGACTCACTCTTAAAGAGAGCAGTTTGTTTGGCTCCTGAATGAATATGTGTTTTAGGATAAATCCGTTGAGTGACTGATATACGTAAGTGACTCCTTCATAAACAGTCACAAGTTTCGTTTCTGAATGAATCTGCATATTTTAACAAATCAGTTGAGTGAATGATTCAGTGACTCATTCATTAACAGTCACAAGTTTCGTTCCTGAGTGAATCTGCATTTTTGAATGAATGCGCTGAGTGACGGCTACAGTGACTCATTGATAAGTTCAATTTCGTTTTCTGTTGATTAGCATATTTTTAAAACAAATCATTGAGTGAAATGATTCAGGGAGCATTATAAGTTACACGTTTCGTTCCTGAATGAATCTGCATTTTTTAATGAATCCGTTGAGCGACTGATATAACTGATATATGTAAGAGACTCATTCATAAAAAGTCACAAGTTTCATTCCTGAATGAATCTGCATTTTTGAACAAATAATTTGAGTGAATGATTCAGTGACTCATTCATTAACAGTCACAAGTTTCGTTCCTGAGTGAATCTGCATTTTTGAATGAATGCGCTGAGTGACTGATACAGTGACTCATTCATAAAGTTACAAGTTTCGTTTCTGAATGAATCTGTCTTTTTGAATGATTTAGTTGAGCGAATGATGCAGTGACTAATTCATTCCTGAATTATTTTGCATTTTTGAATAAATCAGTTGACCGAATGATTCAGTGGCTCATTTGTTTCTGAATGAATCTGCATTTTTGAACAAATAAGTTGATCGAATGATTCAGTGACTCATTCATATTAGTCACAAGTTTAGTTTCTGAATGAATCAGTGTTTTTTGAGTGAATAAATCAGTTATCACTTATAAAGACAGTCACTTGTCACAATCTACAGGAATGATGATGAAATCTGTAGGAAGGATCACTGAAAAATCCACCACTAATACATTTTGAATTAACTTTATTTCAGAGATCATCGCAGTACATTCTAAGCGTTATTTTGTGTTTGGAGTTCACATAAGATTGCTTAAAATCCTGTCTATATAACAAAAAAATAAATTCGATTTTGGAACAAAACAGTGTGTCCAGCTTGATAACTTGCTGTGTAACAAAAATAATTATAGCATACAACATCCCCAAAGGGTTAAAGAGCTTTCATCAGCACATTGTTTACATGGGTATTTACGCGTATGATTGATTTTACTAGAGGTTTTACTTTGTTTGCATTGTCAGACACTCCTCTAAGTTCTTGTCTCTAAGACTAAGAGTGTCTTTCAGACCATTAAATTAAACACTGATGCAAATGAAACAAGCGAAACGAGTGCAAGTGAATTTCGTCATCATATGAAATAACAAACTGTTCGGCTTGTGTTGTGCGCTCCACTAGCAGAGGAAAATAAGGACGTTTAGAGTCGCGCAGCCAGTTGAGAACGGTGAGGAGTAGGAAAAGAAAGCGGAATCACAGCCTGCCATGTTACGTTGCATTTACGTGGGGATAATTAGTCCGTGGGGCGACATTTCCCGGCACAAAAATGCAGAGGGGGATGATCCACCAGGGATAATGTGGGAACATCCACAGACCGGTTTTAAATGTCAGTGTGTGTGCGTTTGTATGTGCTGGAGTGTAAGATGAAGCACCGATACAAACCCGCAACGAGTCTTTGACCTACACGGGTGTGACCACAGAACACAAACATCATGTAAAGTCACGTAAAAACAACAAACAAGACACTTCGAAGAAGACATCACAGTTTGTAATTGCTTTTCATGGCCTGAACGTCCCAAACGTGATTGAAAATTTACTGCCTGTATGTGTTTTCCCATTGAAAATAGACAGGTTGAACTTTTCACCTGCACGGCTTCCTCTCCAAACCAACGGACAATCCCAGTGGATCCGAAATTCATATGTTGAAAGGACGAGTGAGTGTAATTGGGTGTGTGAGACTTGTAAATGGCCCATTCCAAACTTTCCACAGGGAAAAGTCCACAAGATGAGGCCCGCTTCCTCTTTGCCCCCATTCAAGTTGCGCACCGACCCCTCGACCTCCCGCCATCCCGACCTTTGGCCTCCCATGTCCCTCGCTTTCAAAATGCAGCGAAGAGGAAAGTAGAGCAAAGGAGACGGAAAGACAGGAGAACGAGCGCAAGGAAGAAAAAGAGAGCAGAGGGAAAACTCTCCTTTCTTACATCACTGATCATCTCCCGCCATCGGCCCACCGCCACCCTTCCCATCAGCCCCCACCCCTATGTTTAAATCCAAGAAGAGGCAAGGACGAGTCTGATACACTGGCGCTTTCATTTTTTGAGTGATGATGAATTGCTGCCGCCGTGCTAGACCGGAGCAGGGGAAGGATGCGGCGGATGCCGGGCAGGAGACTCTCCATGCCTGCCTGTGTTTAAAAATGATTGATTAAACTGACACCGGCGCAGGAGTGCAGAGCCGCTCTATTTTCCTCCCTCATTATGTAAGACAATATTTCAAATCAAGAGAGCACTTGAAGAGGACAAGCGCGGGCCCCCAGACAGGACACCCTTTAGATAAAGTTTACAGCCAAATAAAAAAATATGAAAAAAATATATCTATGGGCCTTTTTTAGTTGTTATTTTTGGGCGTTTGGCATAGCAAAAACTGCAGACTGATCGTTTATGTGTTTAAAATGATCCTTTCATGCTTGATATATAAGCTTTGGCTTTGCACATGGAAATGTACACAGTTTAATTTTCTTGGACTTAAAATTATTTTAAAATAAAAATGAAAACACAAGGCATTTTTTTGCTATGGGAAAAAAATCAAGGTACTTCACTTTTTCACTGCTTCCATGGAGAATGAATTCAGTTCAAAATAAATTATTTAGAATGGCATTTTTTTATCGTACTCTAGTCAGTGCTCGAAAAAAGAAGAAAAAAAAAATCATATTAGGGGTTTGAATACAAGTTTAAAACAGTCCCTACATTATTAGTATTATTATTTCTATTATAATGATTATATTGTTATTTTTAATTTGGTTTATTTATTTATACACTGGGTGTATATGTGGAAAATGTGCATATTTAAATCAACCAGCAAATATTGACAATATTGGATAGCACAATATTAGTGACGTATTGAGATAGAGATTCATATTGAATCATAATTAAAATGGTAAAAAATCTATATTGCAAAAATCTATATGTTAAATACTGTACATGTAAACCTCTGGGATTATACTGAAAATCTCATTTAAAAATATGATTTAAACTTGTAAATAACCTGAAAGTGGATTTTGAAAGAATTTAAACAAAGAAACGTCATGATGTAAAATGATCATATTTAATATAACCTTTCTCTTCTCTTTATTTCATTAGTAACCTATACTAAATCCTGTGTTTCTGACCTTTTTTTTTTTTAGATAAAGCAGGTCGATTCTCTTGTACTTAAAATATATACAACTGACACAATTATAAACACACACTTTGTTTTGGCCTGGCCCCCATTATTCATGATGCTGAACTATGTACACAACGGCCGTTTTCTCTCAAATATTGTTCACAATTTCTGTCTAATCTGTGTTAGTGAGCACTTCTCCTTTGCCGAGATAATCCATCCACCTCACAGGTGTGGCATATCAAGATGCTGATTAGACAGTATGATTATTGTACAGGTGTGCCTTAGGCTGGTCACAATAAAAAGCCACTCTAAAATGTGCAGTTTTACTGTATTGGTGGGTCCGGGGGGGGGGGTCTGAAAACCAGTCAGTATCTGGTGTGACCACCATGTGCCTCACGCAGTGCAACACATCTCCTTTGCATAGAGTTGATCAGGTTGTTGATTGTGGCTTGTTGAATGTTGGTCCACTCCTCTTCATGGCTGTGCGAAGTTGCTGGATAAGTGGCAGGAGCTGGAACACGCTGTCATATATATATATATACATGACATATCCCAAACATGCTCAATGAGTGACATGTCCAGTGAGTATGCTGGCCATGCAGAAATTCTTGTTATGCAAACCGATTTTTGCAGCAGCTGTCCGGTTGGCTGTCTCAGACGATCTTGGAGGTGAAGATGCTGGATGTGGAGGTCCTGGGCTGGTGTGGTGTGGTTACATGTGGTCTGCGGTTTTGAGGCCGGTTGGATGTACTGCCAAAATCTCTGAAACGCCTTTGGAGACGGCTTCTGGTAGAGAAATGAACATTCAATTCACGGGCAACAGTTCTGGTGTACATTCCTGCAGTCAGCATGCCAATTTGCACGCTCCCTCAAAATTTGCGACATCTGTGGCATTGTGCTGTGTGATAAAACTGCACATTTTGAGTGGCCTTTTATTGTGGCCAGCCTAAGGCACACCTGTGCAATAATCATGCTGTCTAATCACCATCTTGATATGCCACACCTGTGAGGTGGATGATTATCTCGGCAAAGGCGAAGTGCTCACTAACACAGATTTAGACATATTTGTGAACAATATTTGAGAGAAATTGGTCTTTTGTGTACATAGAAAAAGTCTGATTTTTGAGTTCAGCTCATGATAAATGGGGGCAAAAACAAAAGTGTTGCGTTTATAATTTTGGTCAGTTTACTTTGAAGTTGCATTTTTGCCATATGTATTTAATCCTTATACCATAAAATCTTTCATTTTATTAGCAAAACATAATATGAATCCCATTTACTGACTATTTTTGTTTTTTTAGCTAACAATGTCCAGGTCACTGGTTCGATTCCCAGGTCATGGGTCATGGATTCAATATATTCCTGTATACAAAGACCATAACATCCTTCTTTATTTCATCAGTAAAATTAATAATGCCATTTTAAAAAAAAATTTAAGTCGTGTTGTGTTTCTACAGCTCAGAAATGTTGCGGCTGATGCGGAGAGCAGAGCAGCAACACAGAGTGCCTCCATTGTGTGTAAAACTCTGATCTGATGCAGACATCAAACTGAGAGATGGAGTGACACGTTTGTGGTAGTTCAAAGTAATGACTGATGTGCAGCATGGCAGACAGACGTCTGACACCACACACACACCACAACACATCACCACACACCCACACACACACACACACACACACACACACACAAACAGCTCCTGGCAAAGTGAGAGAGCCTTTCACTCAGGTGCTTTAAGCCAGCTCTCAGTGCTTTACATTGTTTCAGACCAAATTTATACTTATGATGTTATTTGACTGAGACTGTTCTAATAATATACATTTAAAAATGAAGAAACAAGGCAATGCGAGACCACTTAAGATGTCTCTGTGGTGTTACCAGGCAATGCTACCAAACAGCACCATCTAGCAGCTCTGAGATGCCTAAAAGTGTCAAAATCCTCTGCAACAACAGCTAATGATAGAACATTTGAATAAATCGTTTCGCCTCAACGAAACTTTTATTGTTTGTAGGTGGGATATTTATTCAAACAATATTTAATTTTATTTCTAGTTCCTGCATCTCAAACAATGAGCGTGGCGATTCCCAGGCAATTCATGAACTGATAAAATGTATACTTTGAATGTAATGTACGTCGCTTTGGATAAAAGCGTTTATGTCAGCACATGAAACACCAACCACTGAAGAATCAATGACAAATATGAATGTTAAAGATGATGAAACAGAAACATCTTGAAAATGTGATTTAGAATTAGTTGAAAAGGATAAAATAAATGTTTAATTTGATGATATGATTTAAAAATGTCAAGTGGTGTCACATGGCTATTTTGAAAAAAATGTAGACAGCTGAACAATTGTCATATTATTATTATTATGATGAAAAGGAGAAATTAAATCAATTTAAAAGTAATATACACTCATGGCTAGATTTAAGAGTAAACATTTTTTCCAAAAACATTCTTTTTTAAAACATTATTTGAAACATTACAACATTTTTCAGAGTAAAAATCACTATTTTATTATTCTTTCTATTACAAAAATGAAAGATTAAATCAAGTAAAAATTAATATTCATAAAATTGTGGTTATAAGAATACACGTCTACACGTTTATTTTTTTTAAATGTTGAAATATTTTGAGAGGTTAAAAAGTCAGGATTATGGATACTATTATTATTATTATTATTATCAGTTGTTTTTTTTTACATTTGACTACTTGCCATGTCATAAAAATGTCATCAAAATATATGACATATTTAGATAAATACCCAGTCCAACTCATCGCCTAATAATTAAAATAATAATAATATAAATATAAATCTGGTTTTGCATTTGTTTAAAAATGTATATTTTAAGCATTTACATACATTAGCACAGGTCCTTATATCAAAAGGTTTTTAGGATTAATTAATAAATTAATTCAAGCATGTCCAAACTTTTAACTAGCAGGGTATTTTGGAATAAATTAATTGATCCCTAATATAGAGTGCACCAGTTTGACTAAAGCTCCACGTCTCTTGGCAATGTTATGCAATTATTAGAATACAGCCTGAGCGCATGAGCACAGACCACATGCATCGGACGGGCCGTTGTGTTGTTTTCAGATCTGTTGCGCTCGTGCCTCTCAAAGTGTCCAGAGTCAGAATTGAATCATGGGATGTGTGTAGAGTTCAAATGACTGGGGAGACTTGCGGCGCTCAAAATCAGGAGGTGAAAAATGGCGTGGTTATTTGTACCTGACAGAAGTTAAGAGCCTCTCCCCGCGGCCCAGTCGCTCCCTGCTGACCGCGAGCTTGCCTTCTCCTCTAGCTGCAACTCACCTTGCAAGAGACACACACACTCACACACCATCCCAAAAGGTGTGTAAGATGGCCTACTATCAGCGGCGCGCTCTGCAAATACTAGGCCAGAGGTGTGCGGGTCTCGGAAAGGTCGAGGGATGTGCATGTATTCGTGTGGGGGGAGACGAAGGTTTGTTGTGTTTTGTTTGTGTGTGTATGTTGGTGGATTTTCATATTAATCTCAGCGAATGACTGAATGGAGCCACTGATGTCACTAAGGGAACGTCTCGACACTGGTTTAGCACATACTTTTTGAGTACAACCAACAAAACAGGTCAGGAATGGGCTAATGTAAAGTCAACGTGGATTAAAAATATATTAGAATGATAAACATCATAAGACTCATTAAATACTCTTAGTGAGAAATTATGTTCTAGTTTTAATAGAATTTCAAGGATTCTGAAGGATTGTTTTAGGCTTAGGCACCTTAAAGTCAGCATAAAATCAAAATTTAGCTACTTTTTAAATACATGTTAAGGGTCCCATCCTTTCGAATTTTTCCATTGGACTTATGAAACATTTTACATGCACAGTACATAAAGTAAAATGGGTTGTAAATACCCTTTCACGTTCACTTTCATAATATCGAGGATACATGGTCCCTAACCAAGATACTGAAATGAATATATAATATATATATATCGATATATATATATATATATAATGATTATCGCAGAGATTCATGCAAAGTTTGTTCAAAATGTATATAATCCGTATCTTCTGGACAGATTTATGCAAAGGTGATGATGGTGGAAACATCAAAAAATGCATTAAAGACTGCATTAAATGAATATTTAATGAACATTTAATGCATAAATATTAATAAGAATAAATATTTAAATATATACAGTATATAAGATTATCTGCAAGAGTTTTGTATGCAAACATATTGCAAAATATGAGACTATTTGAATCAGGAAATCAAACGTGACTCATATATAAACTTTAAATGATTATTTTATCAGTATAAACTTTGAAAAATTGTTGACCCAAGACCAGTATCCCTAATCAAGACTGTAAACCAAACTGAAATTAGTATATACAATGTCTCTCTATCTATGTATGTTCAATTTATGCGGTTAATTGATATTGTGGTCAAAATTGCGCAAAGCTGAATCACAAAACCAAACAAAAATAAAATTTCCGCAATGTTTGCGGCATCAAATAAAAAAATTACTGTTTAAACCAAACAGGTTTCCCCCAAACACAACCCCAATCTGTCATTGGTTGAACAAACAAATAGCCCCACCCCAAACTCACGCCATTGATTGAGCCAGTGTGGCTATGCTGGGATGGTCACAATTCCCATTTAATGCATAAATATTCATAAGAATAAATATTTAAATAAATACAGTATGTAAGATTATTTGCACGAATTTTGTAAGCAAACATATTCCAAAATATGAGAATATTTGAATCAGGAAATCAAATGTGAAACATGCATAAGCTTTAAATGATTATTTTATCAGTATATACCCTGAAAAATTGTTGACCCAAGATCAACATCCCTAATCTAGATTGTAAACTAAACTAAAATTAATCTATACAATCTATAAATATTTGTTCAGTTTATGAGGTTCATTAGCATTGTGGTCAACATTGTGCACAATTTACAAGTATAATTTCTGGAATGTTTGCGACACCAAACAAAAAAATGACTATTCCAAACAAACAGGTTTCCTCAAACATTTCCCCATCTGACATTGGTCAGCAAAACAGATAGTCCCACCCCAAACTCATGCTATTGGTTCAGTCAGTGTTGCTATGCTGGGCTGGTCACGATTCCCATTTAAGGCATAAGTATTCATAAGAATAAATATTAAAATATATACAATATATAAGATTATCTGCCAGAGTTTCATAATAAGCAAACATATTCCAAAATATGAGAATATTTGAATCAGAAAATCAAATGTGAATCATAAATGAGCTTTCAATTATTATTTTATCAGTATAAATGTTGAAAAATGGTTGATCCAGGATCAGCATCCTTAATCAAGATTGTAAACCAAACTGAAATTAATCTATACAATCTAGTTCAATTTATGAGGTTCATTGACACTGTAGTCAAAAATGCGCAAAGTTGAATCGCAAAATCTAAGAAATAAGATTTACAAGTGTAATTTCTGCAAAATTTACCACACCAAATATAAAAAAAGACTGTTCAAACCAAACAAGTTTCCCAAAAACACCCCCCATCTCCCATTGGTAGAACAAACAAATAGCCCCACCCCCAAACTCACGCCATTGATTGAGCCAGTTTTGCGATTCCCATCACGATTCCCATTTAATGCATATCAAAATATATACAGTATATAAGATTATCTCCAATAGTTTCGTAAGCAAACACATTCCAAATTATGAGAATATTTGAATCAGCAAATCAAAAGTGAATTATAAATCTTTAAATGATAATTTTATCAGTATAAACGTTGAAAAATTGTTGACCCAAGGTCAGCATCTCTAATCAAAACTGAAATGAATCTATACAATCTAGTTCAATTTATGAGGTTAATTGACATTGTAGTCAAAATTGCGCAAAGTTGAATCACAAAAACTAGTGTAATTTGTCATTTCGTGTAAAGTGTAATTTCTGCAACACTTGTGACACCCAGGGTTACCAGGTTTTCACAACAAAACCCACACAATTGCTACTCAAAACTAGCCCAAAACTGCCATCCCTTTGGAGGGGGATAAAATACACTTTTTTTTTTGGTGGGGTTCCCCAGGTAAAGTTCGCATTTTAGGGGCTAAATATCATGCTATTGGCGTCGCTTAAACCCGCCCGCGGACATGAAAAACAACCCACTGCAACAGTGCTAAAGTAGCCCAACACTGGCGACACCAAAAAAAAAAAAACCTGTTCAAACCAAACAGGTTTCCCGAAAAACCCTCGCCATTGTCAAACAATACCCCGCCCCAAACTCACACCATTGGTTGAGCCAGTGTTGCTATACTGGGCTTGTCACGATTCCCAAACATGTAGAGAGACAGTGTTTACATTTGGAGTAGAAAATAGTATTATCGACTGAACCAAACTGTCAACAAAGAAAATGTCCAGAAAACTTGAACCAACACAAAACAGAGGCTGAAAGAACGTGCTTTCATCTATCTACGTTTCTTCGGGATATCAGGGAGTTTATGTCAGGAATAGAGAGGAGGCACGTGCCGTCTTCTTCATGATTCTTGACAAATTCGAGCCATCACACATTAGCGACCGGTCTCTGAAGCTGGGTGGGCAACTAATTTATCCTTTAGCTCCGTGGAGCTGTATATCATAACACTCAGGAAGACAAATGTCAGAGCACATGTTGCCAGACTGGGGCTTTGAGCACAAGATTCCTTTAATTGGGTGAACAGGGACCGGGTCCAATCCCAGGCACCCTCGGCGTCTTCTTCTGCACCCTCCTCCTCTCTCCTCTTTTTCTTTATACATGTTAACAAAAGGCAGGAAGATGAAAAAGACAACATCTTTCCCATCCCTTGCTTTGTGCCATTATAGAACAGACGCGCTGAGGGTAAAGAGGTACGACGCTGAGCTTCAAGGAACCGAGCTTTATATAACTTCCTTTTGAGTTTTCGCCTTGTTTCATGTTTATTTCACTTCGTCTTTTCCGCAGCCTCACAGTCGTGATTGACACCAGCTTCCTGCACGCTGTAATAACAATTATTCATTATAGACGCTCGCAGAGATCCCACTGATAGCTCCTGGTTATATGTGTCTGAGTTTAGGAAGATGTGTTTAAGAGGAAAGAAAAGCCAAAGCTCTACCGAAGATCTGTTCATCATCAGCGTTGTGATCTGACGCCTGCCCGTTTCTAGCCTTGCGCCTCGGTTAAGTGGGGAACTTGTTTAGCTTTTTAGCAGAGAGAATAAAGATCACATAAGAGAGAGGCTCAGCTTGCAGAAGATGACAGAGAGCAAATGAATGTGAAGCTCACACTGACTATGTTACTGCACTGCAAAAAAAACAGTATCTGTATTTTATCTCATTTTCCAGCAAAATAGCTAAACATCCTTTACGCAAAATACATTTAATTGGGAAGCAAAACTGTATTAACACCTGTTTTCAGAGAATATAGCTTTTGTGTTTACTCCATTGGTATTTTTTTATTTTAAATGTGGTATTTATAATTTTACAATCTATCTTTAAAAATAATTATTTAAATTTAATCAACAATAATAGTTACCATACCCATGCATAGATTATTTTTACTACTTTTATAATGATTTATAAAGAATTAAATGTACGCAGTAATAATAATATTAGTGAATGAATAGTGCAATACCACTATAAAAGTGAGAAAGAAAATTGACCTTAATCACAAATATGGATATTTCTCAGAATAAAAAATATTTTTGTACTCTATTGAACGAACTATTTAAATGCTTTTATTGCAAGAAACTGATGTACATAATGAAATAATTAATACATGTGTAAATTATTAATTATTGAAATAATGCATTAATAAATGGATAATTAATAATAATTACCATATATGTATATATATAATCATATTATTTAGTGGAAATTATTATTTTTTAATAATTATTACTTTGTATTAATTTTATAATTGCTAAATGAATACATTAAGTATTAATTAATAATTATATTAAGTATAATTACACTAGACTTACATAAATACTAAAAATAAATTATCAGAATAGGAAAGTTGAGCAAGCGTCACACTTTTTACTCCAGTAAAAGTAGTAAGTAGGCGTAGTTCTTAAGACCATTACTATATATATATATATTCTGAAAAACTAGCCCATCTTAATATTTTATGCAATTATGTTTCTCAAAGATTTTTTGATATTTATTTTTTACAAGAAAACATACTTTATACTAGACAAAAATTCTGATTAAAAAAAAATATATTTTTGCATTAATGTGCCTTGAAATTCCCTTATGACAGAAGATAAGACAACTGACATTGCAAAAAGTCCATGTGAGGCAGTTCTGAGCTCACACTGCTGCACAGGGAGTAAAAGTTTAATGTAGAAATAAAATACTAATGTAGTAGCTATACCACATTCTCATGCACGGACTTAATTTCTCAAAGGAGTGTGACTGCATACGATCATTTTTTTTTTTTTACATTTTATCTTTTTTTCCCCCTTTCAACAAATTTTGGCATTTATTTTAGAAGAGAAATATTCACGGGAGTAAAAACTGTGACAACTTGCCCCGTCTCCCCTATGTCTTAGGCATTTATTAAACATAACGTCATTTTAGCACACTGCATTTCATCAATAGCACAAAATTGGAGATATAAACTTTTTTGTATTTGTTCATTGTGTAAAAAAGAAACCACATTCATATTTTTACAATATTACAGATACTTGTATTGATTTATTGGTCCTATATCTCCATTGATTTGTTAAGAGGAGACGGTACAGCGATTTATCAATGGCTCCATCTGGGTTCATCTGTCTGTAGTGTGTTTGTGAAGCGCCATCCCTGCCTGCACTAATTAGTGAATCTGGGCACAGCCGCACAAAGAGGCCTTGGATAGATTCAGGGAGAGCTTCAATAACCCAGCTCCAAAATCTGGCCTCTGTCCAGTTCTTCAAAATTAATTCATGTTCCCTGAAGTAATTACATAAGTGTGTTTGGACCATGTGTAGTTTTTCACAATACACATTTTAATTAACGCAATAAATCAGATCAAATGTGCAAGACCTGGATTAATGCACCTTCAATAACAAGAACGGCTCTTTTTTAATTTTTTTGGCAGGACACGGCCTACAGCCTGCAAACAAAAATTTGCATTCATGAAATTACAGTAAAAACAAGTATAGTATCTATCTATCTATCTATCTTCATCTATCTATCTATCTATCTATCTATCTATCTATCTATCTATCTATCTATCTATCTGTCTGTCTGTCTGTCTGTCTGTCTATCTATGTATCTGTCTGTCTGTCTTCTAATCTATTATCTAGCTCTGCGTCTGTCTATCTATCTACTATCATCTATCTATCTATCTATCTTCTTCTGTCTGTCTGTCTGTCTGTCATCTATCGATCATCTGTCTATCTGTCATCTATCTATCTTTCTGTCTGTCTGTCTGTCTGTCTGTCTGTCTGTCTATCTGTCTCTGTCTGTCTGTCTGTCTATCTATCTATCTATCTCATCTCTTTCTATCTATCTATCTATCTATCTATCTATCTATCTATCTATCTATCTATCTATCTATCTGCTGTCTGTCTGTCTGTCTGTCTGTCTGTCTTTGCTGTCCTCTGTATCTCTGTCTGTCTGTTCTGTCTGTCGCCTATCCTATCTCTGTCTATCACTTTCTAATCTATCTATCTATCTATCTCTCTATCTATCTATCTATCTATCTGTCCATCCGTCTGTCTGTCTGTCTATCTATCTCTGTCTGCCTGTCTGTCTGTCTGTCTGTCTGTGTGTGTCTGTCTGTCTGTCTGTATGTCTAACTGTCTGTCTGTCTGTCTATCTCTATCCTCTGTCCTGTCTGTCTGTTCTGTCTTCTGTCTGTCTGTTTTTTCTATCTTGGTCTGTCTGTCTGTCTGTCTGTCGTCTATCTATCTCTCTGTCGCTGTCCTGTCCCCTGTCTGTCTGTCTATCTTCTGTCTTTCTGTCTGTCTGTCTGTCTATCTTGTCTGTCTCTATCTATCTATCTATCATCTATCAGTCTGTCTGTCTGTCTGTCTATCTGTCTGTCTGTCTGTTTATATATCGTTCTATTTCTCTGTCTGTCTGTCTGTCTGTCTGTCTGTCTGTCTATCTATCTATATTTCGGTCTGTCTGTCTGTCTGTCTGTCTACTTCTGTCTGTCTGTCTGTTCTTCTGTCTGTCTTTCTGTCTGCTATCTATCTCTCCTATCTATCTATCAATCTCTGTCTGTCTGTCTGTCTGTCAGTCTGTCTTCCTACCTACCTACCTACCTACCTATCTATCTATCATCCATCCATCATCTATCTATCTATCTATCTATTTCTATCTATCTTCTATCTACTATCATCCTCATCTCTGTCCTTCGGTCCTGTTCTGTCGTCCTGTCGGTCTGTCTGTCTGTTCTAGTCTCTGTCTGTCTGTCTGTCTGTCCTGTCTGTCTGTCTATCTATCTATCTATCAATCATCTCTCTATCTATCTATCTATCTACCTACCTACCTACCTACCTACCTACCTATCTATCTATCATCATCATCTATCGATCTATCTATCTATCTATCTATCTATCTATCATTATCTATCTATCTATCGTCTGTTCGGTCGGTCTGTCTGTCTGTCTTGTCTTCTATCTCTGTCAAATTTCAAATTCAAATGAGCTTTATTGGCATGACTTGCACAATATTGCCAAAGCATTGTCCATTACATGAATAAACAATTACATAATACATAAACAAAACAACAATAGATATGTAAAATAATTAAGTAATAAGTACTGTACTTTTTTTTTTTTCACAAACAAGAAAAATATTAAAGATATTGTTTAAAAATAAAAAATAATAAATAAATAAAAATAATAAATAAATTGCACAACAGTACATATAAGAAATACTCTTGCTTCAGTTTTGTCCACTGGCTGACAGTCTTAGATTTTGACAGGCTGATGCATATCTTGCTGCTGTTGTGATCATTTTGGAATCTTCCCCTAAAATGTCACTTAATTTTTCTGTATTTGATAATGCCATAAAATGTGGTTTAATTTGTAGGAATTTGGGGAAATAGTCAGCTCTAATGTTGTGATAGTAATCACAGTGCAGTAAGAAATGTTCCTCTGTTTCCAGCTCTTTCTGCGAGCACAGTGAACATAGTCTCTGTTCTCGTGGCTGCCATCTCTGTCTGTGTCGTCCTCTGTAGCCAGACAGTGATCACTCAGTCTGTAGTTTGTCTTTCTTAATTTGTGATCTTTTACACAGCTCAGGTATTTTGCTGGTTTGTAGTCTCTTTTCAGGTCTATCTCTGTCTGTCTGTCTGTCTTTCTGTCTGTCTGTCTATCTATCTAACCTATCTTATCTATCTTATCTATCTATCTATCTATCTATCTATCTATCTATCTATCTAGCTATCTATCTATCTATCTATCTATCTGTCTGTCTGTCTGTGTTTCTGTCTGTCTTTCTATCTATCTATCTCTGTCTGTCTGTCTGTCTGTCTTTTTGTCTGTCTGTCTGTCTGTCTATCATTTGTCTGTCTGTCTGTCTATATATCTATCTATCTATTACTATCTATCTCTTCTGTCTTCTGTCTGTCTGTCTGTCTGTCTGTCTGTCTGTCTGTCTATCTATCTATCTATCTTATCTATCTATCTATCTATGCTATCTATGCATTCAATTCAAATTCAACAATTGCTTTATGGCATGACTGTAAAAGCTAAAATTTTCCAAAAGCTTAGTAAACATTACAAAAAGACAAAATATAATATAATAACAATAATAATAATAAATGACATCACCGTAATAGATTGGAAGCTAATCTAATCTAATCTCTGTCTGTCTTTCTTTCTTTCTATCTATCTTTCATCTGACTATTTCTTTCTATCTAGCTATCTATCTATCTATCGATCTATCTATCATCTCTGTCTCTCTATCATCTCGATCTATTGTCTTACCCCCCCCCCCCCCCTCTATATATGTATACAAAAGTTGGACACTGTAACAATTGTGAGTAAAAACGGAATGGAGTAATTTACAAGGCTACACTTATATTTTATTCACAATAGAATATAGAGAACATATCAAATGTTGAAAGTGAGACAATTTGAAATGTCATGCCAAATATTGGCTCATTTTGGATTTCATACACATTCCAAAAAAGTTGGGACAGGTAGCAATAAGAGGCCGGAAAAGTTAAATGTACATATAAGAAACAGCTGGAGGACCAATTTGCAACTTATTAGGTCAATTGGCAACATGATTGGTATAAAAGAGCCTCTCAGAGTGGCAGTGTCTCTCAGAAGTCAAGATGGGCAGAGGATCACCAATTCCCCCAATGCTGCGGTGAAAAATAGTGGAGCAATATCAGAAAGGAGTTTTTCAGAGAAAAATTGCAAAGAGTTTGAAGTTATCAACATCTACAGTGCATAATATCATCCAAGATTCAGAGAATCTGGAACAATCTCTGTGCGTAAGGGTCAAGGCCGGAAAACCGTCCTGGATGCCCGTGATCTTCGGGCCCTTAGACGGCACTGCATCCCATACAGGAATGCTACTGTAATGGAAAATCACAACATGGGCTCAGGAATACATCCAGAAAACACTGTCGGTGAACACAATCCACAGTGCCATTCGCCATTGCCAGCTAAAACTCTATATGTCAAAAAAGAAGCCATATCTAAACATGATCCTGAAGCGCAGGCGTTTTCTCTGGGCCATGGCTCATTTAAAATGGGCTGTGGCAAAGTGGAAAACTGTTCTGTGGTCATACGAATCAAAATTTGAAGTTCNCAATAAGAGGCCGAAAAGTTAAATGTACATATAAGGAACAGTGGAGGACCAATTTGCAACTTATTAGTTCAATTGGCAACATGATTGGGTATAAAGAGAGCCTCTCAGAGTGGCAGTGTCTCTCTGAAGTCAAGATGGGCAGAGGATCACCTATTCCCCCAATGCTGCGGCGGAAAATAGTGTAGCAATATCAGAAAGGAGTTTTTCAGAGAAAAATTGCAAAGAGTTTGAAGTTTTCATCATCTACAGTACATAATATCACCCAAAGATTCAGAGAATCTTGAACAATCTCTGTGCGTAAGGGTCAATGCCGGAAAACCATACTTTATGCCCTTGATCTTCGGGCCCTTAGACAGCACTGCATCACATAGGAATGCTACTGTTATGGAAATCACAACATGGGCTCAGGATTACTTCCAGAAAACATTGTCGGTGAACCCAATCCACCGTGCCATTCGCCGTTGCAGGCTAAAACTCTATAGGTCAAAAAAAAAACGCCATATCTAAACATGATCCAGAAGCACAAGCGTTTTCCCCTCTTGCACTTTCCTTAAATGGACTGAATGGGCCAATTTGCAAGATCTGTTCTGGGTTCAGACTAAATCAATTTGAAGTTCTTTTTGGAAAACTGGGACGCCATGTCATCCTGACTAAAGAGGACAAGGACAACCCAATTTGTTATCAGCTCTCAGTTCAGAAGCCTGCATCTCTGATGTTATGGGGTTGCATGAGTGCGTGTGGCTTGGGCAGCTTACACATCTGGAAAGGCGCCATCAGTGCTGAAAGGTATATCCAAGTTTTAGAAAAACATATGCTCCCATCCAGACGCCGTCTCTTTCAGGGAATACCTTGTATTTTCCAACATGACAATGCCAGACCTTATACTGCATCAATTACAACATCATGGATGCGTAGAAGAAGGATCCGGGTACTGAAAAGGCCAGCCTGCAGTCCAGATCTTTCAACCATAGAAAACATTTGGCGCATCATAAAAAGGAAGATGCGACAAAGAAGACCTAAGACAGTTGAGCAACTAGAAGCCTGTTTTAGACAAGAATGGGAAAACATTCATATTCCTAAACTTGAGCAACTTGTTTCCTCAGTCCCCAGATGTTTGCAGACTGTTATAAAAATAAGAGGGGATGCCACACAGTGGTAAGCATGGCCTTTTCCCAACTTTTTTGAGATGTGTTGATGAAATTTAAAATCTACTTATTTTTCCCTTGAAATTATACATTTTTCTCAGTTTAAAAATTTGATATGTTATCTATGTTGTATTCTGAATAAATTATTGAAATTTGAAACTTCCACATCAGTGCATTCTGTTTTTATTCACAATTTGCAGTGTCCCAACTTTTTTGGAATCGGGTTTGTGTATATATATATATATCAGTGGTGGGCCATCAGGGCCAGCAAGGCCTTCTCTGCTGGCCTAAACACTATGAGAATCACTGATTTAGTTTTTATATATTTTTCCATGAATGTGTATTATATTATTTCCAATAGTCTATTCTCTTCATTTCATAGCTTTTCTCTTGGTTGCGCTGCTTCCAGTATTGTATGTTTATATTAGAGCTTTTATCCAATCATATTTCAGCAATCGTGTTGCCAGGGTCAAAGAAATCTGCCTTAAGGCCTTCAGAATCAACAGTGCAGGCGTCTGTTAGCTTAAATCAATGAAACTGTTGCTTTAATCAATCAGATTTCGAGTTGGCAACACCAGGGTTAGCTAGCTGGCTAACGATAACGTCAGCATTTTCTCCTCATTTGATTGGATGGTCAGCATACTAGCTAGCAAACAGCATCGCTGTAAATCATTTTATTAAAACTTAGTAAAACATTTATTACTGTTTCTCAGGTTTAGATTTTCAGTGCATTTTGAAAAAATATTTGCCTACTATATTTAGTTAATCTAAAAACAGTAGTCCTAATGACTGCGAAAAACAACCACACACCTCCTCGGCACCGGCTCTGTGAAAGACTCGTGAAGATGAAAAACCACTAGAGTATGGTAGGTTCATTTTCATTTTTGACTCTTTTATCGCTTGATGCGTTGTATGCTGATGTTATTTGCAGGATATATAGCCAGGTTTAAGTTTCCGTAAGAATATCTGAGTTTCCCGAGTGGAGCTGTATTAAGCGGTCTTTTCCTCCGGCCGCAGTGACTGCTGGCAGAGGCAGACCAGCGGGGAGATGAGAGTCACAGAGGTACGTTAAAACACATCTAAACACTTTTCTTCATCGTCTTGTATGAATTATTTTAATGTTACTTGCTCACTTTCCTAGTAAAGCTGTGCTAACAAGTATTTTCCTCCCGCAGTGCGCTGGCAGACCGGCAGGGAGACTCGTGAAGACGAAATAAAGCAGTAAGAGAACATTAAATTGTTAGATCAACTTTAAAACACATGTAATCACCTTATTTGTTTTATATCAATGCTATCTGTAAGGTATAAATGCGTTTGGGTGAATAAATGTCTGTAAGAACATCGGATGGACTGTATTTGTGTCATTTTGTTAGGTTAATGCTTCAGCTACAGATGATATGTTGCGTAATTGTTAATTGGGTTTCTTTCTTTAGTAATGGCATTCATTCTCGCTACATAAGATACCTGTCTGTTATGTAGTGCCATGTTATACTGCGTTACTGTGTAATATTTATGGTTTTCTATAGCCGTGGCATCATTATGATGTATGAAGAGATGGATTAATTCATGTAGGACGCCACTGAAGGCCTAGGTGTAAAATGCACGGCCCGCTACTGATATATATATATATATATATATATATCCTACTACAAACTTAAATATATATACTGTATATATATTTGTCTGTCTCTATCTACCTGTATCTGTTTTCTAAGAGATATGCAGCTCACCAGATTATTTTCACCCTCAGTCACCTGTAGTTTAGGCCTTTTTTCACTCACTCTTGTGTTTATCCGTGAAACAAAACATGTCGCTTCAGTCCTGCCTCCGTATTTCTCTTTTTCAACCCCCCCCCCCCTTCATTTCTCTCTCTCCCCCGGCCAGACATCATGGTGAGTTCCAGACACTGTTTATTGATCAGCTCAAACTCCCAAATAAACGAGCAGAGAATGAGAGCTATGCTCGAGGGAGCCGAGCCCAGTCCCGGCTCTCTGGGCTCCCATCAATTTTAATCACTGCCCTAATGAAGAGACTCCTCTCTGCTGGATGTCCATAACTCAGAGCAGCGCACTGCTACCTCCGCCAGCGCCACCAGATCAGTCTTCCCGCTCCCCCTCGCCTTCAATACCTGCCTAATGCCCCTTTTTCTAAATAAACTATGCATTAGCTAATGGCTCACAGGAATGATAATGGATAATGGCTTGGGAAATCTCATTTTGAACTGGAACAGAAAGAGAGAGGCTGAAGTTTTATGTGTTTTAAGAATATCTTTGAAAAGTCATATACATCTCGGGCTACGGTTCAGCGAGGTAGCGTTCCCAGTTGACGTCTTACAAGAATAACCTTGATAAGACATGCATTTTTTCTTCACTATTAAAGATATTTCTTCACGCAACTCTAACCTTTCATGAAAGGCATGTCGCTCCTCCATATGTCTGTACTTGTTTTGACCTTGAAAATCTCTTGAAAGTCTCTGGATTGTGTGCAACAATAGTTCCATTTAGCCTGCAACTTGCATGCAATCTTAAAGTGGTTATTTTTCAATGGATAGGTGACTGAAATCTACTATTATGAGTGGATGTCTCAAGGTAAGAGCTCCAACCCAGGTGAAGAAACTCATAAACTTTCAGACCAAAGGCCCAGAGATGTCTTTCTTCCTCCCCCTTGTCCTCTTAAAGAATATAAGAAGTTTCGGCAACTCTAAAACCTCCGAAACTTTTCTGAGCTGCTGAACCAAGCGCTCATATTTTACTTCTGGTGATGCCCGGAATCTTTCTCCGGCATCTGGTCCTCTCATGCCGGGTAAGGGGAAGAATCCATCACCTTCCCCCAGGGTTTGCATAATCTTCTCATGGAGGTGAGGTGCCACGGTTTTGGCTATTTGCTGCCTCGTCCTGGGATTTTCGTCTGTCTGCTCGTGTTTGATATCTGAACTCAGCAGAGTAGAGACACATATGGGCGGCTCATAAAGCTAGCGTGGTTTATGGAGCGGCCTGACAGGAGTGCTTGCTCCAACTTGAACGAAGAGAGCAAAACTGAGACTATAGGTCTAGAACAAAATGGATTGTTCCTTGAGGAATTCTGCAAGACTGATGGTGAATTTGACTTTTCTTATCAAACAATAACATCCAGAAGCTATATATACTGGATATTTGCTTTCAGATGGGTAGAATTATGGCCATAAATCAAACTTAGTTAATGACCTTTATCTTGTATAGTTTATTGTATTGATAAATCTCACCACTGTATTACCAATGTACTGCACTGAATGAATATGCAGCATTTCTTGTGTACATTTTCACAGAATGCTTTGTTTTATTGGTAGCATCCAATTTTTAAACCCTACATATTATCTCATGTCATGCATTAGAATCTGTTACACAAACTTATGGTCCTCTCTCCATGTATGTATGTATACATCATGTGTTACTCCCCTCGAGTTGAATCAAAAGCTCAGGTCGGTCTTGGTTTTAACAGACATTTATTTGGACACGAGTTTTCAACATGTCTTGTACATGCTAGTCTTGTAGCCCTTTCATGCCCCAACAATGCCGTCAGAACTACGAAAGGAAATACATAAAACTTAAATTAACCCTCTAAAAGTGGTGGTTTACACATAATAATAAACGAAAAATACATACAAAACGAATAAATAAAGTGCACATTCAACACGTAAGAAAATACACTTAATTGGCTAATTATACATTAACAAACGGTCACATAACTTACACGTTCTCATACGGCAAAGCAATTAACACGATAAAACACATACCTCATTGGCCTCTCTAACTCAAGAGGAATAAACTTGGAGGGTTACAGTTTCTTCTTCTCGTGTGGCTCTTCTACTTGTAGTGCAGGTGTAAAACTATCCTGATAGCAACAATTAAATAATTCCCAAGCGGAACAAAAAAAATAGTTTCCCCCCCTTTTTCTATGGTTTTAGCTGAATTATATGAAATGAATTGACATGTATTAACAAAAATATATTATTTATTCTAATGATTATTCTGAACATTTTAACTATTTATTGACCTTTTAACTGTAAAGTGCATATTATGAACTGAAATATATGAGAGTTGCCTCTGACGGCAGCTACACAACCACCAAATCACTTGTGATTTCCAAAATGAAGTTATGAACTGTACTAATCTGCTTCCATTAATGTGACAGTCTTGTGGATTGGTTTTACTAGATGAACTGGTTTACTTAGTCTCTTCCCATGGTCATCTAATGTTGAGTCGCTGATTAGCAGCTGCACCTTTCGTACGCATCCATCTTGACTTGGGTACATGGCAGTAACTTTAGCCAGCTTCCAATCGTTTCTGGGTGTTGTATCGTCTTGTATGATCACTATGTCATTGACTTTCACATTTCTGTTTGTCTTGTGCCACTTTTGTCGTTGTTTTTTAGGCTCAACAGATATTCTTTTTTCCATCTTTGCCAAAATTCGTTGGCTAGGTACTGCACTCTACGCCATCTTCTACGAAGGTAAAGGTCTTCCTTTACAAAATTTCCTGGTGGAGGCAGTATTATTGAAGATTTCATTGTCAAGAGAAGGTTGGGTGTAAGTGGCTGAGGTCCAGTAGGATCATTGAGTAGGTGTGCTGTTATAGGTCGGCTGTTTACGATTGCCATCACTTTATATAGGTAGGTTCTTAAGGATGAATTGTCAAGTGTTCGGGATGACTGATCCAGGATGGATGTTAACACACTTCTGATTGTTCGGATTTGCCTTTCCCAGGCTCCACCCATATGGCTGGCAGAGGGTGGGTTCATGACAAACTCGCAGCCTAGTTGTTTCAGGCATTCTTGGTCCATTTCTTTTACTGCTTCCAAGAACTCACGTCTTGCTCCAACAAAATTGGTGCCTTGGTCTGATTGCAGCTGACGGACGTTTCCGCGTAGAGCAATGAAAGCACGAAGTGAGTTGAGGAATGCGTCAGTTGATAAATCGTCAAGTAACTCTATATGTACTGCACGAGAGCACAAACATGTGAACAGCAGTCCATAGCGTTTTAGTTCTTTTCTTCCCTCCTTAATATAGAACGGGCCGAAACAATCCATCCCACAGTATGTAAAGGGAGGAGTTGTCTCCATTCTTTCACTAGGCAAGTTTGCCATCTTTTGTTCTTCTGTTCGACGTCTGAATTTCCTGCATTTGACACAGTTGTAGATAAACGATGATACTGCTTGACTACAGCCGAGAATCCATATGCCATTAGATCTCAGTTCGTTTATGGTCATGCCACGCCCTTGATGTCTCACTTGCTGATGATGGTGATCAATCAGTAACTTGGTGATGTGGCTGGTCTTTGATAAGATAACTGGATGCTTGATGTGTGGATGTAAAGTTGCATGCTCTAATCTACCGGGGGGTCGGCCACTCTGATGATGGCGCCGTTGTGGGTCTAGAGTAGCATGGGGATTGAGTCGATACAATCTGCTTGCTTTGTCTTTAGTAGTTAACTCCTTTCGGGACTGAAGTTCTTTGATTTCTTTAGGGAAGACTAATCTTTGTACAATGGCAATGATTGTAAGCTCAGGTTCTTGCCTTTCTTCGAGACTTGTAGCTTTGTTGGTTCTTTTTATTGAGCCTTTAAACTCCTTTACAAATCTGGTAAGTCTTGCAATAGCTTTAACTAGTCTTATCCAGCTGGAGAATTTCAGGAAACGTTCTGCCAGAGAATCCACTGTTGTTAAGGTGTGGTGTACAAGAACTTTGGGTATTTCTGGGTCCTCTGTGTCAAGTTCTCCCACCTTAATCTCTCCACTGGGAAGTTGATCTTGCCAGAGAAAACTTGGACCACTAAACCAGTTGGAAGCAATGAGCTCTTTAGATTTGAGTCCTCGAGACGCATGGTCGGCGGGGTTGTCTTCTGATGCGACATACTTCCATTGTGTTGGTTTAGTACTTTCCTTGATACGTTGGATACGGTTCGCTACGAAGACATGAAAACACCTCGCTTCATTGTTTATATATCTTAAGATGACTTGTGAATCCGTCCAGAAGAATTCTTGAACATTTTCCAACTCTAGTTCTCCTTTGAGCATGTCACTTATGCGCACTGCTACTACTGCTGCGGACAACTCCAGTCTTGGCACAGTAGTTACCTTGGTGGGTGTTACTCTGGACTTGGCAATGACAAGTGAGCAGTGGATTTGTCCTGATTTACTAATTGATCTTAGATAGGTACAAACACCATATCCCGCAACACTTGCGTCTGAAAAATGGTGGAGTTCATATCTCTGAACTTCTTGAAAATCTGCTGGAAGATAGCAGCGATCAATCTTGACATGAGCAAGATTCTTTAGATCTAGAAGCCAGGACTCCCACCGTGGCTTGAGCTCATTTGAGAGTGGTTCGTCCCAGTCTGTCTTATCACGACACATTCGCTGTAGTATTTGCTTGCCAAGTAGAACGAAAGGTGCCACAAAGCCAAGTGGGTCGTAGACAGAGGCTACAGTTGACAAGACTCCTCGTCTGGAGAGTGGACGCTCATTCACAACTACTTGAAACTTGAGATGGTCTGAGGCAACCCCCCATTTAACACCTAGGGCTCTTTCAATCGGTTGCTCACCCAGGGCTAGGTTTTGGTTTCTTACTTACGTTCTATTAGGGCTGCACGATAAATCGCATTCGATATTTAACGCGCATCTTATCAGTAAAGCCGTTCTGTAATCAGCGATAAATCTCCATCACGAGTGTGCTTTCACATTGAGCAGCATTAACAACACAGAGCCGTAGTTCGCTGATGAGCTGTGCAAAAAATCGCGCAAATATGAACGTGGTTTAGCGCAGCTCCTCAGTGAACAACAGCTCTGAGTAGTTAATGCTGCTCAATGCGAAAGCACGCACGTGATGGAGATTTAACGCTGATTACAGAACCGGCTTTACTCAAGATGCGCGTTAAATATCGCATGCGATTAATCGTGCAGCCCTAGTCTCTACACAATCTTCTTTAGGGAGAGAGTCAAGAACTTGTGGACTATTGGAAACGAACTTGTGCAGTCGCAATTTTCCAGTACTGCAGAGTTGTTTCGCTTCATGGACTAGACTAATAGCCTCTTCTTCTGAGTGGAAACTGATAAGGCCATCATCCACGTAAAAGTTTCTTTCGATGAATCTTATAGTTGCTTCACTGAACTGGCCTTGACCTTGTGCCGCGATGTACTTGAGACCAAAGTTTGCGCAGGCCGGCGAAGAGGCAGCTCCGAACAAATGAACTTGCATTTGGTAGACTGATGGACTTGAGTGAAAATCTCCGTTGTTCCACCACAGGAAACGGAAGTAGTCTTGATCTTCGGCTCTGACTCTGAACTGATGAAACATACGTTCTATGGTGCACATCACTGCCACTGGACCCTTGCGAAACCGGCACAAGACACCTATCAGGGTGTTGGTTAGCTCTGGCCCTGTGAGCAGGTGATCGTTTAATGACACGCCTTCATATTTTGCTGAGCAATCAAACACTACTCTTATTTTCCCAGGTTTTTGGGGATGGTACACCCCATGGTGTGGAATGTACCAGGCAGGGCTTTTGTTCAGTTCTTCAGGTGGGACCTTTTCTGCATCTCCACGCTCTATTGTTTCGTTCATGAATGTTGTATAGTCATTATGATATTGTTTGTCCCTTTCAAGTCTTTTCTTGAGACATTTGAGTCGGTGTTCTGCACAGCTCTTATTGTTTGCCAGACTTGGCCTGTCCTCTTTAAATGGCAACGGTAGCTCACAATGTCCGTCTGCTTTCACTTTCACTCCTTCCTCCATTATAGAAATGAAGCGCAGATCCTCTTGGGAGAAGTGAGAATCTTCCACCTTTCTTTCGTTGAAGTCAGACTCAAGGACTTTAATCACATCTGATGGTGTGACTACTTCTTTGACTTGTGTGCGACAAATGTAATGGACTTTATTTGGCAACTGATCTGATGACTGACTGGGTGTCACTTCCTTGACAATGATCCTGTGGCTGCTTCCAATAGCATCACCATAGTCAACACAAGGGTCGGTACCACCGACTATTGTCCAGCCCAAATCTGTTCTTTGTGCGAATGGCTCATAGTCTTTTCCTGACACAACTTCTCTGGGTAACAGTGCTTGTAAGCAGTTGTAACCTATAAGCAGGCCAACATCGCATTCTATGAGAGGGGTGATCTCTTCGGCAAGGTGCTCTAGGTGGGGCCATGCTCTTGCTGTCTTAGGAGTGGAGATGTGACTTAGATTGGCAGGAATAAACTCTCTAGTATAGGTTACAGGAAGAGGGATTCTCTTTAAGGAATAGAAGCCTCTGACTTGTAGCCCAGACAGCTTTTCACTTGGAATGACTGTATCTCTGGTTGACAGCGTAGAAAGCTTTAACTGTACATGTCTCTTTTCAGAGCCCAGAGCATCTGCCTTTTCTTGTAGAATGAATGTGGTGTCACTCTGACTGTCTAAAAGGGCGTACAGCAAGATTTCGTGTTCTGGGTCGCTTGTTGTGGATAACCAAACTGGACTGATTGTGGATGTGAGCTCACTGCTCTTGTTTTGGACTACACGGTGTGATATTGCCTCGTTTGGTGCTTCTTTACTTTGTTTGATTTCCTTTGTGTCTTTTATGCTTTTGCTTTCCTTTTGCTCCTTGTCACTTTCTTTGTTCTTTCTGATTCCCTTGTCCCGTTCCTCATGTAAACAGGTTGGGTGTTTTCCTTTGCATGTGTCACAAACACTTCTCTTTCCACATTCCTTTGAATGGTGTCCAGAGTTAAGGCATCCAAAACATAGTCCTTTTGTTTGTACGAACTTCATTCGTTCCGTTATTGGCTTGTCCATGAACTTTCGACATGTGTGAATGCTATGGTTTAATCTTTCACAGAAGACACATTTCTTTGTATTTGGTTTCTCTTCTGCACTGCTTGCCAGCACCTTAGCTCCGACACTTCGAGTCTTTGTAGGCTTAACCTTCTCCGAGTCACTTCCCTTGAGTGCATGGAGTGGCGTTACTGGGTTGCACGCTATCTTGGCTTCTCTTGTGACGAAGTCGACAAAGTTACTGAATGTTGGAAAGGAACCGTGCTGCTTTTCAACCTCAATGACTTTCCTATTCCATCTTGCTGTTAGCCAATCAGGAAGCTTGCTTAGCATTTTCTGATTTTCGCTGCAATCATTTAGGACTTCAAGACTCTTGACTTGTAACATAGCAGCTTCACAGCCTCTGAGAAAGTCTGAGAACTCTCGTAACTCAGCACTGTCCTTTGTTCCGATTTTTGGCCATGATGTTAGCTTACCTCTGAAGGCTCTGGCGATTACAAATGAACTTCCATATCTTTCCTCCAGAGTGTCCCATGCTGCATAGTACGCTGCATCCGTACCCAGCAGGAAGTAACTCTCGACAGCTCTTCTGGCTGGTCCGCCAACATACTTGCGGAGATAATAAATCTTTTCATTCACTGGAATGTTTTTCCTGTCTATTAGTGTCTGAAAGGACATTTTCCAATCTTTGTACTTGAGAGGGTCGCCATTGAAAACAGCAGGCTCTGGTACTGGTAGACGGCTTATGTTAATGGACTCTGCTAACGCTCTAGCCAGTGCTGTGGTGCTATCTTCTTGTGTGGTATTGGTTGTAGGTTGCCACCTTGTGGTCTGTTGTGAAGCAGAAAACTGTTGCAGATTTGCAGTGGGTTGTGATGGTGCGAGCTGAAGTTCAGGCAAACTTACTGGCTTAGGAGCAGCTTTCCTTTGTTTAGCATTGTCGTGTAGGAGGTCTGAGATTTCTTCGTCTGAGTTGATTTCCTGCTCATACACTTTCAGTCGTGCTTTGGCAGCATTCATTTTCTTTACAGTTTCTAGACGTTCTAGCTCTCTTCGCTTCTGTTCTAATGCCTTTAGTTTTTCAGCATTTTCTTCTTCTTGTTTTGCTAATCTTTGTCGGTTTTCTACTTCAAGGTTTTAAAGCTCGTTTCTTTCGCGATCCATTTTCTCCATAACTTTCAGAGTGACTTCAGTTGCAGCTAGTTCAGCTGCTGCTTCTTGTTTCTTTACAGACAACCTGCTTGAACTTGAACATGTGCTTCTTGAACCTTTGGATCTTTGGGAGGCTGCTGTATTTCTTGAGCTTTTAGATTTTTGAGATGCTGCTGAGATGAACACTGAACCAGCTTCACTCCAGCAAGTTGATTTCTTTGCTGGATCTTTTACATTTCCTTCTTCTGCAAGACATTCTTGAGCCTGTTGTATGAGCTTTTGAGAAACAGCATCACATGTGTCCACTCTGCGACAAGTGTCTCCGTCAGGAGTTTTGTGACTGCGCAGCTTGTCATAGGCTTGTTTTACTTCTGCTGAGGTATATTTGATCTGGACAATGTGATCATGTAATCTTGCACTGACAGGTGCTTCAAGTGCTCCTTTAACTTGTTTAGCAGCAGCTTTCCATTCATCATAGCTTGCCTTAAAATGAGTTTGAAGCTTAGTCACTCTTTCTTTGTGCAGTGCTTGGCCCTTTTCAGTTAGTTTCCAAACTCTTTGGCTTTTCCTCAAGCTCTCTTCTTTAGCAGCTTGACTTGTGCTTGGCTCTTGTGGGCTTGTGTCCGGAGTTTCATCATCAGGACTTACTTGTTGCTGCAACTCCACAGCTTCAATGTCACAGTCTTCTTGATCAGCCATGTCACTATTCTAGTGTGCTTTAGACTTTGTTACTTGTGACTTTAACTCTACTAAGTGATATCACGCTCTTAAATGTGCTTATGAACTTAAATTGCTTCACTCTTTAAAGATAAACTTAAATTTGTGTCATAAACACCTTAAACCAAAATTAGGAATACAATTTTCACTTGTTATAAAATAAAAGACAAATTACCTTCAATATATAAAAAAATAAAATAGTAAAGACTTCACCTTTAAATACTTGATGTACCCTTACATTAGCAAAATACTTGTAGTTAACTTGAAATAAGCTTAGTAACAGTCACCTTGTATTAAACAAGCAATAACTTAAGCTTGGACTTATATTTTTGACCACTGCACTTTACCCATTAAGCACTTAATAGAGTCCCTTTAAAGTTAGCAAGGTTAATCTACGTCTTCACATTTAACTTGTTTCAAATGCATTACTTCTTCTTAGCTTAACCACGCTGCACTCTTGGACCCCGGTTGCCGCTGGTTTAGGCTTTACGTGCATGCAGTCCGTCTTTCCTTTGATGCTTGAGAGCGACGTCACCACCGCTCTCCTCTCCTCTAGCACGAAACAGGCTGAGTTCTGACTGTTACTCCCCTCGAGTTGAATCAAAGGCTCAGGTCGTTCTTGGTTTTAACAGACATTTATTTGGACACAAGTTTTCAACATGTCTTGTACATGCTAGTCTTGTAGCCCTTTTATGCCCCAACAATGCCGTCAGAACTACGAAAGGAAATACATAAAACTTAAATTAACCCTCTAAAAGTGGTGTTTTACACAATAATAATAAACGAAAAATACATACAAAACGAATAAATAAAGTGCACATTCAACACGTAAGAAAATACACTTAATTGGCTAATTATACATTAACAAACGGTCACATAACTTACACGTTCTCATACGGCAAAGCAATTAACACGATAAAACACATACCTCATTGGCCTCTCTAACTCAAGAGGAATAAACTTGGAGAGTTACAGTTTCTTCTTCTCATGTGGCTCTTCTACATGTAGTGCACCGGTAAAACGATCCTGATAGCAACAATTAAATAATTCCCAAGCGGAACAAAAAATAGGTTCCCCTCTTTTTCTATGGTTTTAGCTGAATAATATGAAATGAATTTACATGTATTAACAAAAAAATATATTACTTATTTATTCTAATGATTATTCTGAACATTTTAACTAATTATTGACCTTTTAACTGTAAAGTGCATATTATGAACTGAAATATATGAGAGTTGCCTATGACGGCAGCTACATCATGTCTGTATGCATTTACCATGGTAATACCATGTTTTTGAACATTAAACAATAATTCTATGTTATAGAATTCCAGTGGCAATGCCGTGTTTTTTTTGTTTTTTTGACATTTACCCTATCAATACCATGATTTTGGACATTTACCATCACAGTTTTTGGACATGTAAACATACCATGTTTTTTTTTATTTACTGCAGTAATACATTTTTAACACCTTTTTTGTTTGTTTGGCAGACATTTACAAAGATTTTTTTTTTACTTTTACCACGGACATTTACCATGGCAATGTACCATAGTAAAACCACCTTTTTGGACATGTACCATAGTAATGTCAAACTTTTTGGACATTCATCATGGCAATACTACACCATAGTACTATTCTACCATTGTGTTTACAATTACCATGGTAATGTTACATGTTTTTGGATAATTACTTTGGTAATGTCATATTTTTCAGACATTTACCATGGTGGCATGATAATTTCATGGTTATTTGACACTTATCATAGTAATGTCACGCTATTTACCATAGTAAAACCACAGTTGTTTGACATTTACCATAGTAATTGCATGCCTTTTGTACACCTATCATGGTAATTCCACTGTATTACTTAATGCTTTTGTAAATACCCTGGTGTATGTACAAATAAAATAATGATTCAGTACCATGGTACTGTATTATGATCTAAAGATACTGTATTATAAAAATCTTTGAGACTCACAGTCTGTAGAGAGCAGTAGAACAGTAAATCTGAAAGAGCTGAATTTGTAGTTTCTTGTCATACCAGAATCTGTTGGATCAGCTTGTGGTCAAAATGGCCTTTGCATTTTTTTTATTAAAATGATTTCCTCATGAGTTCTTGTATTGTGGAGCTGCTAAATAACACCAAAATCCTCTGGACGACTTGGGGGACTTCCTCTCGACTGGGACATATTAACAGAAGTTACTCTGAAATACAGACAAAGAGAGTAAGAGAGAACAGGAGAATAATAACAGCAATGTTTGATCTGTCATTGCTGGCCCTGTGCATGGGGCCAGTCTTTGTGTGGTTGCTGGGATTTGCTGTAGCCCTTAGGCAACGTCTGCTATGTGTGTGTTTGGATGCGTGAGGGGGCATTTGGCCAAATGGATAAAAGGGGCATGAACTGCAGCTGAGGTGATTCTCTGATAATATCACCACCCCCCCCCCCCCCCCCCCCCCCCCCCCCCCCCCCCCCCCCCCCCCCCCCCCCCCCCCCCCCCCCCCCCCCCCCCCCCCCCCCCCCCCCCCCCCCCCCCCCCCCCCCCCCCCCCCCCCCCCCCCCCCCCCCCCCCCCCCCCCCCCCCCCCCCCCCCCCCCCCCCCCCCCCCCCCCCCCCCCCCCCCCCCCCCCCCCCCCCCCCCCCCCCCCCCCCCCCCTCCCCCCCCCCCCCCCCCCCCCCCCACCCCCGGGAGCCTCTTGCAAAACACAACATCACACTGGGGAACGTCGGACATCTTTGCCAGAATTATGCAAAGCCCTCCTGCCTGTCAGATTGCTTGAAAGAGCATAAGCATGTGCGTTTTCTCTTCTAATAAAATGACCCGCTAGTCTCTCTCGGTCTGCCCCAGCCATAGGAAATCTATCTTGAAGTGATTATTTCATCAGAGTGGTCAGGTCTCCTCTGAGGGCCCGGCTGTGTGTGTGCATCTGTGTGGATGTGTTCTGTGTGTGTTGCTCTCTGGAGGAAGTCTTTCATTCATGTAACAGGCATGAACGATTCAACCCTTCGGTCCTGCAGTCTGCAGTCGACACCTCTGCCTTGAGGCGATGAGCCATGATGGGGTTGCAATGAAAGCCGCCAAACAGTAAATCCTTCCTCTTCGTTCACCTCTGTTTAACACTTGCTGGGGTGTGGTGTCTGTCAAAGCCTCAGAATCTCAGTATTGTTTTTGTGGAAAACTAAACATGATAGTACTTAAAAAAACTACTATAAAAGAATATGACTAAACAAAGCAAAACAAAACAAAAACCAAATAAAATGAAAGAAATCAAAGCAGCAAAACATAAAACATAAATAAATACACTAAACCAAAACAAACATGAAACAAAAAGCAAAGCAAAATACCAAACAAAACAAAACAAAACAAAACAACAAAGCAAAGCAAAACAAAAATGAAACAAAAAACAAAGCATCAAAGCACTAAACAAAAAACCCACAGCGAAAAAAACCTGCGAAACACTAAACAAAATAAAAATAAAACAAAAACTGAGCACAAGCAGCAAAAAAAAAAAAAAAAGTAAACAAAAAGCAAAGCATCAAAACACTAAACAAAAAACTGAACACTACAAAGCAAGACAAACAAAATGAAATAAAACGAAGCAGCAAAATCCTAAGCAAAACAATAATAAAACAAAAACTGAACACAACAAAGCAAAAAATAAATAAATAAATAAAACAAATGAAACAAAAAGCAAAGCAAAACAATAATATAACAAAAATTAAATCAACAAAACAAAATTAAAAGGAAAGAAAAACAGAACACAACAAAGCAAAACTAAACTATTACTACTACTACTACTACTACTACTACTAATAAATGAAACATAAAGCAAAGAAAAAATCAAAAGAAAGCAAAGCAACAAAACACTAAATAAAAAAAGAGAAGAACTTAAGATCATTAATGAGATAGTTGATTTTTGTGAGTGGAGAAAGTACAGAAATGGACAAACAATGTATGAAATCTCCTAGCAGAATTCAATAATTTATCACTAAATATGTAATATACTAATTTATTCTAATTTTTAGCAACTATCTTTTTTTTCTATTATTGTAGTTATTTAAGCATATGTTTGTTTGTGTTTTTCTAACACCAAAGGTACTGTTAACAACAACAACAACAAAAAAGTGAGTATAGATTTTGTAAATGTTGCAAGCTAGATTTAAATTCTGCCTGTATCGGCCACGTTTATGAGTTCTCCTCAAGTCTGCTTTGGTAAAGATGAATAACAACGATCCATAGGTTTATGGTGTGGTGTCATCTCAGGGGACGGCGGGAGGAGATGCTAACTGCACTGATAAATGGCCTTTTACTGTTCAGCTCTGCCTATTAAACGTGTTTCTTATTATCGATCAAGCTAAACAACCTGATGGAGGGGAAGAGAAGTCACCTTGATATAATTCTATCTATCAATCATTCCTGAGGCCCTCGCAGACACAGCTGGCACTGCCATTAGCACAGGCTGGCATTATGTTCGGGAAGAAGAGCTATTGGGTCTTTGGTGATTAGAGTGATGAACGGTCAAACATCACATGGTGTTTTTTACTCATTCAAATCTAATTTACTCTGGTTGGTAAAATTCTGCATTTCTTTTCAAAAGTATTACAGACATTTTGGCTGTGTTTGTTTCTCTGGTTCTCTTTTCCTCTCCCAATCTAAATGCATAATAGCTAGAAACATATAGGCTTGGTGAAAATATATGTGCTTGGTGTATGGTTAAGCTTGCTCCCCTTCTAGACTCAGTATTACCATAATACAGAAATCTACCATGAAAAATTTGTCAAGAATGAAAAGTCTAAGGAGCTCAGAGATCGCGTAAGCCTAAATCCTGGGGCTAAAAATAGCCCAAAGTTCAAAATATGGGCACATGAGTGTCCTTGTATGCTTTCTGGATTTCTAGAAAATGCTGTTTGCATGGGTGAACATCAGATACCATTTAAATGTAATTTTCAATGCTATTTCATGTGGCAAATCAAGCATATTTTTGATTTACCAATCAACAGGAAACATGTTTCCCTTTTTTTTGGCATTTCTACTATTGTTCTAACTTTAGACTGCTGTTTCCCACACAAAGCAACTGCTGCTGGACCTTCATCCTTTGTTTACAACCCAAGGCCAGAGTTTTCAATGGAACTGGAATGGAAAAAACACAGATCTTACATATCATAAGTCATTATGGACAACGTAAGAACACTGGATAAAGGAATGGAAGACCAGGATCCATGGGGACTGCAAAGATGGTTTTCTCTCTCAGAAACTTGACTAGGAGCCGATACTTCTGATTCCAAGGATGCACTTATTGGAATTTCAATCATATGCACATAATAGAAGCAAGAAAGCTCTTGGGCAGCATGACTGGGACAATGTTCTTCAACTACTTGAGTGCCTTCAACACCATTTGGATTCAACAACACCATCTTAATTTATGCAGTATGGTAAGTGAAAGATTTTCAACTTACAACAACTTACATTTTGGTTTGTTCCTCATAGACAACTATCATATGGCTTCAGAAGACTTGAAATATAGTGTACAAGTCATATAGACCACGTTTACAATACTTTTATGCTGCTTTATTGGCCTTTTTGGAGATTGACAGCGCTCATCTTCATTCACCGCTATTATGTGGAAATGAGCGGCTCGGACATTCTTTAAAACATCTCCATTTCTGTTCTACAAAGGTTTGGATTTACATGATGGTCTGTAAATGATGACAGAATTGTTGTCCTTTAAAACTCTCTGAAACCGAAAACGTATCATCTATAGGTTCAAAAAAATGTAAACTAAATTAGCAAAAAATGTAATTTAAATCACATACCAGATCTCATGTATCAGATCATTATAGTGAAATGTTGTCTGTTTAAAGCTAGCAATGATAAAGTAATCACAAAATAAAAGTGAAAATTTACCATCAGGCTCCTCATGAGGCTCCTGTTCTCAGCTAAAGGTCAATGACTCATCCATGAGGCTGCTGTGGCCCTCCTCTTGTTCTCCAGCCGCTCTCCAATCAGGAAGGCGCGAGGAAACAATTTGCCCAACACCTGGTCTGGGATCATGCTGGAACACGCTCGGCCTGCACTCGTTCGGGTCGCAGCCGTGATGGAGCTCTCGCGGCTTCCAGAAGTTTCTGTACTGTTGAAAGGCATATGGCTGGGCACGGTTTTGCGTAACCTTTCTGAGCCCTTACCATCTGCCTGCAGGCCCAGGTGTGCCCGGTCTGGCAGGATTCACCTCAGCTTCCCCGCACAACTGGAGTGCTGTCATTCACCGCTGCACTTCAGCTGATCTCAGACCAGCTCCAAACATTAAATCAATGAGCCCACAGCGGCATGGGCTACAATTAAATCAACAACAGACTGAAAATTAACTCTGTTCCTCTGATCTGTCATACACTAAAACAATATGTCACCGCACGACAGACAGATTAACCACAGATTGAATGGTCGTTTGCTGGTCCAAATGTATGTGCATCTGTTCCAGCCAGAGGCTAGTTTTGAAACTGTAGCTTGCCCAGGCGAAAAGCTAATCAGAATTGAAAGCAGTTCATTTTAAATTGGTAATTAGCCACACTAGTTGGCTATTTATTTGAATGTGAGTAAGTTTCATTTTGAAAAAAAAGCAACATTTTGAACAAAAAGCTGAGAAAAAAAGACAATGTCTGAACTGGATTCAGAATGATAATCAAAACGTAGATGGAGTAGATCACTTCCATCAACACCCCCAAAGCTGCACAGTCCTATATATATAGCCGAGTAAACATTAATTCATACCATGGGCAGTTTGATTATATAGTGTGTTTAAAGGGATAGTTCACCCAAAAATGAAAAGTCTGTCATTAATTACTCACCCTCATGTCATTCCAAACCTAAGATATTTTTGATGAAACCCGAGAGCTTTCTAACCCTGCATCAACGCAACTGACACATTCAAGACCCAGAAAGGTAGTAAGGACATCATTAAAATAGCCCATGTGACAACAGTGGCTCAACTGTAATTTTGTGAAGCTATGAGAATACTTTTTCTGTGCAAAGAAAACAAAAGTAACTCCTTTATTCAACAATTTCTTCTCTTCCGTGTCAGTCTTCAACGTACATTCACGAGAGTTTCACGAAGCATACGTGTGCACAATGATCTACATTCCCCAGCGAGCCAATCGCGGTCGCACCGGCCCGACAGGGTGTCACGAAAGGGGGTGTAGAATAAATGACAGAATTTTCAATTTTGGGTGAACTATACATAACAGCATGCAGCCTGGTTTTACCTGCTTCTGTTTCTGGGCGGGAGGAGGAGTGTTTTTGATTGGGTCTGAGGTCGGAGGCGAGTAAGCTATACGGGTACGTCTTGTCAATAAGATGTGTAATAGTGCCTCCTACCATTTAACAGTAAAAGCACAGAAAGCCGGAAAATTACGTCAATGACATTAAAAATGACGTTAAATAGCAGATGACATCCATTCGGCAATCTTGGTGAATGTGGCCAGGATTACCCATCCCGGGTACTCCTTGGGGAGCATATAGAGGTGGGATTAATAGAAAAGTTACTTTTTTGAAATCAGCTACTATTTAATTTTATTGCCTCGACTTCCCTCCGTCTAGCTGCCGAACCCACGTGAGAAAGAGGCTCAGTTTGAGCCGCCATTACTAAGGTTAGCCAAATAGCTATTTAGCCATTGTTTTAGCAATGACGCCTTCTTCAGCTAAAAACAGTAAAACGTATGTGTTTTGACATTTCATTTACATGACAATGGTGTTTTGAAAATGCGAACTTGTTTCAAAGTGCAAGTTTTTGGAAACAATATCATTATAACCTCTGTGTAAACTACAAAAATGTGATTTTGTGAAAACGTCATGTGCATGCATGTGCACAGCTACATAGTGACATCGCCATCTACTGGCCTGGCATGCATAATACAGTGTTTTTAGTCATTCTCATCGATCCGTGTGAATGGGAATTGCTTTGACAAGATTGTTGTCTGTATGCAAATCCTTTCGAAAATGCAAAGGACAAATGTTTCCGTTTTTAGTACATTGTTGTCGTGTAATCACACTCAGTCTTGCTCTATTCTGACATGTAATGCCTACTTTTCAATCGATTCACAATGGATAAAAAACTATTTTCTCATTGAACATCCTGTTTTGTACAGAAATGTGGGATTTTAATGGCTTCTGACAAGAGCAGAATTTTGTACATTTTAAAGTCGTTCTGACTTAAATATACTGGCGACAGACTTGAGAAAGAAGTCCAAAGATTTCACAGCGTTTCTGTACATATAATTCTTCGAGTTGTAATTCATGGGTAAGGATTATGCTAATTATGAACGAGCGATGTATTTACGAATTACTGGAATTCATTAACACACGTTTAACTATTAGAGCCGGCGCTTATGAGGGGGTAGTGGAGAAGCGGTTGTGAATCGGAGGTAGGGGGTCTTTTGGAAAACAATACCGACGAATTGACGGAGGAGTGCGATCTACCTAAGGTTTTTAATGGATGAGGTCCATTGCGTTTAAAGAGGAGCCTAATCGCAAATGATTTTCTATGCCAAAGATAAGACAGTTGTCTGAAGCACACGACCGCGCTGCACGTTCCTGGCAAAACGTCGTGCAACATACGGGACCCCTTCACGCCTGTTTTAGACCCGAGGAAAAGCGACCCCCCAAAAGAGCTTTCAGCATCAAATTGTTTGGTTTTGTTGACAGTGAAACCATAAATGTGCCATGAATACACTCTACTGAATGTGTCGTCTGTACTCCTGACCTACAGCATTCAGAACATGTTGGAGGCCTTGATCTATTTTATCCATTTTGCCGTTTCATTTTAAAACTCAACCATAGCTTTACGCAGTCGTGAAAAGACATGCAGTGATTGTAAAGACGTGTTCATTCAATAACTTGAAGCCCCTTGCTGTGCCACCTGTTGCCAAGCAGGCAAGTCCTCTATTGTGCTTCCTGCCATTAAGGAGCCAGTTCAGAATAACCATAGCAATTCATCCATTACAAACGCAGCCTTTAGCGCTGCGCGTTTTTGTTCCCTAAAGGAAAATACCAATCTTAGAGTCACAAGAGCATTTTTTTTGAGGACGTACGAGGTTGTGATGGGAGGGTTTTATAAATGTTGATTGTAGGGACGTTCTAGTAACATGGTCTGCTGAATTATCAGACTACAACATAGGATCGTAGGGAGAAGGAAGCGGCGTTTGATCACTCATCAGGTGTCAACGGCAGCTCCGAAATGCAGGCCGAGGTGGCAGCTCTTGTTTGTGTCTCGCTCATAGCTCTTCAAAGTGCCTCCGCGGCTCACCAGCGCTCATTTAAATGGAAACTTTCTTTCAAATTTCCACCGTTGCTCCTGTTGACACAGGACAGTTTCCTGAGGAAAAAAAATACAGTTATTTCTTCCTTTATTCCTTTTTCTTTTTTTCACTCTGCCCTCTTCTCTCGCTCATGTTTGTGAGGATGATTAATGGCCGGATCTGAGATGCAGAACAGAGGTTATCAAAGGATTTGAGCTGTTCTACAACACCACATTAATTACAGCACACGGCAGGGAAGGTGCCGGGCGCCACTAGGAAGTACAACAAACACGGTTTTGATTTGCACAGGAACTGTGTTCTGTATTTTAATGGAATTGCATTAGAATGTTTACAATGTAAATGTAACAGTAATTTATTATAATAGAATACTCCAAATTTTAATACAAAAGGTTAGGTAGGTTTGTGGTCAAAATATAACCATACTGCACTACACTGTGGGACAAATAGTGTAAATTACTGAAAGGAAAATTAAAATGAGTTTTTTTTTCTCTTAAAAAACAATGAGATTAAATGTAGAATTTTGCAGATGTCTCTTGATTTTTCTCCTGAGAAAGAAAAACACAGTAATCTCGCATGTGTTTCCTAGAGTTTAAAAAGAGATTTCAACATCATCTGTGCTCAGATTCGCAAAAATGCCACAACAAGTCTACAATAAAATATCACTGATCTCAATATGAATTCAACAAATTCTCATTAAATTAAGACTAAAACTTTCTGAGCTGTTATTAATGCTGTAGTTATGTATTCATACGGTATATTACCAATTGTCTCATGTGTCTACTGCTATGTTAATCTTTTATGAAATATTAGATGAATCATTTTTGAAATGTTTATGATTGTAATCACAAAAATAATCAGAAATAAAAACAAAAACAAAAATAATTTAAATTGTTAATGCATTATATTATATAACTAGTTTATTTTTATTTTAAATGTGTATAATTGAAATCACAAATATAATCAAAAAAATAAAATAATGTATAATAATGTTAATATATTTATGTTAATATTAATAATATATTTTATCACATTGAAAAAAAAAGGAATAAGGGGCAATTTTAATAATATTGTGGCAATTGGTTTTTATCTGTGGTTAACTTCTAGTATAACTGAGTAAATAGAAATCAACACTCTTAAATTATCTTAGCTTACAAAATATTACATTTCAAAACAGTATTATTACAAACTAGTGAAAAAAATGTTGTTTGTTCATGCTGGGAATTAAAAGACAGCAAAGTATAGGGACATTTAAACATGCTATTACAAGTAATGTGTAAATAATATACAACAGACATAACCGTGAATCCCGATTGATTACTAATAATAAACTTTATATCTACTACTCTAAAACTGTGAACGCACAGCTAGCACAAAGGAATACACTGTAAATTCACAGTAAACTACCTCGTATATTTAATGATGAAGAGATCATCCGAGCCCGTCATGAAGACATATGAAAGAAACTAGCCCGCTCCCGTTCCGTCGCAACACCCTTCAGGAGCAACAGACAACCTTAACTTCTCAAGTTAACTTTAACGAAAAGGAAAAGAATTGAATCTCTGTATATACGCAGAGATGGTAAATGTTAGCCCGCCTGCTGCATCCTACTCCATATCACTTGGCCCGTTATGAAAAATAGTTTGCTATTTTGGAACCCCCTGGCAGCCATAGTGGATCACCACAGACCCCGAGCTCATTTATCTTTTGTCAGAGATGAAGCCAAACTAACGCCATCTCCCGAAGCGGCTAAAGAATGAGGAGGGGAGAAGGGAGGTAAAAATAAACCGCCGGCACTCAGGTAACGACACGGAGAAGTCACTTTACAAGTAATGTGTGGCTTTTTAAAAGTGGAACTCTGTCGTTCCATTAGGACATTAAACACTTTTTGTTCCCAGGCAACCTGATTAGAAGTGTCTTTCCCCAGCTGAAAGTTTGGGAAGAAGCATGACGACAGGGAGCAAAATAAGAGAAGTGTTTTGCTGACTGGTGAATGACTCGCTCGCTGTCCTGAAACATTAATGTCTGACAGAATCAGCTCAAACTGAGATGTAATGGAAACTGCAGAGAAACTGAGATACAGTTATGCTTGTTTTTGTTACTTTCTCTCTCTACTCTGACAGAGTGGGGGTGAAAAAAAAACGTATTAATGTATGCTAAATCTTTAGAATTTCATTGCAGGTGAGACGGGGGCTAGTTGTCACAATGGATATATCTCAATAGCTATAAGGTTTCAAAAGCCACATAGCAAATTCTTTAAGCTGGAATGTCACAAATTAGGATCATTTTGGTGAATTTTATCCACCAAATTAAAATTGTAGTATTGTCATATTTGTATTTTTGGGTGAACACAATAAAACCACAATGACATTCGAGAGCCAGCTATATAATTAAGCAAGTGTGTATTTCCATAAATGCCTCAGCAAGTTGTCATATGTGTTCTACAGATTTTATGTTTTAGTCATTTAAAGTGTTTTGTAATTTTAGGCAATTTATAAATTACAGTATATGCCAGTCAAAACAAAGACTGTGTTACCTTTTACATTTTTGCTATTTTATGAATTGTTCAGTGTTTCACAATTGTTTTCCTGTTTAAATTGTGCTAAACAGCTTTAATACATTTAATACAACATGCCCTGCTATTAAATTAACTGTATATTTTTTCCAGAATAATTTGGAAAATAATTTGAAAAAAAAAACAAAACAAACAAACTAGTTTCAATTGAATTTCACTGTTTATGATTTGCTATTTTATCGTTTCAATTGCTCGAATAAAGAAGCTTCACATATTTTGATCACATATTTTTTCACTGGAATTTCACTATTTATGAATAGCTTCACTTTGTTTTTCATAAAAAGAAAAATTTTCCCAACAAATGTGCATGTAAGTACTGTAGTAAGGCTTGAATGAGCATTTGTTTTTACCTAATAGATACTATATATTTTTTAAAAACAAATGAAATATTCTTATTCTATTTATTTATATCGTATTTGTATTCTATATTCTTAAATATACCATTAACTGGGACAATATTAATGTGAAAATTTTAACCGTACCTCTATTCCAACAGGCTAATTACCTAAAAAAATCGATTATGGCATGTGAGCAAACAGGGCTGTTGCAATCTCCTAGTCTCAAATATCTCTCACTCTCTCTCTCTCTCACTTTTCTTTGCCTGAGGCCATGTGATTGCCCATCACTTCAAGGTCTGTGGCTCCGTGCACGACTGAGTGCGCTTGCCATGTGATAAGCCAACCGCCTCTGAATAACACATCTGCCTGACAGGGCAATGATCGGCCCGCTCTCTCGTCTCTGTTAAATAATCGTCCCAGAGTTCCTCGCCGCCCAGGTATCAGCGTTTAGGATTTTTACTCAGGCATAGTGTAGGATGTGACAACAACAATCCTCGTCCCGTGTGCTCAGCGTTGCAGCCGGCTGCCTCGCCACGACAAAGACTGACTGACTCCTTCTTCTATCACAAATACACACGCAGCTCAGGGGAGCGCAGTCACAGTTTCGGTGGCATCAGTCCAGAGAGATAAACACTCCGGCCCGGTGTTGTACCTCTGCAACTCTGTCAGTCAGGACGTGTGCTGGGATTATAAATAAATAAATATACGGCCACTCCGTCATGATTGCCTCTCCATGCCTGATGTGGCACGCTGATGGCTCACGGCCGCCAGAGATGAGCACATGATGACACGTCTGGAGTCAAACAGCAGCAAATGACACTGAGAAACTATGTCCCATTATGCAAAATGATGATGCAACAAGATAAACAAGTTTCTGTCTGATTTAGTGTTTCCCTTTTAGCTGAAATATGTCATAACACCTATTACCAGTGTTTGAGTACTAATTATGGCAAAATGCAAACATATTTAAAGTGGTCATGAGGAAAATGGTGCGATTTCATTTTTTTCCTTTCTCTTTGGAGTGTTTACAAGCTCTTGGTGCATAAAGAAGATCTGTAAAAGTTAAGAGTCAACCATGCCTACCTAAAACGGCTCGTTCTAACACGCCCCCACATTCCCACGATGTGGGAAGATTTGCATAACGCCGCTCAAATGTTCACGCAAAGAAAGAAGGCATAACTTTTATAGTTTTAGTTAGTCGACTCTAGCTGTCCGGCTTCTTCCGCTGCACTCTACCCTCCTCCTCTGCCTCCTCGAGCAACCGCCTCCGCTCACTTACCCCTCCGGCCTCGTCACTCGAGCCACACGGCCGTCCGCTCACTCTCTAGCCCCTCCAGCCTCCGCTCACATCGAGCCAACCGGCCTCGCTCACATCGAGCCTCCGCCTCCGCTCACCTATCAGCCCTCTCGGCCTCCGCCCACTCGAGCCAACGGCCTCGTCCGCTCCCTCTAGCCCTCCACCTCCGCTCAACTCGAGCCACCGGCTCTCCGCCTCACTCGGCCACGCTCTGCTCACTCTAGTCCTCCGGCCTCTGCTCACTCTAGCCACCGGCCTCCGCTCCACTTCTAGCCCTCCGGCCTCCGCTCACTCGAGCCCTCCAGCCTCCGCTCACTCTAGCCACCGGCCTCCGCTCACTCAAGCCACCGGCCTCCGCTCACTCAAGCCACCGGCCTCCGCTCACTCAAGCCACCGGCCTCCTCTCGAATCTAGCCCTCCGCCGTTCCGCTCACCTCAAGCCAACCGGCCTCCGCTCACTCTAGCCCTTCCGGCCTCCGCTCACAGAAACGACATTCGAGCCAACCGGCCTCCTCTCACTCGAGCCCCCCGCCTCCGCTCAATCTAGCCCTCCGCCTCCGCTCACTCGATCCACCGGCCTCCGCTCACTCGGCCACCGTCCTCCCCCCGTCACTCTAGCCCTCCTCCTCCGCTCACAAGTCTAGCCACCTCCGTCCGCCCACTCTCAGCCGCCAGCCCGCTCACGGCTAGCCCTCCTGCCCTCCACTCACTCTAGCCTCCAGCCTCCGCTCACTCTAGCCCACCGTTTGTGACGCTGGGTGTGTTTTTCATTGTGAAAGCGAAACGACTTTGTTTGGTTTTCCAAAAGAGGACACGACTAGAAATCAGTGGTTAAGTTGTATTTACAACACTGTTCCAGAACAGTTCACTGTAAGTACATTTTCATTTTTAAAGGATTTGCCACTGACGATTCAAACGCGAGTTTTGAGCAGTGTAGAGTAGCGCTTGTTGTTTGTCATTTCTCCGATCACAAATGCAGACATGGTTTTATGTTTCCGCGGCGCGATGCAACGCAACACGTAAAGAGACAGTATAAGTCATTATAATCAGTAAAAATGTCCCCACTTGATGCAACAAATGCCTCGTTTATAATTTTTTTTAAATGTTTTTGTCTCGTCGCTCTGGCCGGATAGGTCATCACAGTATGGTAAGGGGCGTAACTTTTCCATCACACGCTTGAGGTATTCAGCCAATCACAACGCACTGGATAGCTGGCCAATCACAGCACACCTCGCTTTTCAGACCGATGAGCTTTGTAAAAATCGACGCTTTTCAGAAAGGCGGGGCATAGAGGAGAAACAATAATGTACAGTATGTGGAAAATAATGTATTTTTTAAACCTTAAACCGCATAAACAAATTTCATTAAACCAAATACACAAAATAATTTTCTTTTTTAGGCAACATCATATGACCCCTTTAACATTTTGGCATAGTTTCTACTACAATATTCCACTCAAATGTCAACTGCTAGCAAAACTAATGTGGATTATAATAATTATGGACCTATAAATGCAATGTTTAATTTAACTTAAAACTGCTGCAAGTCATTTAACAGATACAATTTCATAAATATATCTTTGCGAGACAATTTAAGTACACAAAAATGTCCAGAAAACATGGTTTCTAAAAGTTAGTGACCTCTGACCTTTATGAGCCATTTAAAAAGACATGCATTTATGCAGTTTTTATTCACTATTTTTATACACTACTGTTCAAAGGTTTTTTTTTTTTTAAAGAAGTCTGTTATGTTCAATAAGGCAGCATTTATTTGATCAAAAACACAGTAAAAACTGTATTTAATAGCTATTTTCTATTTGAATATATTTTAAAATGTAATTTATTCCTTTGACGCAAAGCTGATCAGCATCATGATGCTTCAGCATCATTACTCCAGTCTTCAGTGTCACATGATCCTTCAGAAATCATTCTGATATGCGGATTTGCCGATCAAGAAACTGTAATACGTTTTTTTTTTTTCAGGATTCTTTGATGAATAAAGTTCAGCATTTATATGAAATATAACTCTTTTGTATACGTTTTTTTTTCAGGATTCTTTGATGAATAGAAAGTTCAGCATTTATATGAAATATAACTCTTTTGTAACATTATAAATGTCTTTACTGTCTTTTGATCAATTTAATGCACCAGTGCTGAATAAAAATATATTCCAAGGTGTACTGTACATCCATCAAGGTATGAATTATGGCACCAATTGTAGGGTCAGAGCCTTCTAATTAAGAAGTCAAAACAAACAGTTATTTTTAATCATATTAGTAATTTGCAGGTTGTTTAAAACTTCCTACATATAACGGATGTTAAGCTAATTGTCATTCAATTCTAATTTGGATTAGCGGTCTTATTTCTGAAGGCGTCTTTCTAGTCTTGCACACAGTGGATGCTCGAGCGGGCCTTGTTTTTTGTGCCTTTGTAGCACACCAAAGTTTTAAAGGGGAGGGGTAGGGGAGCACTGCTGCTCCCTCTGGGAGAGGTAGATGTTGCCCTCGTTCGGCTTTGGCCTGCTTTCTTTGTTTTATCCTATTCTGGTAACATTTTTTCAACGCCAACCTGGTAAAGTTGTGAAATGCCCATTGTTCTTCTGACAACAAGAGTTGCGGGGGTTGAATCCTTTGACATGAACCCAAAGGAGCACTCATGATAAGTTATTGAGCTCGTAACCTGGGCCACTATTGCATCTGCCTTTGTTTTCGTTTTTTTCTAATATCACATCCCATAGCACTGTCACAGAGTCATACACAAACATTCAAACATAGTAATTAAAATTGCACTATAAATTCAGTTGCAATATAAAGATAGCTTTTATTTCAGCACAAACAAATTTCAGCAACAACATTTCGCAATTATGAGAAGTCAGAACTGCGACACATAAACTTGCAGTTGTTAGAAGAAAGTCAGAATTCCAAGTTAAAAAGTCAGAATTGCGAGTTTATGGGTCACAGTTCTGACTTCTTTTCTCATAATTGCGAGATATAAAGTCAGAATTGCAAGATGTAAGTTCACAATTGGGAGAAAAATAAGTCTGAATTTTCTATCTCGCAATTCTGACTATTTCTCACAATTGCGAGTTTATATCATGCAATTCTGACTTTATAACTTGCAATTGTGAGCTAACATTTTGCAATTCCGAAAAATTTTGAGAATTGCAAGTGTATATGACAGTTTATATGAAACAATTCTATGAAAAAAAGTCAGAATTACAAGATGTAAACTTGCAATGGAGAGAAAAAGTGTCAGAATTGCACGTTTATGTCGCATTTCTGACTTTATAACATGCAATTGCACCTCTATAAATTTCATTCTAAATATTATTGTGACTTTTTTACGGAAGCCTGTTTGGATGAAACATCAGGCGAGGGGTGCAGAACCCTAACAGAGCTCCTAATTAGCAGAGATGGTGAAAAGGCTAGAAGTTGCTTATCGTGCCACAAACAAGTGCATGACCAGTGGTCCTTTAAAAAATCCTTTGAAAATGAGTTTCAAACACTGGCACTTGTGAGCAGTAATAGAGGGCCACTCATTAGAAGGTTGAATGAAAATGTTCATGTGGAAATAATTTACATTTAATAAGGATATGTGCTCTAGCTCGAAATCTTATTTGTTTTGGAAAATAAATGTAAAATATTTTTATTCTTCATATTTTTTATTATTATTAATTTATTTCATACTTTATTGTTTAATACATTAGGAATATTTTAGTTTATTATATATTTTTTGTAAAATTATAAGTGGGCTTTTGACTTTAACACAGGCATGTTTTTATATGGCAATCACATTCAGTGAAGCACACAAACAGTTAACATTGGAAGGAATAAGAAGACATATTTTGGAATCATGAAAACCGCATATTGAATTCCTTTAAAACACAGCTAAACGGAAAGCTGGGTAATATCTGGAACATTGTGCTTGGAGCAAGTTACATATCAAATATAGGGATAAAGGAACATCCATAATCTGAAAAACCTTTCTCGGTTATGAGGCATAATTTTCATGAGTGAGGTTATGCACACGAAACACAATATTTTAATCTGCAGTTATGAAATAGTGACGCCGATTTAAAACAAAAAGAAATACAAAAGACGATAAAGGCATTGCAGACAAAGAAAAGAGTTCCTATTTAAAATCATACTTTTTTCCTCTTTGCACAAAGGGTCTACTGTAACTCCCTGTTTGTCATTCAGTCAAATTCTGAGGCTATTATAGTCATATATGGCACTAACTATAGTGTTAAACAACACATGACCAAATACTAACATACATAAAACATGCCTCAGCAAATCAGAGTTTGTGAGGTAATATTATGTACAAGTTTGTGAGGTACAATCGCCGATAACAGCAGTATGCTGCTAATATTCAGACCAACAACATGACTACACGTGTGCTAATGTTTTATACAGTACATTGATAAAGAAGTTAATATTGAATAACTTACATTTTGTTTTCGCCAATAGAAATGGTTCCAAACAAAGCCACAGTAGATTAGGTAACAGTCATGTCTCCAAGCAACATACTACAGTATCGCTGCTTAATTTCTGAATGAATCAGAATGTTTGTTTGTTTGTTTTTAATATACGGATGCTTCTGCAACAATATAATTACTAACTTGGGGTTTTGGAGTCATAATGCTTGTTCACATGATTCTTTAGTCTGGAGATTGATATACAGTATGCATAAAAGCTGTATCGTTTGAGAAAATCATTAAAAATACGGACCCTTCAGGAAAAGAAGTCTGTGTGTTTCACAGTGTCCAGGAATGCTGTTAATAATGAAGGGTGTTGTTAGCGAGCCTGCATGAGTGTGTTTTATGTGTATGCTTGAATCCATGCGTAAACATACAAACAGACTGCAAATACTGCCCAGCCAACTGGCAGTCACATCCAGCTGGGTCACAGGCCTGACTGCCTAATGAAAGTCTCTCTCTCTCTTTCTTTCTGCCTCTGCTTCTCTGCCTCTTTCTCACTCTAGAGACTGCAAGCCTTTTAAACTGTAAACTGTAAGAAGAACTGAGGGGTTTGTGGGGGCTCTGGCTTCTGCATGCATGGCCTCATACACCCTGATCCCCCAAAAAACAGCAGGAGACACACACAAGCACTGGCTGAGGGTGTAGCGTTGTGTTTACATCTCAAAATACGTCCATATCAATAGTCCAGCTGTACATCAAAAGCCCATTAATGCAATAGTAACCTGTTTCAAAATACAGGAACGCATTTATGCTGCAGAGGATTGCCAATAGCAGTTTTCTCAACCAACTGCTGGGGCTGAACATAAAAATGATGGCAAATCAAATGTCTGGACATGAAACTGCTGTTTGAAAAGGTCGATATTGATTTTTCTCTGATAAAGTCAATGCATGCACTTTATTCAAACTGACATGTCCTCCTCAGGGAGTCTTTTGCGTCTAGACTCACTTATGAGGTCCATATGTCGATTAAACTGAAGGAGCAAGACCAGAAGACATCTTTATTACTCAGAGGTTGCTCTTTCATTGCTTAGGAGACCTCATTTTTTATTTTGGAATACAATTTTATGCTTAGACACCTGGTAGATATCCCTGAAATAGCTCTGTGGCAGCCTTAAGACTCATTCACACCAAGAACGATAACTGTAACGATAACTATATTAGCATCCATAAGCGCACATTGCAGTTTTGTCGTCTGCCACTTTAAATGCTCAAGCTCTTTAGTTGGTCGATTCTGATTGGCTGTTCCTGGTTTATTTGTTTCATCTAGTGAAAAAGAAATATACTAAAATGTATTTGAAAAACATTTATTTCATGCTAAGTATACTACAAATACATTTACATATTTGTGTACTTAATAAAAATACCCTGCACTTGTACTTTTAGTATACTAAACTGGTTTACGTAAAGCCTACTAAATTGTAGTAAACTAATTTTGTGCTTAATGTACTTGAATTGTGTGGAAGTAGTGCTGAAGTCCAACTAAAGATACACTCAAGTATATTAGATTGTGCTAAAGTGCAACTATTGCAAGTATATGTCAGGTGTACTTTAAATATTTTGCATTTAAATTATTCAAAGTTCATAATCCTCATCAATAGTGACATTAAAACACATATTAGACTTAATAATATGTAATGTGCATTGTGCACAAGAAGTACTCCAAATCAAGTTTAATTATAATTTTTATATCAGTAAGTCTCGAGCGATGTGTCAGTAAATATGTTAATAGATTTAAATTAGGCTATACTTATGAAATAAATGTATTTTAAGTATATTACTTTTTTACAAGGGTCATCAGCTGGAAAAAAAACTGTCCTGAAGTGATTCCGATTTGTTTCACTGTGTCGCTATTATAATAGTTGTAGTGTGGACTTCCGAATCTCAATGAACTACCAATTATTAAAACGTTATAGTTATAGTTTATCTGTATAGTTAGCGTCCTTGGTTATAGTTATTTGTTATCATATTATTTTAATTTATTATCATAATCATAAACACACTGTTTCGTAGCACAAATAGTTATAATGTCTATTGCACTTTGTTATTCTTCTTGTTATTTACCTATAGCAGCTAATAGATCAGAAGTTTTGCATAATCAGAAAATAGTTTACTTCTGTGTTGAAAAATATGGTTGATAAACGGCATAAAATATTTAGGGGCATAGCTTGCATGTTCAGAAAATTAACCAGATTTGGTCAACATGTCATTGGAGGGCAGTTAATGTTAGCAAAACGGCTAAAACCACTAACCTTTAAGTACAAACACTGTGATGTTTCTGCTGAAGTAGAAAAGACATAGAGCTTTGCTTCGGACATGAATTGGTGACGTCTTACATCACAGTACCAGAACTGCTAATTGTACAAAAGTAAACAAAAACATTCCTAAAAACAATAAATGTATTTCTTTCCCCCCTTTTTTAGGCTCTGTCCATATTAGTGTCTGTCTGATTTGGCTAGCTATTACCAAATTAATCTGTCCGTTTAGCATTTAGAATGATTTTCCCCTGGCTCTTTTTCCGAAGGCAAAACAATAAAAGCAGAAGACCTCAACAAAATGTACTGTCTCTGAGAAGCAAGTGAGATATTATTTGTGATTTAGAAGGATCTAAACTTCCTGTCAGAGACTTTTGAAGAGCCTTGCAGTGCCTCGCTCACCTGTTAAGTGCTTACGAACAACTATGTTCAGAAACAGTCCGCTTAAATGGCCTTTGCTCTGTGGGCCTATATATCGAGACTGTAAGGTCTAATAAAAGGTTCAAGCGAGAGTGAGCTTCTCGGCGAGGGAAAGTGCAGCGTTTTTTTCCCTGTGTCCCGCTTCCATTAGCGCAGCTCCCCTGTGTGTAATGACCAGGCCCAATGCTTATCCCGGCATAAGACTTAAAGCGATCGAGCCCCTGCCTCGAACGGCACGGCTGGAGTGATTTGGGAAATAACGAGGAGCCGTGGCCCTGACCGGGTCTGGAAACAACTGAACGCTCATTAAGAACGGACTGATGGGAAAGAGAGAAGCTAATGCAGCGAGTCAAACGGATTTGCTTTCTCTCATTATTTCTCTTCCTGTCTCTCTCTCTCGGCTCGCTTCCTGTCCCCGCAGTGTCCCTTTAAATAATTCTTCTCATCCCCTAGTAATCTGAAAACGAGAGGGTGCACTTTGCCCATTTAGAGAAACTCTTCAATGAAAATATTTAAGCAGTCTAGTCAAACACCTTGTGGAGAGTTTGAGCCTGTAGAGGCTAGAAAAAGCGGCCGTGAGCCAGGGAGCAGTTGCTGAGAATGAATGATTAGGGGCCGCCCGCTCTTCGCCAAGTGCCACACGGCCAAAGTGGCTTGGGTTTACAGGGGCGTTATCGATAATTTATTGGATCATCTGCTTTTTCTCTCACGCCAAGCCAAGATAAAGCGGAGTGAGGCCTCTCGACAGAAGCCGGAGCTCGAACTCACTTCGCCAGAGCGGATGGTTCGACAGACGGCAACGAGTTATTTGCATCAACAGATGGGATTTAGCTTTGTGACTGCATTGTAACGCTGTTGTATCGAGAGAACGGGGCACAATTAAACAGTTTGAAGTTTTCTTTTCCGTAGAGGAGCTTGAATTTGGCTAATGGGTTGAGTAAAGTGAATCACATTTTGGAAAACTCCTTTGACGGAGAGAGTTTTTGGCGGTAACAAAGTATCTTTTCTTGCACATTACAGTACATCAATTCTTAAAGTCTGTGTGAATCGCCCATCTCCTGTTTCACTTATACTGTATAATATGATGCATCTCAGAGTGAAAAGGGATATTCAACAAGAAAAAAAGGGCAAGAATTGATTGGATTGTGAAAAGTGGCTGTTCCATAATCAGAATGGAATCAGAAATTAATGCCAGTTCATTAAATTGGCATCTAAATAGTTATTGGTTAGGGTTAACAAAATAGCATGATGCAATTTTTTTGGCAAATTTAACTAAAAATACTTGAAAGTATTAATCAATATAGGCTTGAATACAACTTATATATATTAATATATATATATATATATTTATGATATATCCTATATATATATATATATATATATGAAAAATGTTTCAAATTTTCTGTAATTAAAAAATGTTTCCATCTTTTTAAAGTTTCTTTTGAAGGTTAAAGTTCACCCCCAAAATGACAATTCTGTCATTATTACTCACCCTCATGTCGCTCCAAACCCTTAAGACCTTCGTTCATCTTCGGAACACAAATAAAAATATTTTTGATGAAATCTGAGAGCTCTCTGACCCTCCATAGACAGCATGATATTACCACAATCAATGCACAGAAACGTAGCAAGGACATCAGTAAAACAGTCCATGTGACATCAGCGGTTCAACCGTAATTTTATGAAGCTACGAGAATAGTTTTTGTGCATAAAGAAAACAATAATAACATATTTATTCAACAATTCTCCATTTTGGAGAGTACCCCAGAACGTAATCAATATAATTAACTCTCCAAAATGGCGCTACAGGGTGACTTGGAGGAGATTAATTGTTGAATAAAGTCGTTATTTTATTTTCTTTGCGCACAAAAAGTATTCTCGTAGCTTGTAAAATTACGGTTGAACCCCTGATGTCACATGGATTATTTTATCGATCTCCTTGCTATGTTTCTGAGCCTTGGTCGTGTAAGGATCCTTGCTGTCTATGGAGGGTCGGAGAGCTCTCAGATTCCATCAAAAATATATTTTTTTGTGTTCCGAAGATGAACGAAGTTTTTACGGGTTTGGAACGACATGAGGGTCGGGGGGGGTGAACTATCCCTTTAAACTAAGTGGGGTCCATATTAATTTCACATTCACTCCACAATGCATTCGATCGTTTGCTCCAAGTTTAAACCGCCTTTTGTAATTACAGCCTCTCTTCATTAGCCCAATGAGTCACTTGTGTCTTGAGCTTGACGCACAGCCATGTACGTGAACATGCTTTTACCTCAATAATTCATAATCGGGGAGGGGTGCTGAATAATTGAACTGAACTTGAAGGCTTTTTTGCACAGTGGAGCTTTTACATTGGGCTTGATGTATCTGGAAGAGAGCGAGAGGGGGGAAAGAGTGCATAGTGCTAAGCTGTGTTTTCACCACTCGTCTCATTGATCAATAATTTACAGAGACCCTCTGACTGGGACCTGTGCACTCCAAAAACTAGTCAATGACACAAACCGGCCTGCACCCTTCCCGAAATCCCTTTCCACGCTCCTTAATCCACCATTACCTCATACTGCACAAAGACATGCTTGAATTCTGCAAAAATGGAACTTGGCCTCCACAGTTCTAGGAAATACTGAGGCAATATTACAGTAAGTGCCTTTCATCTAGGAAATGAGGATTGCTGGTGGAAAAAATAGCATAGCCAATAAGAACCAATGTGGGTACTGCAGGGCAGCCGTGCTTGCATTCTCCCTGGCTGATGGGAAAAAGAGCAGCGGCTCAGGGTGGCGCTTTATCGCACGAACAAGCTCCTGAGCTCCAGCCCCGCTCGCCGAACCATCATCAAAGGCTGCGGAACAGAGAGAAACCGCTCCGTTGACTCTGATCTCGGGTTGTTAAGGCATGGCAAGTGACTAATTAACACAAAAGAAACTAGCGGGCGCCTGCGGAGCACTAGGCTGAAATGAGGGACGCTTGAATGTACCTGGAGAGCACATGAATTCATAAAATGTGCAGAGGCCTGGTGGAGACTCGTTTAAACGGTATGCAGATGCACTTTTGGGAGCGTTGCGTCAAGTCCTGGAGACTGACGATCCAGAGGCAGTTTGAGGACATCGATTGCACTTCCTCTGATCTCGGTTTGCAGACAAACAGGAATGGGTAGCGCAGAGGGTGTTAGCAATTTATACTTCACCCAGACTTGATCTTCAAGCGTGAATCATTTGTGCTCTGCTCAAGTCCTTCTAGGGCAAAAGAAGGACACTTTAGCACAGTTTTAAAAAGATTTCTTAGTATGGAAATAGAATATACTTTTAAATTGATAGTTTTATTTTATTTGTTCTTACAAATGAGGAACATTTTTGTCATCATTTAGTCTCCCTCATGTTGTTCCAAACCTGTACGAGTTTCTTTTTTCTGTTCACCTCAAAAGAAGATATTTTTACACTCTTAAAAATAAAGATGCTTCACAATGCCATATGAAGAGCCTTTTTATCTAAATGGTTCCATAAAGAACCTTTAACATCTGTAGAACATTTCTGTTTCACAAAAGGTTCTTTTTTGGTGAAAGAAGGTTCTTCAGATTATCAAAAGGTAAGAAAGAGATGGTTCTTTAAAGAACTTTTGACTGAATGGTTCTTTGTTGAACCAAAAACGGTTCTTCTATGGCATAGCTGTGGAGAACCTTTGAAGCACCTTTATTTTTAAGAGTGAATGTGGCTAACCAAACAGTTGCCATTGACTTCCATAGTATGAAAATATGGTTACTATCAACTCTTCAGTTATGAACATGCTTTAAATATTTTATTTTATGTTCATCAGAATAAAGAAATTCATACAGGTTTGGAAAATTGAAGTGGACTAAATGATAACAAAACTGTAATTTAAGTGTGAACTGAATGTAGTGTTTTTTAGACTGTAAATTCCAATTAAATGAAAATGTATTGCTATTTACAGTACATTTACATTAAATTAAATTAACTGGACTTTAGAGTTCCACTTTAGACCCCCCAAAAATAGGATTTAAGTACATCTCTGTATGTAATTTTCATAATTACTTAATTCTTAATATCTTTGAAATATGAGTGTACTGCCGAACGTACTGACAAGCATTTGCGGTAAACTAAAATATGCTTTAATGTAATTTCTATTGAAACTTATTTAATTTAATCCAAATACTGTAGTATGTTAGTCAACACATCGAAATAAGTGTACCTCTTTAAAGCACAACAAAAGTTTATTAAAATGTAATGACTGGCAAAATGTACTTTAAACTAAAACTTTTCATTTGACATTATTACAAAGTGTATTTAAGTGTGTTAAGAGACTTCATGAAAGTGTTCTCTTTAAGTACACTTAAGTGGCCTTTTATTCAATATTTTATTTCGTTTTATATAATATCATTATTATATTTATTAGAATTGTATTATGATTATAATTAAATTTGAACAAAATGTATTTAATATTACTTAATGCAGATATGATAATATCTGTAAGTACAGTTTTTTGTTGTTGAAGATTTAAAATACACTAAAGATGCACATTCAGCATGCTTAAGGGTTATCAATGTATTTTTGAACAAAATAATTCAGATGGCTTAAAGTGGATATGTGCGTATGAGTTCAGGAGGTTTTGCCATTTTTACTCACCCACAAACCAACAGAACTTAGACAGGGTAGCGCCACCCTTAATTTCTGACAGGAATGAAAACGAGACTGAGGGACTGAAATACAACAGATTGTACGTATTTAACAGCATATGGACTGTTCAGTGACACAAAATGTTCTGAAAAACTTTTTTTTTTATATAGTTCTGAGTTGTGAAAATTGTAGGATCTTTATACAGCACATGCCATTGTAAAGACTAAGCCTATCCATCACAGTCTTCTTCTGCATATAATTCAATATGGCGTCTAACCAGACTAAGGCCTAAGTGCATTCAACTTTTGATTATTTGGTCCATACAATGAAAGTAAATGAGGTCCAGTGTTGTTTGACCAACAGATAAAGTGAATTATTGGCTACCAAGAAGAATTAGAAACAAAACTTTACCTTTTTCCAACTCAGACTCTCATATTACTTATTCATAGTGTATTTGAATTGATTTTGCATTACAACTTTACACTTTACATCCAATGTTGAGAACCAGTTGCGAACTGCTGCTCTACCTGATACAGGAAGACACTGCGAGAGCTTCCGTCTACTGGAAAGTGCACACCATGGGGCTCGAGACATGGATCGTTTGTTATTCCCGCCTGGCCCATGGGATTACTCAAACATTGTTCAAAGCTCAAACCAAAACAAGCAAAGAACTGCCCGAGGTTATGAGCAACCCTCACCACTGAGAATCTGAATACGACGATATCTCCTCCATTTAGAGGTCAAGTTGGGGTTTGTCTGATGTGATTTATGATACAGAAGCTCACCTAGGACTATTGAGGAAAATACATGTCACCCTGTGTTGCTTGGTTAGAAAAACAGCATCTGATCGCTGGTGATAGATGGATCTGTTGGTAGCCGGAGCTTGTGGAGATGAAGACGGGCACAACGTGTCCGAGGCAGTGGTGGTTAATCTTCATCTGCGGTCAGAGGTTCCTCGTGTCCCCTGAAGTTCATGTTTCCTGTATTGATTAAAGGCTGCTGGATGGGCCCCCCTGTTTTGAGGGGAAAAAGTTCTCTGTGATGAGTTTCTCAATTGACTTACCTCTATTGTTCAGGTAGTGGATAAATAGCACAGCGCTCGATGGAAAAACCACAAAGGACATCTCTCTAATATCTCAACTGTTTCCCCAAGATCTCCAATGATATCAAATGGAGCGCAAATGGAGGCATTTTCGTAGGTTTCCTGCTTCTCAGATGTTTCTCCTGCAAAGAAGATCCTTCATTACATTAAGTTATATGATCAGTTCATGCATTTCCCAGCAAAAGAATCAGAATCAGAATCAGAAAGAGCTTCAAGTATGTTTGCACATATAAGGAATTTGTTATAGTGTCACAAGCTTCCACAGTGCAACATAATGACAGTGACAAGACAGGACACAGATAATAAAAATAATAATATACAAATATACAACTACAAATATACAAATGAACACATGACCTTGGCATTGCTAGCGTCATTTTCTCCAAGAACTCACATCTGCTTCCTCCAGAGTTCCAGAAGAGACCTCAACAGTCTCTCAAACTGCGCTCAGACTTGCCAAAGTACCAAATCTACAAGCAAAAGTCACAAAAGTTCAGTATGAACTCATTTTAAGCCTTCAAATAGCCCTTATTTATATCTAAAAACTATAAAGCAATCAAAATGAAACCTAGACCTAGAAATGAACCATATAATAATAAATTACTAAAATTATATTAAATTATATTAGGTATGATATTATATATATGTTTTAAAGGGAATTTTAAGTGCGTCTGAGAGAATATATATTATTATATATAAATATGGCTAATATATATTATAATATGCATATAACATTTATCACATTTTTATGTTTATCTACTCATATATTCTTATAATAAAATATAATTGTAAATTTGTTAAAGATATTGTTAAATATTAGACCTACAGTATGTTTCTGTTATATGTCAAAAAAATTGTTTTACACAACAAACATTTGTTTAAAGATTAATTTTTTCTAAGGAATTTTAGTAAAGAGTGACTTTTAGAATGAAGTATGTATTATCATATAATATAAATAATATTATAACACTTTAATCTATCCGTCATTATATTATAAATTATTCCTTAGTACATTATTAATAACAGTATGTTTCTGTTTGAATGTACAACATGATGAGAATGTTTTATTTTTCCTAAAGATTTTTACAATTGACTTCTTCAGTTTTCCATGAAGTAGAAATCTTTGTAAATACAGTTAGATCCACCCATTTACAAAAATGGTTATGTCTTTTCATTTACAACTCCTAACTGTAATAACATTCAGTCTAGCTATAAACAAATAAGCATGTAGCGTTAGTCTGGCAGTCACGTGATTCACGCTTGCATCAGCTGATCCATCTCCTAGAGCATACGACACCTATCAGCGGCATTCCTATATAAGCTCTATTCAGTATTATTCAGCAGCTTTACAGCTTTCCCCCGGAGCAAATTACCCTGCTCCATCCCCAGCTCCTCCTTTCGCCACAGTCAGGACTTGGCTTTCTAATATTCCTTGCTAATCAGACTCCTTTTATCTTGAATAAAGTGTTACACTTACATATCATTAAGTACTTAATGATCTGCCTTGTTCTCTTCCTGTTACCCCTAGGGGGTTCTTATTGCTGCTCTCCCTGCTCATTCATGACAGGCTGCATGGATGGGCAGGGAGGTTTTTGTCCAGAACAGAACCATACCGCCAAACCTAACTTTATGCTAAGTATCTATCATTTTGACGATAGTGGTCCTGACAGAACTATATTCAATTATTATATAAATCATGTTCCTGTGTGTATGTAAACAATAATTTTGTTTGTTGCTATATTTATTTTAACTAAAGATTTTTATAAGTATATAATACATTATAATACAGTATAAACATATCATATTATCATTATGTTATAAATCTTATTGTATTGTACAGTATGTCCCTGTTGTATGTAAACAATGATTTTGTTTCTATTTCCATATTTTCTTTTCCAAGGGAATTTAAAAGTGACTTCTGAGATGAAGTTGAAACTTCACTGAAACACTGTGAAGCGCTCCATCTAAATAAAATATTCCTCTGGGAAAAGAAAATAGTCCTCTGTAAGTTTGGCCTTACTCGGCTAGTCATACAGACCATTCGTAATGCTTATAAAAACACCTAAGCAGCTTTTGGGTTCTGAAGTGTTTGATCAAATATGGAAAAAACCCATATATAAATTGAGTGTCAAGCCAATACCGAGCTCACTAGACCGCCTTTTATAAACACAGACATGGAAGAGAATCAAAAGACGGCAAGTATGCCACCAACCGCCATGGGAAAGGGCCGCAGCATCTCTCGTCTTTGTCTTTCCTTCAGCAGAGAAAAAGACAACAGCGGCAGCTCAAATGCGACGCGTAGTCACGCAGGTTATATCTATGCCTGTGTTCTACAAAGACATGATGGCAACAAGCACTTAATTTGTGGTTAGGCCTTTATAGTGAGGTGTGCTTATCCCCACAGGAGTTCATTATATCCACAGGCCTGCTTCATTGTCTTCTCCCCCCCGACACACTCCTCTTGTGGGGTGATTTAATACAATTCTCTCTGTAATAAACAACTAAGTGCATGACCCAAACCTGACGAGCGCCGCATATATTATCTCTTTTTTTTTTTTTCCTCCCTTTTTTTTTTTTCCTCTTTGAAGGTTATTCTATCATGTAACTGAGTCTGTGCCAACACTATTTTTTTAGCCGCTGTTTTATTCTCGCAGAGTATCATTTGCATCAAGAATATGATTTTTTATTGCCCTTACAGTGTACTGTATAGATTATTTTATATGTAAACAACAGTTAGAGGCCTTAAATAATGATGATATGTAGATTTTAAATAGGATTATAAAATTGTCAAATGAGGAAAAGCATTTAAAATCTAAAAGAGTTCAAACAAAATTGTCCTTTTAGAGTCCAAGCTATATCAACTGCCAAAAAGCACTTATGCTATTTAACGTTAGTGAAATGAACAGTAAATTGTTTAAAAAAATTAAATTGTAAGAATTAACGGTGATCTCATATATATAGTATTTATAAAAGTCATTAAAATGTTGAATTAGGTAACCAAGTAAAAAGTAATATTTTCCTTGTTCCTTAAATACTTAAAAACATAAATATGTGCAGTGTACGAATCATTATTTTCAAAAAAGTATTTAAATATGTATTTTCAAGGTAAAAAGTATTTATTATAAATATCAGGAATTATAGATTTATAAATATATTTAAGTTTTAGGGGAGTTGCACCACATGACATCTTGAATGAATGGCCCCAAAAAATACCAAAATGATTTCTTTGTATTCAGAAAATTAAAAATGCAGAAATTTAAACAGAAGATGTGTATTTAGAATGTTTTTATTAAAATGTTTATATTTTTTGTTTTTTTTTATATTTCTCTTTTCATTTTAATAATTTACTATTAAAGTTATTAGTTTTTTTTTTTTATATGTCTATATAGTTTTTTTATACATTTTTATTTCAGTTTTAGAGTTATTTTAGTTCGAATTTGAACTAAACTATTTTGAACATTTTTTATATTGATTTTATCATTTATTTTAAAATATTCTTCCATTTTATTAAAAAAGTCTTACATTTGAGAAAATTATTGATTTTTGTATTTTCTATTGTTTCAGTTTTGGTCAGCTATTATATATCTGGTATGAACTGCATTTTTTTATATAATATTTAATAAATCCAGACAAAAAGTGTCATGTCTTTGATATTGTTTGAGTCAGTGTACTGAAACGGACTGTACATTTACTAGAAACACACAATGTGCAAATACTTATGAATACTAATCAATAAAGTAACAGATCTGAATCTCTCTTTGTACGCACTCTTTGTTTTTATCTCTGACTGCTTTTATTTTAAACATCCAGCTGCTAGACAACGCCGTCTGTATGCATGTTCTCTCACATAAAGCGCTGTATTCTTTAAAGCCTCGGTTCAAGTGTTCATTTTTAAACCTTCGCCTTGAGCTGAGGCGACTGCGGACCATCTGTGGCGGTGGAGGGGACAACTGTTGCTAACTAAATTAGCCAGCTCCATCATCTTGATACATCAGTGGAGTACCTGGGCTCTCGATGACCTTTCCCTCTCCCTGTACCCAGCCCTCTGTCCTCGCTAATATAGATGCAAACAGAACTGGGTCAAGCTCCAGGTATAAATCTTCCTTGGCAAGGCACAGCGCTGTTTGCCAGGTCTCCACCACAGGCACAGGGTTTGGGTGGGGGGGTTGGACGGACAGAGGAAAGAGAGAGAGGTAGAGACAGAGCGAGAGGGTTGGGGAGTCCTGTCCTGGCGGCGCGGATGGCTCGTCACTGCCTGTGGTAAAGAGGCCGCGGGCTGCCCAAGGCCTGCCTCCTGCTCAATAGCAGTGGTCTTACCTTGTCCTTTCGTTGATGGCCGAGTGTTATTTTTATAGGAGTTCTGACCAAGCTTTATTTCCTAGTGCCTAAAAAGTCAGCATAGTCATGAGCATGTTTTTCAAGGAAAATAATAAAATTCCTTCCGCAGTAGTGAGTCATTTGGAGCCCGAGGCTGAGCAGAAGTAAATCATTTGGAGCCCGAGTCTGCACCAGTAGTTAATCCATTGGAGCCCGAGTCTGAGCATTATGAATCATGTTGAGTCCGAGTCTGCTGCATTATTGAATCTTTGGAGCCCGAGTCTGACAGTATAGAATCATTTGGAGCCCGAGTCCCGATCAGTAGTGAATCATTTGGAGTGCCCGGTCTGTGCAGTAGTGGATGCATCTGGACCCGAGTTCAGGTGATCATTAGCAATTCATTTTGGAGCCTGAGGTCCTGAGTAGTACTGTAATGAATTTATTACTTAAGTTTAGTGAATTATTATTATGAATTCATTTCAGGTTTTGAAAGGTTCGGATCTAAAATTCGAGATCCACCTGCTTAACCTGATTTTCAATTTGTTATTTTAACACTTTAAATCACTTCCTGCAGTGCTCGGGCTCTCCATCATCAGTGGACTCGGGCTTGTGCTCCGTGCAGTGGGTAGATGGTGGGCTGGGCTCTGGGTCGGTAGTGGCACTGGCGATTAATTCCTGGGAACCGGCGTGGAACGGAGATCCATTTCTCACCAGTGTCCACTCCACAAAGGCGCGAATTCAGCTCGAGGGCCATCTTCGGACGACGGAGGGGATCCATAGGGCACACAACGGAAACAAAAAACTGAGTAAAAAGAGAAACAAAACGGAGGGTACAAACATAGGTAACTGTATCAGTCGGGTCTTCTGTCACAATTCACTCGGGGAGCAAGGAACTGGGGAATAGTCACACACACAGAATAGTCCATAATCCTGCAGTACCAGATGTAGGGTGATAAATAGTATAAGGTTATTGCACAATGGGAGAACATTTAAATGTTCATGATGTAGATTGCCTGGGAAAATAAACTGTTCTTGTGCCTGGCTGTCCATGTATTCGGTGCTCTGTAACGCCAACCAGACGGCAAAAGTTCAAAAAGGAGATGGCTTGGATGTGAGAAATCCAGAGTGATTTTCTGAGCCCTTTCCTCACTCTGGATGTATACAGTTCCTGAAGGGTGGCGGCAGCACCAATCTTCGTGCAGCAGTCCGAACCTGTTTCCTCTGTAATCTTCTGATGTCCTGATTTTGTACTGAACGAACAAACCCTACAGTTATGGATGTAAAAAAAAAACCCACCGGACAGACTCGATGACGGTTGAGTAGAACTGTTTCAGCAGCTCCTTTGGCAGGTTGAATTTCCTCAGCTGGCTAAGGAAGTACAACCTCTGCTGGGCCTATTTAGCAATGGAGTCTTTGTGAATGTCCCACTTCAGGTCCTGAGAGATGATGGTTCCCAGGAATCTGAATGAATCCACTGCAGCCACAGTGCTGTCCATGATGGTGAGTGGGTGGAGTGCAGGGGGGTTCCTCCTGAAGTCCACTACCATCTCCACTGTTTTGAGCGTGTTGAACTCCAGATTGTTGAGACTGCACCAGACAGCCAGCTCTTTAACGTCCTGTCTGTAAGCAGACTCGTCTCCGTCCTTGATGAGGCTGATGACTGTAGTGTCATCCGCAAACTTCAGGAGCTTGACAGAGGGGTACTTTGAAGTGCAGTCATTTGTATACAAAGAGAAGAGCAGTGGGGAGAGAACACAACCATGAGGGGCACAGCAAACTTACTGACCTATCACCAAATCTGCCAGAATCATGATTGTTTATAAGTCAACATAGCCAAGTGGCCTTACCTTTCGCTATGTTAAGCATTTTTTATTCATCATTTTGTAGAAGTAGAGTTTAAAAATCTTGCTGAATTTTATGTAGAAATGGTACATCGCCATTTTGCTCCGTCTTTACTTGAACGCACCGTAATTACAACTTTGTAGGAGAACTTGAATACACAATAAGGCCATCTCTGGCCATACATGTGTTATTTGTTGCCTCCGTAAATCAATTTGGTCTTTTCGTGGAATTTCATACCTGCTTACCAAAATTACATACTCCCAAAACAGACGTTTGGAGGAAATGTGAGAAACAGAAGCCATTTCCCTTATTAGAAGTTCATCAGAATGATTGTGAAACTGACATTTCAAGGGGAAAAAAACAATGTACATATAGTTAGTTTTCAAACCTGACAGCGCAATTCAAAAAACATGCTTTGTTCCTCATTACAACAATGAAAATATTCCAGGCTTTCTCTGGGTTTTCGCTGAATGAAATCCGTACTTACAGCTATAAAGCATTTAGGCATAATTACGTTACAATCACCTTGTGCAAAGGACAGTCGTTTTACGGACATCATGTCTCTTTGGTGACATACCGTCTGTGTAAAATGAAATCCTCACTTCAGCATTACATCTGTGTGAAATCATAACTCAGGTTTGAAAGAACACAGGCCTTGTCTGCAAAACACAGTCCTAATCAATTTTACAGCTGCCTTCTGGCACGGCGCAGGTAATGAGAAAGAAGTGGTTACAAATCTGAACGCTGACAAAACCACGAGTGACTAGCAACTCTTGTTTTGTAAAACCGTGGAAGCTTTATTGCCTTAACGTCTGTTGGAGCTTCGCTCACTCAACATTTACAGCCGGGTGCAGAAGTGATGACATGATTTAAATGGACGTTTGCTGAGGCGATTTTTTATGCAAAGGCTTTTAGGAGCTGTCTTTTTCACAGCGACGACGGGCCGTTCCATTGCCCCATTCCGCAGGGGTGTTGTTTGGAGAGATTTCATGGAACAGTGCCATTTTACCCAGACAGACCTATTCCACAGGCTACCATTAGCCTCATGCTCCAGCGTACACACACCTGCGACTGATACGTTCTTTCCTTTGAGCTTTGCTTATGTAACATATAACCGGCCCTTGGGTGCTGTGAGGTAATGTGTGCTGAAACCTCACTATCCTTGCATGTGTTGTGTTTTTTTCTGCACTAGCTACTAGCGCCATGCAAAACTTGTCATTTTGAGGTACTTTAATCCTTAAGAAAGGCTAGTAAGTCACCTACTGACTGAAGTTGGCAAGTTAAAAGACTGAGTTCATTGGTGCGTGAGTTCATTGGAGCTGCGTAGCTCTGCATGCTAACTAAGTTTCTACATGCTACTGCCTAATATAGATTGTTTTATGAGGAAATCTTAAATTAAAGTTATTAGTTGCAAGAAAAAGTCTGAAATTACCTGGATTTTGGGGTTAATTCTTCTGTAGAACCTCCTTCGGCAGCAAAAACTTCCACTGAACATGTCATGTAGCGGCTAAGAAGATTAGCACACCAATTTGAGAAGATTCAACCTTACACTCCTGAGTTCATTGTTATTTTTGGGATTCCTTGCAAGAACAGCTATCACGCCACTGCATATCAATCGAGTCGGTCTAGAGAATTTTGATGTTAGTGTTGTGTACTTAACACCATACAGAAATTTAAAGAGATAGTTCACCCCAAAATGAAATGTTCCAAATCTGTATTGTTCTGTATGTATAACATATGTCTCATACAGTGGGATTCAACAGGGTCCAGTTTTGTTTTGGACCCCACTGACTTTAATTGTATGGACAAAACAGTTGAAACATTCTTCAAAATGTCTTCTTTTGTGTTCCACAGATGAAAGTCATACAGGTTTGGAACGATAAGAGGGTGAAAAAATAATGAATTTTCACTGGGTAAACTGTTCCTTTTAGAATCATTCTGCATTTCAGATTGATCACACACACACACACACACAAATATCAAATACTGTCCTTTTCAGTTAAAAAAAATGTCTTAGGATATCATAAGGGAAGAAAAAAAGAGCAATAAAAGAAGACTTTTTTTTCTCCCAACAACTGCTATAGCTCATTCTCATCTGAAGAAAATGATCAAAGAAAAAAAACAAAGCTTCGAAACCAAAGTACTGCAGCTTTCTGTAACAATCAGTGAACTGAAGCCAATGAGACAGTTACAATTGGTCTTAAAATGCAGCAAAACATTTATATTCTTGAATCTGTATTTTGGCAAGGAAAACCTTTACCATTTAAAACCAACAGTTTATCAATCAGTCAATCAATCAATCAATCTGATTTGGAAGATCATTCAGTCTGGTTTAGTATCACCTGATTCGTTCAAATAATTCTGCCTCGAACTATTTGTTAAAATACTTTAATACTTTAAGCATTAACGTGTCAAAGAAAGCTAGATCTGGCATAAAGCTATCAAATGACTTCAGAAGACTTTGAATGATTGGCACAAGTCACACCCTGTGCATATTGTTTGCTTTCTTTTTAATTTTAAAGCCTCCGCTTTGGTCATTGTAAAAACATATATTTTGTGTCCCACAGATAAGAAATTCAAAGGTAAGCACATGGGGTGAGTAAAGAAACCTTCATTTGGGTTGAACTATTCCTTTAAGGAATTAATAGACTGATGTTTCATATGTGTAATAATTGTTTTGTTTTTTTGACCAAACAATTGTAGAAAACCTTGAATGAAATGAAATTAAAATGAAAACTCCTAAACAATAATTAGGCTGGACTCAGGATCATGTAAAGAAAGTGTTTACATCACATTTACATCATTTACTCACACCAGAAATCCTTAAATGCATCATAAAGGCAAAAATGAAAGAGAATTCAAAATACATCTTATTGACATGGTGCACTTTCTCCTTCAAGTTGTTTTGCAAATTTCAAAACAACTACAAATACTGGAAGTGCCAGAAGACAAACTGCACTACAGTTCAAACTGATGAAATAAATGATTATGGAGAAGCATTACCCACAGCGACGGCTGAGTACCGGTGGAGTTTGTGAACCAGGAGTTCACACCAGGGGTCTTGGTTCCTCTTTTGCACTGATCTTGAACCTGTTTTTCTGACGAGTACCTGATGCTATGTTTTCAGAGCTCTGGTCCAAGATCAGCATAAAAAGACACCCACCCTGGGGCTCTAGCAGGGACTAAAAAATACACCTGCACGAGCGCATGCATCAGGCAGACTCCAGGCCGCTTGGCAGATAAATCGTGCTCTCTCTGAGCGAGAGTGTGCCGGCCTCCAGGTGCTCTCGCTAGTCGGAGCGATATTTCCTGCTCAGCTCCTTGCAGCGCTGTGCCACTGCCCGGGGATGCAGCAAGACTAAATGAAACACGGACACTGTACAAGTTTCCAATCAAAATTTCCATAATTCATTTCCATGCCATTTCTTTTTCCTGGAGTGCATATTGGAGGGAGGGAGAGGAAACCCCCAGCACACTCTCTCAGGGAATATGAATCCTAATCCCACCACAGACTGAAGAGCAGAGTTACCTGCCATCAATACACTGACATTTTCAGCCACTGAACATTTTCACCCAAAAGTCACATGTGAAGATACCTTTGATCCATTTGAAATTACCCAGGTTTAAGCATATATTGTAAATGCTGGTTGACTTGCGGATTAAAAATCAGCCAGTGTCAATATTTGTGGTATATCTAGAACATGAAGAACTGTTTCTGCACTGATACAAAAACAACACATTATACTATACTACAATAAAAAAATATTATTTATAATAATTATTATATTATTAATATAATATAATCTTCTAGAGAATCCAATATTTATTATCATTATCAATAATTCTTATTAATTCTAATATTTATTTGTCATGGCTATAATATAGCATTACAACTACACAATATAATAACAATAATAAAATATTATCAATAATACTAATTATGATTATTACTATGCTTTTGTTGTGTGGTTTTATGCATTATTATTTATAATTAATATTGTTGTCATTTTAATTACATATCAATACAATACTAATTAATTATAATAACAATTATTGTTGCTGCTGTTGAAGAATTATTATAATCGTTATTCTTTAGAAAAATATCAATATAAACAAGCCGATTTTGCGTCGCGTCGGCCTAACAACTCCCTTACGGTTATAAATCACTGTTAACCACGGCTTTTCTTTGGTCTTAGTGCTTTAATTTTACTGTTATATGTTTTTGCTATTTCTTAATTAATATTATTATGATATGATTGTTTCTTAGTTTGAGTACATACCATTAGCTTCCAATAGAAAGTAATAAAGTTCTTATTATATTCTTTATTATATTAGTTATTAGATTTGTTATTCGTTATTAAGTTAAAATATATTTTATTATGTTTTATTCTTTAGAATAAATAACAATGACACCAGTAATAAAATAACACTAAAGAACAAGAATATTTATTATTATTATTAATGATTATTAATGAATTGCATAACATTAGACTACAATACAAATTCAGTTCAGTTTTATGTCTGCAGAATTTTCGTTTTCAACCTGTTTTTATACAGTCTATGTTTTCAACCAGTAATTTTTTTTGAACTTATTATGAACTGATGGACCAACCCAGCTGTCTGTGATGCTCGGTATGCCACAACTTTGAAAAGCCTCCTCAGCTTGCTTGAGCGTCAGCAGCGATTCGTTTCAAAGCTGCTTCCTCGCAGTTGTTTCTTACCTTATCAATAAATAACGTTTCGCTCTTTTCCTCCTTTCCCACTCTCTCTTTATATTTATCTGACTGGCTCGTTGGCTTCTTCAAGTCTTTTAGCTGCTGTGGGATGTCTAGCGGCTGCTGTAAGGAGCAGTAGCTATTCTCTTTGTCTGTACGGTTAAACGTTTCCCGGCAGTTCGGTTGTATTTTCTCCCTCGTGCTCTCCAGAACCGTTTTTTCCCTCGGAATAGACCCTAAAACGACTGGCTAAGCAGATAAACACGTTTGATCAGGACTGCTTTGTTGTTTACGTTGTATTTCCGAAAGAAACAAAAGGCCTCAGACTTGCTCAACCGCCCTTATAACGGACGCTCACGCATTCACAAACACGCGCGTGTTGCTATGGAGACGCGATTAAAATTTAACCGCGCTCTGGAGCCAGACTTTTCTGATCCCTCGTCTTCGCCGCACTTCCACCTTTAAATTGTTTATGTCTCCTTTACATATAATTTATTATACATTTTATTGACGGTTTTGTCAAAGAGCTTTTAATTAGAACTGGCAAAGGAGTACATTTGGGAACTCGCAACAAAACCAGAAACGCAGCCAACTTCCAAATCCAAACCATTCCTCCCGCTGTCTCTGTCTTTCCCCGCCGCTCTCTCTCTCTTCTTTCCTTCTCTGTTTGAAAGGTCCTGGACACCATGGATCATGTAGATGTAGAGCATTTTTCCCTGTGGCGTGATAAATTGGTCCACATAAAGAGGGTATTCATCCAAAAAACTACAGTCTGCCTCTCATGGTCCTGTGTAGAGAAAAAAAACAGAGAGACAAGCAACGGATATCGCTTAAGTCGGCATACACTTCGCAGTCACTGCCATATTGCCCACAGGTTGGATGTTTGAGTGTGAACGTAAGTTCTGTCATCGGTTACTTGTCCTCATGTCCTTTCTAAACCTCTATGACTTTCCTTCTTCTGTGAAACATAAAAGAAGAATTCGATGAGTGTTTCAATTGTTTGTCATATACGTGGGAGGTCCAAGGAGTCCAAACATCTTCCCTGTGTCCCATATACATTTTAAACGCCATGAGGTGCGTAAATGAGACAAGAATGCATTTGTATGGGTAATTGGTCCTCTGGTGCAGAGATTCGTAAGAAGGAAATCAGAAAGGTTGTGGGAGTGTTCGTGGGGCTTGTAGTGACAGAATAGCTGTTATCCGTCTTGAGCACACAGGGGGTAAATGTTGCTATAATATGTACTCCAAACAGTTAACAAAAAATATTTGAGCAAAATACACATATCAATATGGCAGACGTTTAGAAAAGGCCAAAAATATAACTTATTTTACGAACTACAACAATTTATAATTATTCTTTATTATTAGGCTTATTCATTATTATTTATTATTATGTTTTCTCCAGAAGGCTGCATATTAAAGTAGTATTAATTCTTATAGTCATTACATTAATTTTTTAATAAAAACAATGCAAAATAATATTATTCTATTACTGTTATGCTGTAGACCTACTTAATCCAACACTAAAATGGTCAAGAGGAACACGACATTTACTATTATTTTAAATTATTATTATTATATATTTAAAATGCATTTACGTAACTGATTCTGGCGTTTTTCCTGCAAAAGGCCTGAACGCCGCCTAGAAAGTACTACGTTGAGAAAGTAGTGTTTAGGTAATAGGTGGAGGTACTAATTATTCCATATTACGAGGTAAGGGGTGATATAATTATGTAATAGTGTTATTCGTAAGTAACAACTGATGATTATTAAAAAAACCTGGGTGAAATAACTACTACAGGGATGGTGTTGTCATAAGATGAGAAAAGGTTTTGGGTCTCTTGAGACTAGGTATAAAAAAGACTGTAATTGTAAACAAATAAAAAGCAAAATTTTGATACACGAATAGATAGCACTGGAAACAAACCATATGCAACACATGTAGTCATCTAGTATAACCTAGTTGTCTTTTCTTGCAGAAGTAAATCTACATCGGAAGTGAAGGACGCAACCCTCACGCCCACCACAGGCGCCGGCTATGCCCGATTCCGTGGAATATGCCAGGATCAAAACCAAACGCCCACCCGTGGTAAACAAAGCTTGTGGGTGGCAAACGTGGAGATGCGACGTCGTGAGACGAATAGGGGAAGTAAAGTCTAGCAGGGGTATGAATAATGGTGTTAAGCCGGGAGGAGGGATTGAGGGATTAGAAGGGAGGGGAGATGGGGTCTGATGGCGCAGAAGCGTAAGAAGGGGACAAACTGTGGGATGTATTGTAAGGCTATATTTTTTGTCCCCGTGACGCAAGGAGCAGATGAGGAGAAACATTACAGAACCAGTGGGAGCTGGACAGGCGGCATCCACCTGGTGGTACTTGACATGGAAAGGGTCGCTCGGATTAAAGAGTTACACACAGTAACAGCGAGGGCGCAAACATCACGGCTGCTCTGGAAGGAGGTCATTAGCTCACATTGCCAACACTGATCCCAGCGGTGGAGACGTCCGTGCGGAGCAAAATCGGCGGCTTGTTGTTTGGACCTGCCGTGTGTACAAAGCACGGTCTGCACGTGGATAACAAAGATGGTAATCGCCGCCTGTTCGACAATACACGGCCCAATACCAGTGACAAAAAAAAGAGATTTCTTTCGTCCCTCTCGTTATCACCCAGTATGAAGACGACGAAGAAAAAGCGAATCCCCCCCGCAGTGGGGATCGCGCCTGAGGTAAGACACAGGTGGGGAAGCCAGGATCAGGTCACGGTAAAAGATTTCTATTAGGAAAATTAAAGAAAAAAGAAAAAATGGCCATCCGTTAAAGCAGTGCAGGAAGCGAGTGAACCACTGTTCAAAGCGCAGGGGAAAGTGGTCAGTAGACAGAGCTGGAACTAATAATCAGAAGCCCAATCTGCAGTGACCGAGACTGCTAGGCCCCAGGGCCCAAAACGCCAAGCCCTCCGTATGGAGCTTCATCTCACCCAACACCGGAATGGCACCGCATTTCATGGGGGGTCGTCGCAGGCGCAGGGCTACGGTGGGCTCCCTTACCACACACTAAAACAAGGGGAAAAGGAGGGGGGGGGTACCACCGGATGCTCCCATTTGCTATAGGCTCTATGTGGTGGTTCACTGAGTACATACCAGAGGACAAACGAAAGGGAATGACTGACAACAAAGAGTGTGAATGGGGGCTACATTCTAGGGTATTATGCAGGGCGGTCTGAGGGTGAACGTGGACGGGTGTGCAGCTATGGTCACTTCTGTCCCTGGGGTCGATTTTTAGTGTTGTAGTGTTTTACCCTTGCACTAGATCCAGATTTTTTAACCTAAAATCAATTTTCAAAATAAATTTTTAAAACCTAATGATATGAAATAATATTTTTTAAATATTTAAATCTAAAAATGTTCTCTAGCAAATATTATGTACAAAATAATTTCATTTTACACAAACATGAGTGGTTGTTCATTTTCCCACATTTAATTTTTTTCCATTCATGCTGTAACTGTAGTTCTCAAATCAGGTAAAAATAAGGTCATTAAGGTGTATTTATTTAGCATCATAACATCAGTTATGCGAGTTGATATGGACCATTTTTATTGTGCAAAACATTTTGGTATTTCCACACAGCAGTCATACCACACTTATGTAACCACCTGGGGGGGAAAAAAAAAAAGACGATAAGCTGTGCACCAATTATGAGATGTGGGTCTAATACGCTTAGATTTTCATCCAATTGAGTGGAAACTTTCATAGCAAAGAGACAACAGTGGTGCAGATCAGTGCGTCATGAGATCTTAGATAAACTTGACAAGGAATCATGTAAAATAAATAGTAAAGGTCAAATCCCCAACGGGTTGTTGACAAATTTGTCATTCCAAACCGTCAACCGTAGCTAGATCACAATGTGTTGGCATACAATAGTCTCACACGATCAAGACAGCTCATACGATAAATAAAGTAATAAAAATCCGTCCTAGCTTGTGCTGCCATATGACTACAGCATCAATTTAAATGTAGGTTTCTCACAAGACTAAAAGGTAACACCACCAATATAAAATACGAAATAAATAACTATAAGAAAATCGTGGGGTCAAGATGTAATGTTTTTAATCTCCAATGAGGGAGTGGCAATTATGCGGGTGCGGGGGAGAGCCAGACTCAAAAGATCGAGGGTAATCTGATTGACAACAGCAAGGGGTGGGTGATTGTGGCGGGAATGGTGTCATCAAACGTTGCAATTTGTGGGCAAATTGTGCGGGACAAAACTAAGTGTAGAGAAGGGCTAATGTGTGTGACAAAAAAAAGTGCTAGTCTGGTACCATCTGGACGATGAAATGAGCATAGGACCGGCGACAAAAGTCTCACGCAAAGTACAGGCAATGCAATACTTCCACACCCCGGGGTGCACAAAAAATACAGCCAAACCGAGGCCGTTGGATAATGAACAACCAGAATATTGGGGGGGAAATGGTAAGGGTGTACAGAAACAGCTTGACCTAATCCTCCAAATATCGACAACGATAGTTTGAAAGCGGGAGATAACTTACATTAAATAAATGAAACTAGTGGAAAAGTAAAAGGTACATTTATGAAGAAAATGTATGTTCCTTACAGGGCCAGAAGTGGCTGTGGTTGAAGAAACACCCGTCTATGTTCACCTGCGTATCTGGAAAAATGAAACCCGTTGTCTTTCTGTTTATACAGAGTGATTGCTTTAGATCCCACGTTTGTCTAATGGCTGTTATCCCACAGCAAGTGTGATGATTTATCAGACTCTGTTAAATGTGATGAATTTCACGCCGCGGAATAATACACAGAGGGCGCTTTTCAACATCAAAGCCGAAATGCCTTGAGAAAGCCAATCCAGGAGCTCATATGTCTAAAAGCCAAACTAGTTTAATTTAACCATTTATTTGGCGGTTAATAGCAGCTTGAGATGGCACATTAACGAAACCTGGGATTAAAACATTTATCATATTAGAGTGCTTATAGCTGATTTCCAGCGCACGCATCCGTAATGGCCTCTCCTGGAACAAATCAATATTGTGTTACACCATAATTGACCGATTAGGAGGCTAAGAAGAGTGAAAAGTCGAATTATAATTATACGTGATAAAAATGAAGGGCTGGAGGAACGTGAGGAGAAGCCACAAAGATGAGCCGAACTAGAAGGCCCCTGAACGCTGGCTCCGATCTCACGGATCCGCCACTCCGCGCTCCCTTTGAACCCACTTAGCAGGATACATGACAGGCGCGAGTCTTCAACGCGGCCCCGGCTGCTAATTATTTTTAGGATTTTTAAACTGAACCCCAGCATCTGCTGCGAGAGGCTACTTTCCATCGCGATGGCGAACATGGGGCTTCACCGCTGACGGGAAGTGAGCCCCGGTCCGGCATATGAAGAACACACAAGTCATAAATCACAGCGGTGTAGGACAGGTGCGTGGGCCAAAGAAGAGACGCTTGAGGAGGGAAGCGCTGGAGTCGACCACATGGAACGTCTATGGAGATCTATGGAGAGGAAGCTATAAGTAAATGTATACTTAACAACCAAGACCTTTGACTCAGAATCCAATAGAGGGCCTGACGGGCTTCCATAAAGGTTAAAGTTGAGAGGCGCGCTATTGTGGCACTAGAGGCGTCCGCCCAACCTTTTGAACACTTTCTGTTGCTGGGAGGGGTACGAAAGAGGGAGGGGGGCGTCTTCAGGAACCAAACCCCGTTGTGCTGACAAGTGCTCGTCAAAATAAAGTGAGGAATCATAATTGTATGTCAAAATAGAGTAGAAAAGTAAAACGGCCTGGGGTACGAGAGGTGTTATGTCTTCGAGAACTGGAATGCGTGATAGGTACTGTAATCATTTCTTTTTTCTTAAACAAATGAAATTACGCAGTAACACGATTAAAAAAGTCTGTGAAGTCCTCAAAATAGAGAACTAAGAATACTAGGAAACAACGTTTTAAAAAAAATTTTTTTATGTTAAGATCAAGTTAAAAATTTTAGTAATTAGGTACCTATTAATTTCAATATATAACAGTAATGCAAATCTCGTTGAATCACCAAGGGGGGCGTCATTTGCAGCACAAGTGCAACAGCGAACAACAAAACAACACATACATGCCTCTCTCCATCAATAAAACACCCCCATACAACCAAATAACCAACAATTATAACAACCAAGCAGATTATTTTGCGCGAGACAGCAAGTCTTAGGGAAACAACACCTGCCTGGCCACTGAAAAGTTTGCTGGTAGGTAAATTGGTGTGACAATATATTATAGGTCAAACCCCCAACGGCCGTGTGTGAAGCCTGTGGGGAGCATGATGGGCCTAATTTTATTACCAAATGATTCACGGAACCGCACAACACATGTAAAAGTTAACAGACGCACAAAATGTGTTGTGAGGAGACCAATTACCCTAGACAATCAAGACAGCTGACCTAACTTTTTAAAATTACAATAACACTAAAAATAAAAGAACGAATACAATAGAAAAAAATGGAGATAAAGTCCGTTCATGAGACGCTGTCTGTAATAAAGGTAAAATATTAGGTTGAGTACCAGTAATGTGTACACATCGGGTCGATGCTGGTCATTGGGGCGTAACAAAATCTCTAAGTAGCAACGTCGTACACGAACAAATTTTGAGAGACGCGAAAATGCCATATGTCCATACATGTGTAGCGTCCCTAACCCACGACATCCACTACAAAGCACATTGGAAACCAAGCCAGCAACTTTCCTTTGTCGATCCGAGCAAAGGGCGATGAAAAACTATTGAACTTTTCTTGAGAGGCGAATAATGTGGATCACATCCGGGGTGTTTAATTTGGCTCCATAGAAAACTTGCAGCCAAAGCACAACTGTAAAACATCCCTTTTCCCGCCAGTGTAACTGTTGTTCACAAATAGCTAAATAATAGGTTATCGAAGTAGATAACAAACAACCCCAAACAACCAAACACCCAAGGAACGGATTTCGACAATCTGCTCGTTAGAACGGAGGAACCCGAACAACACCTGACTCTCGGGAAGCACGGGTCGAACAACATGTGTTGCGGTAGAGAAGTATATAATATAAATAGAATACTATGGACGAATTTAATATACAGGACAGTAGGAAATAACAAAACATTATTTGATTCATTTACAAAATTCCGTCATATTGTCCAGTTTTTCCTGAAACAAAAAAAACAATGACGAACCAGAGAAGATAAACTGTTTTTATGTATCATGTCTTTAATAGCAATGTAATAGGGTTATGGGTTTGTTCAAATCACTAATCCTAAGTATGAACAATAGCAAGGCTAATTCAGCTTCTTCTTTGAGTTCTTATTGCTAATCATCTGAGTGCTTAATCTTATCAATAATAAGGATGGACAATTCGTGCCACCCTTTCTAAAGATGGCAACCATGCAGAAGTGCCAAAGATCGATTTGTAAATGTATACGACCTCACAGAAACTCATACACACGCGAGATCCCTGACGTGTGCATTCAGTATGCATAACACAAAAGCAACCTTTATTGGCTCTGATGGAGAGCAATAAACAGATCATCACCCCATCACAGTCATCATATTGCTGACCTAAACAGATGTTTTGTCTTATAGACAGCAGCCTGTGAAGTTCGCAAGCAGGCTGTCAGTGACGATAGTATTGATGCAATGTTGAGGGCTGAAGAAAACAAGAACTTTGCTGAGGTTCCCACTTTGAAGCGAGAAGGAGATCCACAAAGCGAAGGCAAATTTTAATTACATCGATTCAGCTCCCCAAAATGTATAATTCTTCCACCCAGTCAGCACAGTCTGTGTTTTCTCTCGCAGCCAAGGGGAGACGGTGTGTTTTGTAAAGCCTTGCACTTCACACATTCAATACACAAAAAGCACCAACACAAAAGCTCAGCTTTGCCGCTATCAACATAATAAGTGAAAGTTCTGTGACAGTGGAGGCAAAAAAAACCATGCACATTATTCAAAAGCCCCACTTAAAAATGATCTCCATCGCAAAATGGCAAGGAGGAATACGAAAAATGTAATTATATAAAGAAGTGAGATGTGTGTTGTTTACCCCATAGTAACTAATTTAATATTTTATTAACACTTCTGTTTTCCTGCAGCAAACACATCTGCCATGCTGATCCACCATTTTGCAGAAGGTAACGTTTCTTTTTCTAATAGTAGACATTATGCATAAAGATAACCTTTCAATGTCAGCAAGATGACAAAGGAAGAAATGCGAAGCAAGACATATGTGGTTCAAAACTCAGGAGAAAAGAAAACATTTGGGGACTTTTGGGCCTCAATACAAATGGTTTAATTACAGAATAATTATTTCTTAAAATTGCCTGCATTTGATGTTTCATTCAATTATTTCTACACTATTTTGCAGCCCACCAATTTTTCTGTTGAACAGATGTAGAATAACCCATCGACATCCATCCAGACTGAAGAAACTGTTTTAGCGAATCTCATAATAATATGTCCGGGTCCCATTTCACCCCTGTTATTTGGACTAGGAACCTGTTATTAGGACTTCACCCCTGTTATTATGTTGTTTTAACAATTAAGCACATTTTTCCAATAATTCCAATAATTATGATAACTGTAATGCATCATTACATAAACTGGGTAGTTCGGGTGTTGACAGCAACAGGGTTGACAGTTTTACAGTTCATTTAGTCACTTCTTTGAGTGTTTATTGGAAAGTTTTCATATTATATAGAATTCTATGCTGACATTTCTATAGTTAATCCAGTTGTTTAAATGTACAAAATCATTGTAACAGGGTTGACATTTTTGGTTCATTTAGCCATTATATAGAGTATTAGCAAACCCAATCTCATTAGAAAACGTAACTATTTTACTAGCTGGCAATTTCGTATGAATTTGTACAATGTGTTTGATCCGGAAATGTACGATTTTTAGAAAACATGTAAGCATGAAGGTCCACCCCTAAGCCTAGACATCAGTGGAGCGTAAGCCAAACATACCAAAGAGATCATAGCACCAACTCGCAAAAATGTAAAATAGTTATGAATTTGCATGAGAGTGTGTTGATATTAACATTATGCTCAAGGTCATGACACTGCAAGGTATTTATTAGAGAATTAATAATGTTGATATTTCTACAGATTTTTTTACTACACAAAATTGTGGTAACAGGGTTGACTATTTAAGATGGTCTTCTACTGACAAACGCAACAAAATATTAGTATTTGTTCACATCCTAAAAAAGTCATTATGACTATACATCTTTTTTATAAGGGGAAGTTATTACGATAACAGGGTTGACAGTCTGGGAACAACTTCAAACCTTTTTAGTAAAATATAATTAGTCTCAGAACATGAAATATTATAATCTAAAATGCTTCTTGTTCTTGTCATACAGTATTCAAGAATTAATAATCCTGACATGTCTACAGATTTTTTACTGTACAAAATCGTAGTAACAGGGTTCACTATTTAAAATCTTTTCCCTGACAAATCCAACTAAATATTATTAGTACTTGTTCATACCCTGAAAAGTCATTAAGACTTTACATCATTTTAAATGGAAGTTATTATGATAACAGGGTTGACAGCCTGGGAACAACTTCAGATATTTTTGTAAACTATTATTATTATTATTATTTAGTATTAAAACATTCTGAAATATTATAAAATATTAAAATGTAAAATCATTCTCAAAGTGCTTCCCAGTATAGTTATACAGTATTCAAGAATTAACAATGCTGATATTTCTACAGATTTTTTACTATAAAAAATTGTGGTATCAGGGTCGATTAACATCGTCCCCTACAGACAAAACCCAACAAAATATACATATTTTTTTCTATTATTATAACGTTTGGGTGGAAAATGTGCAGAATTTTCATGAAAATAATGTCAAAGTGCAAAACATCTTAATGCAGGAAAAGAATCTTTAAAGCAAAATGTAATGAATCATTTCTTTTAATTTCATGAGATTCATCCTGTTTAAGGGTGTAAAGAACATGTCTATGTAGCCCCACAGCATTTATGATACAGTTTCCTGTGTTACATACGAATTGATCTGTTTCACCACTGCATGCCCAGCTCTCAGTCAAAAAAGAAGAAAACAGGCGAGGAGAAATGATCCGTGTTCTTCGGATTGCCTCGGGCATGAATTAGTTTCCACCTGCCCTCCTCTGTTACGCACTTAGCACCCTCTTTTTCTCTGTAATGGCAGTTGGCGAAAGCCAGGGGCTAAAAAACCTCTTTCTGTTCACTGGTTTGTTTTGAAGGCTGAGTGTGGAGGTGGCCATGGATAATTTCGCCGGGTTAACTACTCTGACCTAAAGGTAATTGTCATAAAAAGTGCTGTCATATGCCTTTTATGTCTCCCCTCCTGTGTCTTTCTTTAGTGTGAGCTGGTCTGCTGCGAGAGGACGAGAAGAAAAAATACAACTAGCTGCAACGGCAGCCACACAAAGCTTCAAGTCGACATGAAATCAAAATTTACTTCTTTTTTTTTTTACTTCCTTAATACATGGTGAATGGTGCTGGTTCTTTGGAACCAGTAACTGAATATTTTACTACATATCCTGCCTCTGAACAGACATGCTTCAGGCGACAGATTCTTTATGCAATTTAAAAGCAGCTTTTGATGCAATGACCAGATGCAACAGTCTCATTATAATTTGGACGAGATGAAATCATATAACAACTATACATATTTCTTTCCTACTATAATGCTTTTTACCTAATACTTTAGGTTTTTGACCAAACTGTACAAAATCTTGCAAATCATGAGACTAGGTTGGCAAAAGAAAACCAAACATGTGGCTGGTGTTATTGTACAAGTTTAAGAAATTATATAAAGCCTATTTTAAATAGCTGCAAAGGAAATTGATGGGGAAATGTCCTGAAATTATGTATGACATTTTTATGTGGTTAGTTATTCAGTTATTTATAAAATAAAGCATTTTTATTACATTTATTTAAAAAAAATAAACGCATAAATAACCAAATAATTTATGATTTAAATAATTTACATTTAGAAAAATAAATAAAAAATGTTTAACAAACAAACAAGGCCCCAGCTATAGAGGGAAGTGATTTAGTTTAGTTTTGCTAAAATTTTGCTACATTTCTTGTTCTATAAATCTACTAGATGAATGAACAAACAAATAAATAAAACAAAATATATATTAGATGGGAGCGGTCTTGTTTTGTTTTGCTTGACATTTTGTTATTCTTAAAAATGTACTTCATTAAAAAAAATTAAAAAAAATAAAAATGTCTAAGCTATTTGAAATTGCTACTGTTTTATTTTTCTTAAATCTGGCTAGACTTTTGTTCTTCTTAAAAATGTACTTGATGAAAACAAAACAAACAAACAAATACTCAAACAAACAATATCTAAGCTATAGATGAAACGTGATATAGGTTTGTTTTGCTTAGAGTAAACCTTGCTAGACTTTTTGTTCTTTTTAAGAATGTACTTGATGTAAACAAACAAACAAACAAAAAAGATAAAACACAAATATGCAAACAAATAATATCTAAGCTGTAGATGGAAGGGATATTGATTTGTTTTGCTTAAATCTTGCTAGACTTCTTTTTCTTCTTAAAAATGTACTTGATGAAAACAAACAAACAAATCAGCTACAGATGGGAGTGATCTCGGTTTGTTTTGCTTAAATCTTGATAGACTTGTTCTTCTGAAGTGTACTTTATGAAAACATTGATGCAAAAACTTCCTAGCCTAAATCTAGAGTGGAAATGGTTTCATATTGGGTGCCGACACCCTGCCGGTAAAAAAGTTTGTGTGATCCTAATAAAATGATACTCAACTCTATAAACATATGATTAGTGTACAGCTAACACGCCTATCCGTGAGGTCCATCATTTTTGAGTACTTCTCAACTCGACCTGAATCATGGCCTCGGAAATCACCAGCAATTGCACGAGGGAATATGGATGCAAAAGCCCACTGCGAGATACAGGCAGGGCTGCTTGAATTAGCGACCGGCTGGGTTGATGTTTCAACTCACTGAAGCTTTGACAGTGCTTTGTACTGAATGATTGTTCTCTAGACAGCTGAGCGAGGTAGTGCGCTCGCGCTCCGTGTTGTTTGAAAGCCCAAAAGGATACGCAGCAGCATCATCAAACTCCAGCATGCCTTCCATGTGTCAGCCGGGCCTTAATCTCCCTCTCTGAGGGCAACGTCTCTGATCACTCTATTCAATCGATGGCGTTTGAATAAAGGAATATAAGAGATCTAGCCTGCGATATTTCAGCGGCATACAATTACAGAAAAGTATCGGGCGGTTTTGTGGCTCTACTTATGACAGATACTATCAATCACTAGTTCTACCAACTCACACGGTAGATAAAGTTGATATTAGCCTAAATAGGACACATCTGTTTCTGTTAGTCGAGTCAAAGTTGAATTAATTCTCAAGTCGTTTTTATTTTTAGATGCCGTGTTTTTATTTATTGCCATGCGGTAATGAGGTTGAATAATGGAAATGTGTTGCAGTTAGCTGGGGGTATGCGACGCATCGATGCCTAACACAGCCGTAAAAAAACAAACGTAGCGCTCTGCCTAAACCCCACTTTGTACCTTTTTCGTCTTTTATATCACCTCAAGACTCCGGTTTACACCGGAGAATCACTGGAGGATCATTTTTTTCCTCACAACTTTTTAAAGAGAAAATTAGTCTTCTCCCCTCCAGCGGAGTTCAAGGACAGGTCTGTACAACCCAGAGAAACACACAGCAGCTAAGACCTTGGCTTCAGATGGAAACAGCATCTAGGGACCATTTCATGCCTGGATTGAGTTTAGACAGAGGTGTAACCTTAAGCCCTTCGCTTCCTAGATCAATAGGAGTTGAATCAGTGCAAGTGCTTTGTCTTCATTGGTCCCTTTCCCAACAGCTAAACCCAACGTCTTTGAGTTAGCTTTGGCAAGTCACTGGTTTAAGCTAATGGGCAGTGTTAGCATGGCATTGGAAACAATATCTCAGAGTACAATGATTTCTATATCAACACTATTCGATTGCATGTAGCCATGTTTTTGTTGCCTGTGTGATTTCATCATCGAAGAAACTAATGCATTAGGCGAATTAGGTTTAGGACTAGGTTATGGTTAGGTTAATGATGTGGCGCTGTCTATTAATTTGGCTAGATTCTGGAAAGAAAATAACGCTTTAAAATGATTAACGCATTTAATGCACCCCAGGTCAGGCCTGTATGTCATCAAATTGACTGTGATGTAGCCTTTTAGAATGCAGTTATGCGCTACTAAAATTCAAGATATAAAGGATAAAAATGCCCCATATGGGTTTTTGTCTCATATTTATATCATATGATATAGTTTAGCAATACACACTAGCAAGAGCGCTGTTTTTCTCCAATATCTGAACCACTGCAAATGTGATATTGATTTTATATAATAGTTCAATAAACAAGAAGCCAATATTGTGTTACGTTTTAGACACACTATTGTCAGTATTGTATGTTTTTGCTCAATTTTGCCAAAGAAAACGGTTCAAAACAAAACCACAGTGGTTTGTTGAATGTTGAATCAAAATATTTCTAAAGCTGTCTATTCAATGATTCAATACTTTTTTAATTTAACACAATAATGTGGGTAATTTCTTAGCCCAAACTGATGTGCGATTAATTGGCAATTCATTCGAATATTTAATCGACACATCATGTCATTAATTGAATTAAAATTGTATATATATACACACACATATACAATGACACCTTTTCTGTGATTAACATTAAAACATTACAACTCATTTGGCTATTTTTAGGGCATGAAGTTAAAAATGTCAGGGTGGTACAACTCTTAATTAAAAAAAACCTCTTAATTAAATTAAATGAATGAAATTCTTGCAAAGAAACCTTATTAAGTAACACAGTTTAGCTTAATACTTAATTATTAATGATTTAATTATTAAAACTATACTTTTTTGGGGGGAAAGTCATTTGGTGACACCAAAAACAACAACAACAACCAACCTTCCTGACTGTGTTTCAAGGTCACTGAGTGACATAAGTGACCTAAAATATCTGCTCATTTGAACTTAAATTGACAAGGCAAAGCTAGTTTAGGTTGTCAAATGTCATGTGGTATGACTTTCAAAAAATATAATGAACAAACAGTGTTATAATTGCAAGAATCTTTTTACTTTGAAAAATATAGTTAAAAACCTTTTTGAAAAAAATTGAACAAGCAACAAGTATGCAAAGTGTAAGGAAAATGTTTTACTTGGTTACACCACATGACATTAAATTAAAACTTTTCTTGGAAGTTTTTTTTTTAAAGCATATGAAATCAACATGATTAGAAAAGTACATTTCTAAGAACTTGTCACATGTTTTTAACTATATATTTCTAAAAGGTTTTTTTTCTTTATTGTCTACAATCTGTATTTTGTCATTGACCCATGCAACATAAAACGTTTTGAAACAACAGCAACAAAAAAACTAGAATTGCATCTATAAACTGATACTGTTATAGTGATACTCTGCTTTCTGTTTAATAACTCTCTTGTACATTCACATCTCTCCATTGCCTTTCACCGACCATGTCCCACAACAGGGAGTGACGGCTATAAAATCATGCCTTACAAGACTTTACTATAATTAGCCTAGCGTGAAAAGTTCTTTCCCTGGTCAGATGGTCAGCGCTTGAGGGTAATATGTCACACCGCGTGGGCACAAAAGGTAGCCAAATAATGCCTATTGAGGACCAGGTGCAATGGCGCAAAAATTTAGCTAGAGTCTGCCAATTTTAGGCAATGCTAAGCTAAGTGAAGATTGCCAGGCTGCTAGCGAGAGACTAGTATGAGACGTAGCTCTACAATTCGCCCTCATGGACCAATTGGTGCCTCCTCATCCAAACTTGAGGAACTTGGTGTCCTTGAATGACTCCAGAAAGTTACAAAATAAAGGGAACAGAGGGAGGGAGAAGTCAATGTCCAACAAAGCTGAAAAATCAACTATGGATCTCCGTAATAAGTTCCAACGTTAAATCTAAAGCCGCTGTTTTGGCTGCAGAACTAAACAAATGAGATTTGTCTCCGTAATGATGTATTTGAGCAGAGCGCTCCATGCAAGGGCAAGACCTTAATCTGTCTTCATTTGTCTGACTGCGTGAACTCAACTCAGTACTTCTTAGTGGATATGGGCAGCCTTTCAGACATCTAATGTACTTGGCTGCGTCAATAAATAGTATATTGTAAAAGAACAAAATCAGTGGTTTTCCACATATAATCATGGTCTGTGTCCTCAGTTATAGCTTTAACTTTGTCCTAAAGTGGTTTAAGCAACTTTTAGTTTTTAATTAGGATATATAATCAGCAATTTGTTAAATTAATTACAGTATATTATTAAATATTTTTAAATATATATATATTTATATATATATATATATATATATTGATATTATATATATTATTAATATAAAATTTCATTCCATTTAATAAAGGGGCATTGCCCATGATTGATGACAGTAAATGGCGTTCATTTTTAAAATAATAATAATAGTATTTATTCAATTATAAATCTTCGATATTTTTATATATAAAAATTCTATAACTATTTTATTAACATGAAAACATTAATTAATCTTCACATAATACTATAATGTATGCTATTTATCTTTAACCTTTAAATGCAGAAAACAATCTATAAAGATTGTATTTCCATTTAAAATGACAAATTATTATAAACTAACTTTGTATGAGTTATAAGTGCAATGTTGTAGTAAAACTAGTAAAACAGTTTTCTGGTATGTTTGCTGAATTTATGACCGTCTGTTGACCTCTCACAACATTCTGCCTCAAGTGATCTCCACAGCTTTCACTTCCACATGGATCTCACACCATTACATAAAATTGCATTACATGAATTGTATATCATCTGTTTTCATATAGACACAAGATTCTTAATCAAAAATGGTTGTTAAATGGCAAAATTATGTAATAAAGATGCTTTATTTCCTATACTTCATGCCACAATCATTAAAACATAAACCCAATATATATGACTGCTGGTTTTCTCAGAACAAAGACTGAGTGAAAATGTTTAAAATTCGGAACAGTTTTTTTTACTTTCCTGTTGAAGTTTTGATCAATGAATGCAATCCCAATCCCAACTAGCACAATAAAACAAAACGGAAAAAGTCTGAAAGTCTGGAGGTACCGCTAGTTATCTGTTTCCCAGCTGAAGTTTTTGGGTTAGGATAAAGGAGTGCGGTGTCCTTGTAGAATATGGATGATAAATTGTTCTTGCCGTATTGATACCGTGGTTATGAATCTTTCAAGGTAGATGGAATGCGAGAAGAAAGGCATTGGAGAATAAACATTAATGACGGGTAAATTTTTTGCGACTCCCAGATCAATGCATAAATAAATAATTATCATTCAGTGAAATGCATTGATTATCCTCTAATGGGTAAAATCAGGTTATTTATCACGTTTCTAAACTTGATGAACAGCATCCTGACACCTTTTCAAAACAACAGGAAGTACATTATGTGCAATTTAAGACAAAACAATAATTTTGTGATTGTACTTGCTCTCTTAGATGCTGAGAATTTTCTAACTCAACAGTCTTTTGCAGACTGAACCAGCAGCCCAGCAACAGGGCGAACATCAGTATGGACCCTCTGTGCACGCAATGGGTCGCGACCTCTTTACACGCGGCCCCGCGGAGGCCCGGGTCAGCACACACCTGAACCCTACCCCTCGCGCTGGGCATCCGGGCTCAGAGCCACTGAACCACCCTGACCTTCACTCCACACTCTTACTCCTCAGAGACTTTACAAACAACACAGGAGACACACACTGGCACTTTGTTAACATATACTTCACCATCTGCAGCCAGCCAGGGGAAATATGGACAGAGATGAATGTATAGACACTCAGTTTATAGATGATATATGGGCTGAATTTGAATGCATGATGGCAAGAAACTCTAATTAGCTATTTGCTTTATTAGAGATATTGCTGTTCATGTTAGAGCGATTATACAAATGTAAAAATTGTTTTTTCAAAGTTGTAAATAAAACAAAGATTATTGAATACGCTTTATATTTAATTTAGTGTACTTGGCATTTATTTGTAATTATTTATGAAATTTACTAGATGTTCCTAAGTAAAAACTGTTTTAGTGTATTTATGAGATTTATAAGCACACGTGAATGTCACAACAATATCATAATTACACAAAAATCATTTTGTCTCATGTTCCTGTAAAAATATCTATCTTTAAAATATTTAAAATGTATCAAATGGAAATTATATAAACTTAAGCATATATATATATGATATTATCTATTCTATATATAGAGATCTAATCGATATACATACAAGTATGGATTTATATTTAATAAAACAACGGTTAAAGAAAAGCTTAATTTAACCAACTGGACAAATATTTGCCCAGGAGGTAAAGAAAAATCCCTTAATTCAAGATATCTTCTCTGAAGGAAGTTAATTTTATTTAATTCCTTTATTAGAAGATTTCAAGGATGTTTTGACAATTTAAATGGAAAAAAAGACAAATAACACAACCAAAAAAAACTCCTGTTGCTGTATGCTGTGACAAACTGCAACTTTTCTTGAGCTGATTCTAATAAGTCTAATATTATTCTTATATATATATTAATCATATTATTACTAATATAATAAGTATTTAATTGGGAAGATTTACTTTACAATGTACGGATGCATTTTATGTATTGTTGATGAGGAAAATCATAAAGTTTGCCAGAAAATGCTAATTTAGCCAATTTATGACAGGACAGCTTGCGTGACACAACTACATTTCCCATCATTCTCTTTTGGCTCTTTATTTTGTTATTAAAAAACCTTTTTGTCTTTGTTGAGACATTAGAAAAGGAAGTTCTCCAATATGTCTATTTTATACCAATCAAAAGGAACGCCGTACTGTATTTGTGACTTCTAAATGTCTCCTGTAAGGAGGAACTTCCCAGGAGGACCCTGAAGGCATATCATTTTCCATTAAGTCAGGCCACTAAAAATCAGCCTGTATTTTGGTCAATGTCACCATCTTGTGGACATGAACCTGTCTGTGCCCAGAGTGCCTCAAAGAAGAAAAAGAACTCAAAGAAATCACAATACCTGAGATCTACAGAAGAGATATCTTAATGCCACACCATACAATGACATTCAAGAAAACCCTGTGCTTTCAACACAACTTCGGTGAGGTTTTTTTTGTGTTCTAACATGAACATGCGAGGTACATAAAGAAATTATTTATGGAGTGACCTACACAAAACCCAAACATCAACACTTTTGGGAAGAACTGAAACCTAATTTATGCTCTAGTGTCTGGAAGGAAGGAAAAACCTTGCATCCATGTAGTGGAAATCCTTTCCCAGAAGAACATTTTGTCATCATTTACTCACTCTCATGATGTTCCAAACCTGTGGAACACAAAATAAGATATTTTAAAGAATGTTTCTGATATTTTTGTCAATACAAGTCAATAGGCTTCAAAAGTTTTAAACTCCAAAAAGGACATAAAGGTAAGGTGAAATTGATCCATACTGGTTGAGTGATATATTTCAAGTCATCTGAAGTGGCACAATCACTTTGTATATCTAAATGAAAAACAGAAGCACACACATCACAGGAAAAATTCTCAAACAGGCTGCTCAACAAAATGAATAACAGACTATCACAGTATGTCTGTTATTACATTTTTTATATTTTTTAAAGGCCTAGCTGCCTAGCCTTTACGCAATTACTTTGTATGAATTCTTTAATATAATTTTTTCAATATTTATATTTAAATATTAATAGGGGTTCAGAAAATAAAAAATGATTACATTTTAAAGATTTGGAAATACATATTAAATATTTGAAAATTGTAAATATTTAAATATTAATTATATTTTTAGAAGATTTTTTTTGTAGAATCAACATATGCATACACAGACTACATCAAATATAGCAGTACCTTAAACAATGGATCATGCATGTCACATGACTAAACGCCAGGATTTTTGTGATTTAATTTGAGAGTGAATTTATCTAAATATCTTTTGTGAACTGCAGAAGAAATAATCTTATTCCTAGGTTTTTTAAATTAAATGCTGGACAAGCACACATATATGTGATTCTTGGGTGCCTGCATTCTTTTGGTAATATGCTGTATTAAGAATTGACATTTATGTACTAGATATCACACTCACAAAAAAGTGGGATTGTCCAGAGATTTTCCAGGAAAGAGTAACTGGGAAAAGAAGAAAAGCGGTAAACAAGACACTCTCATGAGTGAAGTCATTTGTCCACATCTTCACCTGCTCAGGGTCAGACAGGAAATGAGATGACTTTATCATTGTTGTCACTTTGTCTTTGGTTGGTTAGGCAGCTTCCTCTCATGGATTGGCTTTGCGGATGATGGCGCAGGTGAGCCCCGCCGAGAGATCCCCCTCCTCTCTTGAAGAGCCCCACTTTTTAATATGCAACATCTGTGCCGGGGAGAGCGTTCCAAAATGGCTGCTCCTTGGAGGATGACAGCGGAGTATGCTCAGAACTTGGGCAGGGGGCGTTTGTAACTGCGAGGTTATACACAGATGTTAGCGATGTTCACAATGTCACTTTGTCCTTTGTTAAAATGGCCCGGGGAGAACTATTTTTGGGCGAGTACTTCTTTGCTTCTACTATCCACAGAGTTTCCGCTGTCCGTATAACAATCCTGCTCTTGGATCGTTCGGGTCAGCGGACTCCCGATCAACCAGGTGCTACGGAGGTAATCTGACATGCAGCGAGAGCTCAAAACTCTATGGAGTGCCCGCATTCTCCACCAGTGGGCTTATCCAAAATCTTAAGAATGTGAGCGAGGAGGTTTGTGCACCTGCTGCTCCTCTGGGATCTCTGGATCTTAGAAGAGGAGGCCTGGGGACTTGTTAGGCATCACAGGGATGCTGGAGATTTAGGGGAAAGTGTCTGTGTGTGACTGCCTGTGTATCTTGTTGAGCAGACCATCTCTCTGCAGACACTGGAGGATTCACAGATGAACAAAAACACTCTGAGAATGATGACGGAGCCCTGAATAAAGACACGTGGAAAGAGCACGGTGACGGCTGAGAAACACAGACCTGTGTACTGTATGTACGCGCTTTATAAACAAGTATATATATGTGCTGTGCTATTTTTATTCTTCTCCAGAATTTTCTGCAATTAATTCAGCTCGTGCCGCTTGAGGGACAGTTCTCCCGGAAATGAAAATTCTGTCATTATTCACTCTAATGTTGCTTTTCCCCCTGTAAAACGCAAAGGAGAATTTCTTAAGAATGTTCACGCAGCTCATTTCCACATGACTCTGGAAAAAGAACCGTAAACGTGGTCCATACAACGTGTGCACTATATTCCAAAATATTAGGAAAACCAAAAGGAAACCAAGAGGAACCAAAAGAACATTTGAAAAATTGGCATTCAGATTCAAATATGATATGTTGCCACAACAGATTTAATATGTGACACAATTTAGTCGTAAGGGGCAGTATTACTGCACTTCTGTTCCATTGACATCCATTCATATGCATGTGAATGCATCAGACCGGAAACGCAATCTCGTGCGAAAAGTTTCACATTTCGCTGCATTCAAAATTTCAAGCTTGGTAAACTCTGACTAGCAAATTTGCAATCACACGAAACTGCTTTACACTGAAAGCATTGAATTGTGACCGACCAATCAGCTGTAAGCATGACTTCAGCAACAGTTAAATGGATGAGACCTATAGATCCAACTTAATTTATAAAAGGAAATCAAGCTTGTTAAAGAAGGAAGGATTCTGAATGCCTGTGATAGTTTTTATCATTCATCAGTTGGAAAAAAAATTGAAAGTGATTCCAATGATATCACTCATCTGTATCGTTAACATTACAGTTGTGGTGAGGACTCTGGCAGCAGATCAGACACATCTCAAGCTGACATATATATAAACAGGTTGCATGAAACAAAAATTGTGGCTGTCTTTTTTTCTCTATTATGACATATATCCAAGTAAAACTGTTTCTCGAATGAGAAAAAATAGTGCACAACTTGATTTTGTCCATGTAGAATTGACTGTATTGTTGCTTCACAAGACTTTTTTTTTTTTAAAGTTGTGCAGTGACCTTACATTGTTAGAAAGTTTGCTGACAGCCATGTCATGGTGACCATTATATACTGAATTGCGATTGGCCTTCTCTTGATGCATGTATTTGCATACTGGATTTTGATTGGCTGCACTGTTACGTGTTGATCAGGGGCAGACTTAACCAATAAGTGAGTTAAGCGGCCGCTTAGGGCCCCAGGGAATCAGGGGGCTCCATCTGATATTGGCGAAACATACAGTATGTTCACTCACCGCACAAAATGCTGAGTTTTTGTCCAGTGCTGAGCTCTGCAAGCTCGCGAATCCTCTCATTATAACAACGTGTGTAGATAGAACGGATGTAAATAAAGATATTCATTGTACAGTGCAGGACAGCTTCATTGAGTAACGGAATGTTGTGAAAGTGCGATGAACGAAGGTGAATGGACAGTTTTAGGTGATTATAGGTGGTAGCGCTTTTGCGCACTTTCTATGCTGTATCTACTGTCTGCTGTCTCAGAAATGGATATATTAACCTTCAGAGAGAAGAATCGGTTTTGTGTCTGTTTTATTTGTCTTGATGTTTCAAAATTACTCGCTTATGTGCTTTTCCTAGGTTTGCCGGCCACGAACGTCGTGCACTTGAATAAATGAACGGAGCGATGGATTTGAGATTTTTCTTCATTACAGTTACATTTTCGATTTGTTTATCGGCAAACCCTGACATATGCCTTAAAGGGAGAGTTCAACCCCAAAATGAAACATTTGATGTTTATCTGCTTCCCCAGGGAATCAAAAGTAGGTGACTTGTTTCTTCAGTAGAACACAAATTGAGATTTTTAAGTCAAACCATTGTAGTCTGTCAGTCTTATAATGCAAGTGGATTGGAATCACGGCTTTGAGAGTAAAAAAAACAGAGGTAAACAATGATATAAATACTGTTCAGTTTCTTGCACAGACCGATCGTTTTGTGTCTTTACACATCAATGTATCTCCATGAGCCGCAGAATTTAATTTGGTTTTGTTTGTGTATGTTTTTTTTACTCTCAAAACCGTGATTCACATTCACTTCCATTATAAGACTGACAGACTGCAACGTTTTGGGTTTAAAAAATCTCTAAATCTGTTCTGATGAAGAAACAAAGTCTTCTACATCTTGGATGCCCTGGGGGTAAAGCAGATAAACATCACATTTTAATTATTGGGTGAACTATCCCTTTAAAACTTGGGATCTGGAAACAAGTTGCATGGGATCATTTTTATGACATGTGATACTTTTTGTAAAAAGATTGAAGTTTAGGCTACAATTCGTTAAATGTACAAGTGCAAGCATTTTTTTATATATATAATGTCTTTTGTGATCTGAAAAAAATAAGGTAGCCTAATATGGCTTTAGAACAGCATCAAGTTGCCTAATTATTTACTTAAGTTGTGAAGGGGTATATCTATAACCTCGACGGCGTGAGAGAGAGAGAGAGTGAGAGAGAAGGAGAGAGAGAGAGAGAGAGAGAGAGAGCAAAATAAGGGTTAGGCGTAAAAGAGCATATAGTTATTGTATTGGGGCCCCATACTTGAAATTTGCTTAGGGCCCCCAAATCACTAAGTCCACCCCTGGTGTTGATTCTCATACAGTCAAATTTCTGAGGCAGCATCATTTATGCAATAACCGAAGCCTAAAATATAATCTTACCTGAAACTTCAACACGATTCTTGCTGCCACTCATATATCCTTTTGGAATTACAAATCTAGTTTCATTTTTGTGATTTGAATTAATATATTATCTAATAAAACAGGAAGTGCAGACATGAACACACAGACTGTGAGGAATAAAGCATGAGGTAAGTCACAACAACTGATCCCATCTGTGCAACAGCGGGGAACAGTCTAATTCAACGCCAGTTTATTAATATTCCCCTTCTTTAAAGAACAAAAATAATTCAGCTATGATCTGAAGGGGTCTGTCAATGGGATTACACTGCCAATTTCCAACCAAGACACTGAGGAGAAACCAAGAGTGAGAGAAATTAGAAATGAGTAAAGAATATCCGGCGATGGAGAGCTTGATTCTTTTTGCATGCTTACGAAGACATTCATATTTAATGCTCATCATCAGGGGCTGCGTTTGAGCATAGGAAGATGCCGCTGCTATTTTTTCCCACACCCCTTGAGCCAACTCCTTGTGACAGCCCTCCGCTCCATCCCAGCAAATTATCCGCATGAGTTCCCCCGAACAAAAACAGCCCAGTGCGAGCGGAGCGAGGCCCGGACACCGCCGCCGTCCTGCGACATCCCTTCGGATCAGCCGTCTCTCCGTACCTCGCATCATCTCAGTTAGAGGATGAATGTAGAGGAGGGGAAGTCGAGCGAAGATCCCAGCTGCTGTTGCTGGAGAGGACAGAGATAATGTGGCCATATGTGGAGAATGGCATGAGATAAGTAGCCGCTGAAATGCTGAGGTAGCTTTCCAGAGGCCTTTCATGCTCGTGGAGATGGGAGTTGACTACAGGCCTTCTGAGAAGACTAGTTGTCTTGACATACGTGTTCGATCAGATTAACTAGTCGCTTTGATTTTTTTTTTTTTTTTTTTTTTTTTTTTTTTTTTTTTTTTTTTTTTTTTTTTAATGCAATAAATAACAGCATGCAGCTGGTAGTAAAACTATAGACATACAACACGTGATTTGATATTAAATCAACATCTAAGCATCTTTAGATCATTGAATTCAAAGGCATGGTCTTTTATCTGCTTATGATCATGAATTTAATTAATGCAGCTGGCTTGGCAAGGCTACAGCACTAAACTGATTTCTTTTTTAAGTTTTGTTTTTCTAAATTCTTTGAACAAGGTAAAATAAAGATGAAACAAAAAAAAGGTAATAAGCTACATCTTATTAATCTGTATATTTAATGCACTATAAAAGTGTTATAATGCACACATCATGTTATAAACAGAATTATACATCCACCTTATAATTATATTTATGCTCTCATTAATATTTGTAAACAGATATTATTAATTATAATACTTTACTATTAAAAAAAATGCATTAAAACACAAAAAATAAGATAATCAACACTTTGATATCTTATTCCTAGCCAAAGTAAAGACTTTTTTCAACTTTACAGGGTTTTTTCTTATTACAAACAGAAATGCAAATTAAATAAAACAAAAATAATTTAGATGTTTATATATTCAAACTATGTTATTCCATAAAATATATATATATAATGGAATAACAGTTTGTGATTTTATAATTCTATACATTTTATTATATTTTCAATATTTCCAGTAAGAAGTCTAGAGTAGTACTAAGCACTCATGAATAGTTACGGATATGTTTTTGTTATTTTATTATAATTACTGGTATTTATATTTTTAAGTAAATACAGAGTTTCATTATATTATAATGTTTTTAAAAATCATAAATTTGTAACTATTTTTCATTTCTGTATTTCATTTTGACACTAACAGCAAGTGAAATTCCTTGAACTTCTGAAAAATGCTTTTGAAGTCTAAAAAAAGGCAGACCTCTAAATTCATCATTAGGAGCAGTATTATGAAATTTGTATTTTATGAAAATATGTAACACTATACTGCATTACTATACTACACTAAGACTTTACTGTACTATAGTGCATTAGGAATACCTTTAGGCTTCTTAGAAAGAGTTACCAAAGAAATGATAATAAAACAACATTTTCCTCTATAGGTTTCACAATCACTTCTCACGTTTCACTCATTCATTTTCAGTTATTTCCGTTTTTAAATGACCAATAAGGTAGCTTTACAAATCAGACTGCAGTATATGTTAATGTTGCTAATTAAGAAATCTAGAGGAACATCCTCGCATCTCAGCTAATGATGCGAGCGTTTGTGTAGAGTGCAACAGCACCCTCTCCTGGCCAGCTCTGCTATGACACCTTTAGGATGAAGAGTTTGACCACTGGTCCACTGAGACCTGATTAGTAAATCATCTCTTCTCTGGCCTCCTTCTCAAGGATATGAGTTGACGCAGAAGGAGACTTGAAAAATTGACTATCGTAAAAATAAACTTGTCTTCGAAGATACATGCTCACCGAGCCCCAAATTGGCCCAAATTTAAAGCTATATACATAGGCATCCCTTCAATTACACTGACTTGCAAAGTACATACAGGACAGAGGAGTTTACAGGACTCAAAGCCTGGTTCTTTTGATTTATGCATGACAACAAAGCCATTTTTAATTGACTCTGAAATACGATAAATCAAAGTTGTGCATCACGGTGTTCAATTAAAAGCAGCGTGCATCAATTATGAATGAATAATGAGTTTTTGCATACCCTATTTGAAGAACCTACGGATGACAGATTTGGCTTTAAACTAGTTCATTGGCTTTTCAAATCTTGAATAAATAAAAGTGCAAGAAAATAATTCGAAACATCATTTCATACATTTTTATAAGGAATCTGCCTGTTTGGTTTGTACAGAGCTGTATGTATTTGCTCAAATTACTTGTAGGGATTTGTTAGGAAGCTAAATCCTGAAAAAAAACATAATCCTTTTGTGAAAGCTTTCGAATGTACTGCTGTCACCTGCCTTCTGAACAAACAGCGCATGCAGGATATGTCTCCTAATTGCTGTAATGGAAGACTTCTTGTTGAGGATTTATGAAAGGCGCATACGCATTACCTGCAAGCATGTTTGTGTTTTTGTTGCAGCTTTTTTGCACAAAACCACATTCAACAGCACAGCGTGCCATCCATATTCATGCGATATTTGCTGGGAGGCATTTTTGTGTCTCCTAAAAATAGCACGTGGAAGAAAAAGAGACTCACAAAGCCACAATGCTGCATTCGTACGAGCTTTCTGGAAGGAAGCCGGTAAACAAATGTCTCCTCATTGAACCTTCCGCTCGATCTGCAGTGTAAACAAGAGTAAATTATTTGCAAGGTCACTTTAAGGTAAAGTTAAGGGTGTCGATACACGGGAAGTGATGAAATAACGTCGCGCTTTGTGCCTCTGAGGTCTCACACTTATTTCCATACGACAACGTGGCATCTTATGAGCTCATAACTCATGTCACGTTGTTGCCACCTATATGAATGTATAAAGTAAGAGCTGCGAGTGCGTTTAGTGTGTAGCGGTGACAAATTTATGGATTTCGGTATTGGCTTGTGAATATGTCACTCTGATTTGTATGATTTAGATGGAAGGTTCAGGCTTTTATGGTAAATGTCACAGGTGTTTGCTCAGATAGAGAGCAACAAGAGTTATGCACGGTGCATTAAAAAATAGTTTGCCCACCTCATCCTCAGGTTTTTCAAGATGTAGATGAGTTTGTTCCTTCATCAGAACAGATTTGGAATGTAGCATACATCACTTGCTCTGCAGTGAATGGGTGCCGTCAGAATGAGAGTCCAAACAGCTGATTAAAAACATCACAGTAATATATAAGTAATCCACACCACTCCAGTCCATCAATTATTAATGTCTTGTGAAGTAGAGAGTTGTAATAAAGAAATTCATCAAGGCGTTTTAACTCGATTCTGTTGATTCTGGCCAAAATACATAATCCACAATAATGCCATAAATCCATCCTCTGTTGTTCTCTCTACATGACAATCTACCAACATATTTGTTTAGAAACGTTTTGGGCTGTTTTCACTTGTAAATGGTATTTCATTTGTGCATATTTCTCTCCTGATTCAGAAAAGATGACTTTGTCACTCAAGCGAGCACTATTATTGATAGAAGATGGAACAGTTTGAAGTTTAAAAATGCCTTGATGGACTTTGAAACAGTTTTTCACTTCACGAGATGTTAATTGATGGACTGGAATGGTGTGGATTACTTGTGGATTATTGTGATGTTTTTAATCAGCTGTTTGGACTCTCATTCTGACGGCACCCATTCACTGCAGAGGATCCTTTGGTGAGCAACTGATGTAATGCAAATTTCTCCAAATCTGTTCTGATGAAGAAACCAACTCATCTACATCTTGGATGACCTGAGGGTGAGTACATTTTCAGCAAATTTTCATTTTTTGGGTGAACTCTTTAAAGAACATTGTAATGATATTTTATGAATATTTGGTATAGTCTTCCTTTAATTATAACCTATATAATGAATATGCAAATATATATCATAAAACAGACTAATAAACCATTCTTTTACATTTATTCAGCATAAATTTAAGGCAAATTTATACAAATACTAAATTTTTTAACACATCAGAGTAATGAGAATCTGGTGGCAAATTAGCTTTGGATATGCACTTTTTATCAGAACATTTTTTATTTCGTGAAACACCAAAGAAGATATTTTAAATATATTTTTTTATATGGACAAAAACAGTGGGAACATTCTTCAAAATATATTTTGTGTTCACATTTTAATTTACATTTTAATGGGTAATATGAAATAGAAAATTGGGGGGAAATTTGTGCATTTAACATATATATATATAATGCAATTTTCAATCAAAATTGGTATTGTTTTGTAAGAGAGGGACATGAGGGCAAGTAAATAAGCGAATGGTTTGAATAACCTTTTAATCAGAGTTCTCTAAACAGCAGGTTATCACGGCCACCAGTAGAGGACAGCACTCGCTCAGTCTTTAATGGTCACCACCTTTTGCCATTATAAATTAATTCTGTCTGTTGTGAGCAAAATATCTTTCATTCTCTATTAACTGAGAACCCAAACTTGAGAAACCACCAGCATTTAACTAGACCTACAATACCAGATGGGAAATACTGAACTTTGTTAGTCAAATGCTACATATATCGCATATAATCACTTAAAGGACCTCGTCTCTCATTTAGCTTTATGCTTCTGTTGTAGAGCTCTGTTCATTTGTTATGCATGCCTTTGGTTTGTGGCAAAGCTCCCAGGTTAAATTAGTTGCATCACTTTTTAGATTTTTATCACTCTGCTGCATCCGTTTTAACCGCTGTGTTTCCGATCACAGGCGATACTGGTTACTTTTAACGTTTAAAAGGTTAAAAGCTGCGTCCGGTTGGAAAAGCTTATTTCTGGGAAGCTGGAAATAGCTGCCGTGCCTGAGGCGGTGCTCTCAAACGTGTGTCTACACACACACACATGCATTCAGAAAATCATGACAGACCTGCAACTGGGTATGGTAACATGGAAGATGTTGACCCAGATGTGACCCAGACCAGCAACAGGCATCAATGCCGTGGATGACGTCTGATTGATTTTTAAATGATGTCTGACTGGAAGAGAATAGAGTATAAGAGATAAAGAACACGTTCAATGTGTATGAAACAATATGATAAAATACAACACAATAGCAAGACAAGTACTTTATGCGTCACAGTTATGTCATTAAATTCAAGAGCATCTATAATAGCCAGTCAAGGGCAAATGGCGTGAATTTTCCTTTTAGTCCAAAGGGTCACAATGTGTCACATTTCTGAGAATGTACAGGATATTTTCAGTTATTTAAGTAATAGGAAACTAAGAAAAACTAAGATTAATACACATGCACATTTCTTAGAAATGTTTTCAAAAATGTTTCATATTGACTGTAAAAATGTCATGTAGTGTAATGATAAAAAATAAAAAGTAATCATATATTTTCAATACATGTGAGAATATCTTAATTATTTTCAATGTTTTTAAAGATATTTTAAAAGATATAAAGTATTTATTTTAAATAATATGAATTAATAATTCATAAGCACCATTATGTTTTCGAGGAGTCATAATGGCATAATGACATTTTACAACCTGAACTAATCTTGCCTTGTCATAAAAAGGTATGGTTTTTCCCCAAAAAATGTCATCCTTTTACTGATATCATTATGATTTCAGGAAATTGGACAATGTGTAATTACAAGTGTAAACTTAATGTGTAAATAAAAAAAATTGTTAAATTAAAGAGCAAAAAAAAGTGTCATGACATTGACCCTATTAGCACACCAAGCCGCACAATTTGAGATGTCATTGAAGCCAGTTGCACAAATGGTGAGGGACAAGTTGCACACCAAAGTTTAATACTTAATGTGTGTTTTGAATCAAAAATCAAATCTATGAATTTATTTCATGCTGTCTACTGTCAGTCAGGGATATCGTTTCAGAATAATGAGACAGAACATGAGCTGTATCTCTTTTCATAGGCAGGCGACACGCTCCTTATGAGCCTTGTTGTTGACAGCATGCAGGGCAATTAACACTAGAAATGAACCACATGCTGCACAGTTTACCCCTCTATGAGCTGTTCAGATGCCAGGGGCTACACTGAGCTGTCAACCTGTAGGATGTCTCTACAGGTACCTGTCACACACACACACACATCCAGCCTGTCATCGCTTCCCCCATTACAGAGTGACATGTGTACAAACAGCCTCATTCTACAAGATCTACTAAGCACACCCACACGGCATGTGGATTGTGACCTTAAAGGCAGGAATCAAATGCATGTTAAGCCGATAAGCATGCAGAGATGTGTTTTTAATACACATATACACATATATAACTGCATATTCATTAAAGAAAATCAGAATTTTCTTTAACTGCTTTTAATTTTACTGCCACATCTGATTGCATCAACCGAAACGCATTTACAAACCAAATTGGTCCTGGCAGAGTACTGGCCATTCACTACTCATGTGTTCGCCTTGATTTCTGGAGACTTGAATCCAGACAATGAATGAAATCTGTAAAACATATTGTCTTGATATTGGAATTTCATTACATTGGCACAAATACTATTATTGTACAAACTTGGGCTCAGTTCTTTTCTAAATTTCCAATCCACAAATTTCTAGAAATTCCAACCTTCTAGCAATGTCCTAGCAAACACTCAGCAAACCTAAACACCACCGCCTAAAATACCTTAGCAACCACCCATCAATGCCCTAAGAATTACCCAGTGCACCTAGCCAACCCTAAGAACCTTAGAAATTAAATACACATGAAATTAAATAACTCCCCAGAAACCACAGAGAACACTTTAGTAACCACCTAGCTAATACTCTCCTTAAAGGCAGGGTAGGTGAGTTGGTTCAAAAACATTTTTTGTTATGCTGGTTGAAAGTCTCTTCACATCCTGATAGCAAACACTAAGTTAAGTGGTCTAAATGTATATTGTTTGTGGAAGGCGTAGGACCATAAAATATTCGTCCAATCAAAATGTTCGGTCCGAACATTACGATAGGCTGTCACGACTGCCTGTCAAATATGTATTTGCATACCTCTGCACACCCTGTTTGCGCAGACATGATACGTCATCAGCGCATTCCAGCGAGAATGAAAGGTGCTATTGGGTCATTCTGTGTCAACTCAACCAGTGGTCCCCAGCTTAAATTTTTGATTTTGCTCATATTTTTCTGAAGAAAGTTCAGCATGTATAGTGATGAAAGCCAAAATATAAAATGTCACAGATGTATATTTACTGAATAATCAACGATTTTGTAGACGGGGGTCAAAATGGCAATTTTCACCTGAGATTCAGAACCAAATTACAGGGGGGTAAAAATACTTCAGAAAGATGGCATAATCATAATGCTATTTTTACACAGAGATTGGTAGGTCTGTTAGTAAAATATGTTGACTTTAGCAATCTTTGTTGCATTATGTGCCAATCGTGACCATTCAAAACTGGGGAAAGAGCACTTTTCAAGTTTTTATCTCCAAAGTTTGCAGGCCTGTAACTCAAAGTATTAAAGATATCTTAATGCCCTTTTAGATATTGGGTCTTAACAAACTTTCCTTTTGGTATCTTCAATTTTAAGGCCGTATATGGTTCGGTTCCAGAGATATTGGAATTTAAATATGGCTCCAAGAGTAAATTGTTAAAATGTACAAGGCACAAAGAAGAAATATGCAGTTTTTATAAATTTGATTATTTATTTAAAAAAACTATTTACATTTTTTAAAAATTTAGGCTAGCATTGGTTTTGTGATATTGGGGGGGGGGGGAAAACCCACCAGTGACAAGAATATGAAATTCTAAGGTATCACAAAGTTTTGAGACTAAGCCTTATTTAAAGCCCAAAAATAACTAATTGTGATATACTGTCTATAATATACACAAGAAACGCTTTAAGTAACCACCCTAGCAACACCTTAGCAACCATTCAGATCTCCTTTACCACCTAGCAATGTCCTAAACACTCAGAATACCTTAGCAACCATCAGAATGCTAAAATAATTATCTAACAAAATCTTAACAATGAGCAAGAAAAAATGAACACCTTAAAAACTACCTAGCAACCACTCAAAACACCTTAGCAACCATCTAGCCACATCCTACCAATGACCTAGAACACCTCAGCAACTGCAAACCAACGCCCTAGCAACCAGCTAGAACAGCTTAGATAATGCCTAGAAAACATCCAGAACACTCAAGTAACCATCTAGCAGCATTCTAGCAATGAGTCCGGACACTTAAAAAGAACTATATACCAAATGACCTAGCACCAGCCAGAACACCTTAGCAACGTAGCCAACCACCCAGAAACAGCACACAGACATGAAATAATTTGTTTCTTTGAGACATGGTTTGTCAAGCCAACATCAAAGTGTTTTTTGACAACACTTTCTAGTTTTCACTGGTTCTTGAAGGTCATTCATCAAAAGCGGTGGTTCGTTATGGTTTTAAAGGTGCTTACGAGAAAACAACCACTCCGTCTCACGATTCAGGTCAGCACAGTGGAATATTCAACACTTGTTTATTGCAGGCAGTATTTTGTCAACAACACTAGGTGACATTTTGAAGCGGAAAACCCTCAGACAAGGGAATTGATTGGTTTAGCATTTCAAAAGGCACTTTACAAAACACTGAGGCAGCATGAAAGGGCCGTGTGTAGCAAGGATTTGCACCAGACAGCGAAACAAACGTCTGAGGTCTCTGAAAGGCCCCATAAACCAAATATTCAATGTTTGAGTAGTGCAAGTAACAAAAAACTAGGTATTTGCATTTGCGAAAAACGTACTTGCCAAAACTCGCCAACTTAGCTTCAACATAGAACAATTTAACAACTGCTCAGCAACCACACCAAACACTTTAGTAACCACCCGAGCAACCACTCGGATGTTCTTAACCACCTAACAGCATCCTAAAAACACTCAGAGTACCTTAGCAACCACCAGAACACTCAAATAACCATCTAGCAACATCCTAACAATGAGCAAGGACACCCTAAAAAACCACAGGAACCACTCTTAACAGCTTAGCAACTATCTAGCCACATCCTAGCGATGACCATGGCGCTAGAAAGTTGTGGGTTGTTGCCAGGGCACTGATATGTGGTTTATTATGTTTAATTTAATTTTAGGGGTGTATTAAGATCACTTACCCTGAGTATAAACGATATATGAAAGTGTTTCAAATGGTGCATTCCATTTGTACTCGGAAATTGGAAATTCGGAATTCCCAGTAGGAACTTTCAAGTCCTAAAGTCACAATTGTGAGATTACATTAAACTTACAAAAAATTAAGTTGCAATTTTGAGATTTAAAAGTTAAGTTATAATTCTTTTCTTCTTTTTTTTCTTCCATAGCAAGCACCATTAATAAGATAAAATGAAACTGTCAAAACATGACTGATGAACATGTATGTGTAAGTCAGGTCAGACAGGGTGTAGACTGCCCTACATTAGCGGCGTAACCTTTATTAAACTGTGACATTTACAGGAGTAGTTCACCTGATGTGCCTCGCCCGGTTATGAAAGATCCTCTCCAGACCAGACATTCATTATTAACACTCATGATGTTAATCCGCATTCAATGTAAGATTACTTCAATAAATGGTTTTATACAGACTGACTTTTTACATTTAGGTTCTCGCACTGAAGTGCTCAACATTTCATGCTGTTCTGTTAATCAGAACTCTGGCATCTCACCTAAGGCTATGTTTTATGATGTTACACAAGGACTTGGACAAATGTGCACCTCTAGTTCAACTCCAGGATAGCAGCATCCAAGACTCAAGGATTCTAAAGGCTCAAACAAAGGTTCACACATAGTCTGTAAACCTAAGCCTTAAGTACTTCGGCCGCCCATGTTCCACACACCTTCTGTGCGACCAAAACCTTGTCAACAGGAGGGTGTCCACGGACGTACATGCACACTGTGCGTGCAGTACAATTTTTGCACATGTGCAAGTGACTTGAGCGCTTGGAAACAAAGTAAACTAGAAAGTGTGTATGCGCTGAACACGTCTTTCTGTACTTATGACCAAAGGAGTACCTTGAAATGCATACGTTCTAACGTGCGCGAGACAGAGCAGAACATGGAAGTTCCACGTTGGTCCGCACACTGCCTGTATGACAGGAGGGTCCCCGTGCAGCACAACTTTTGTGACTGTGCAGACAGCACCCGTACAACAGGGTGACTTCAGTACTTAAAACCACTTATACAATATACATGCGCCGAACATACACATGCACTCTTCAAAAGAGTATGCTTTGAAAAGCTTGTGCTCATGACCTTGCGGGAGACAGAGCAGATCTTAAAAAATGAAGAATACCCGGTCATTTAAGGAACCGCAAGGTAAGCAGGTACGTGCTTCAAATGGCGCAGCAGCCTCAATGCAATGCCCTCATGACAAGACAAACCGCTGTTCAAAAACTTCTATTGTGGAATGGGAATGACCTTCCTTCAGAAAATCAGTATCCCCTCAATCGGGCACTGACACGGCAATAACGAGCCTTGCCCATCACCAAGCTTTAAATATGCGCTAATTCAACGCAACAATCTTCCCATTGCAGGCATTCTTGTCAAATCAAACAGATCTATCAGATTTTCTCTCTCAACGGGCAGGCCCTAGAAACTACAGTTCCAGCTGAGGGTGCAGAGTCTGCCTCCTGCCTGGGACAGCAGGTCATTGCACAGGGAAAAAGACACCACGGTGTCCTTTAAAAGCAATGTCATAATGCTTGCATGCCATGTATTCGCTGGCCAATGAGGAGCCACCAAAATCAGTAACAGACCCGCACCCTGTCCAGGGTGGGCTGTATCAATTCCCTCAGCTGGAATGCATACAGCAGGGCCCCGGACTATACAAGCGACAAGATATCCACCCCAAGTGAGGCTTTCCTGTCTATAATCAAGAAGATCAGTGGGCAGCGCGTGTTTTCTGCAGACGCAAAAAGATCAACACCGGTTCTGCAGAACCTGATCCCAGATCTGTGCCATTAGTGCAAACATCAGTCCATGGGGGACCGCAGGTCTGCCCCATATCCAGAGTGTCCATGCCAATTGTAGCAGGGGAAGAGAACAAACGCTCCCTTGCCCATTATGTACGACATATGTCATATTTCTCATTCTGACTAACACGTTTGCCCTACTGGGCCAAGTGTCTCAGCACCAGTAGAACTACTCCAAAACGTTTCTTTGATGCTCTTACAGTGCAGTCAACCACTCTCCTCTTACAGAGTTCCTCATCCATATTGTGAGTGACGCATTTGTTGTCATTACTACACATGGCGTAACCCTGCCCTGGGGATTCCCTCTGTCAAAAGATTGGGGTTTCCCACAGGGGATCAGTGCCTGAACGCACATTGGCGCTATCGACAAATGTCTGTTTTAAATGTTGCGCGGTATACAATGCCCAGCGCCGGAACCCACGCATAAAGAGCAGACCAAGCCGTATTACTGCTATCGAAGCCATGAGCCCCAGCAGTCTCAATTCTCTAAGAAAAACGCGCTCGCCTCCTCAGTCAAAACTGAGCCAGACAGCTGTGATAATCCTCTGCCCCTGTTGTGCTTTGAGCCTGTCCCCCAACTCTGGGTGAGTTGGAAAACAAGTGTACGTGTTTGAAACACTGTTTGTTTCCTGCTGTCTGCAGCCAGGAGTAGGTCGCCCAAATTGGCGAACAATACGCTCAGATGGCATCTCCGCACCGCTTCTGCACAGAAAATTTCTGTGCCCCGGGTGGCCATATTCAATTCAATTCAGGTTTATTTGCATAGCGCATTTCATGATACAAATCGTTGCAAAGCAGCACTTTACAGAAAATTATATGCATTGGACAAACCCACTGATGTAAGCCAGTCCTGAGGATGCCTTTCAGAGGGCATGACAGGTGACATATTATTAGCATTTTGAAATTATAATACATTAAGTGCTTGTTCAACAGTTGCGAGTCTAAGCTGGTGGACCCCCCCCCCCCCTTTTCTTTAGGAGGGGAAGTAACGGTGCAAAACCCTCTTCCTCCATCTTCCCCTGTGGCGCCACCTTGCTGAGGAGAGTATGGATTTCCTCCCTCAGCACTGGGGAAGCCCCCTCGGACATCGCTGTGGCAATTACTTCGTCGAAACCTGGGAGGGCGCACAAAAGAAAGCGTAGCTTATAGCCCCATTGTCGTGCGAATCGTGCGAAGAACCCACAGTGTTACTACGCCTGTGCACCACTGCTTCAGGTTGACAGGGAGGATCCCGGTGTGGTGAAAAATCACCTAGGGAACTCCCATGCCCCTTTTTATTTGCAAACATTGCTGGATATTGCATATTACTGCATTTACCTCCTCTGTCAGCACATGGCCCGATCGTGAGGTAAATAAGTAAACACATAAGACCTTGAATGATGAACACACATTCTTTTATTGACATCATCCTCAAAACCGAACCCGCTATCTTGCAGGGTCTTTACACAATTCTGATATATCATCAGGCAGGTTCTCATCAAGAGTCAAGCATAACCCGCAATCTCTCTGTATCGGAGGAGGGTCAAGCCACTCCACTGACAAACTTTGCTGCCACTCTCCAATACAGACCCGCGCAAGGGCCCTTCATCACTTCCCTTCCATCCACCGCCTCCACGAGCGGGGAGGAGAGCAGCGATCTGCCCTGCTTGAAAAATATAATCAGAGCATTTCTCGTCTGCATCTAGCAAGACAGTTAAAGTTCTGCTCAGAGTCTGTCAGACAAGGAACCTTGTTGTGAACACTACACCAACTTCCCCACAATCGCCCTAATACTCCATGGTCATGCCAACAACGGTGAGAGCCGCATCAGCGGAAGCCTGGAGCAGACCATGCTTGGCCACTGAGCCACCAAGCACATGCTACACACTGCATAAGTGCAGAACGATAGAACTGCTGGCAGTGCACACACACACCGGGTTGGAGAGGGCCAACCTAACGTGGATAACTCCCCAACACAGACAGTGCTTGTGACCATAAACACCCACATGCCATAGGACAAGGGTGAGTAATGCTCCGCTTATGCTCAGACATTTCTCATGAAAAAGTTTATTAGCTATTTGTTAGCTGTGCTAAACTTGAGCTAAAAACTTCTCTTTTATGCCTTTTCTTCTTCAACAAGAGTCACCACGGTGGGTTTTCTTGTGAATGTTGCGTGGCGGTGTTCTAACAGCACGGTAAAGAGCTGAAGAACAAAGGGAATGACGCATGCGAATGCATTTATATGCTGTGGGCAGGTAGCCCCGCCAACGTCATCATGCGACATTGGCCTTTCAGGCGTGAATATAGGTGTCTTTAGCAGATGGCACAAGAGCGCGATATCCAATAGTCATGTGTTGTACCGAGTGAACCAACTGAATGGGAACTACATGAGGGGTTCTCAACTATGGCGCCCTCGAGATCCACTTTCCTGCAGAATTTAGCTCCAACCTTGATTAAACTCACCTGCCTGTAACTTTCTAGTAATCCTGAAGGGCTTGATTAGCTTGTTTAGGTGTGTGTTTGATCAGGTTTGGAGCTGAACTCTACAGGAAAGTGGACTTCAAGGGGCAGAGCTGAAAACCCCTGAACTACAGTACATAGTAATGCTTCAACAAAAACTAAGAACACATTGCTAACCATTTTAAATGCCCTAGCAGCCACTTAGAGCAGGGGTCCTGCTCCTGCTCCTTGAGAGTTGGTGTCCTCCAGGTGCAGAACTGAAAAAAAAAGTCAAAAAGTGCCTTCGCAATCTTTGAAGTACCAAGCAAATACCATGTACATGAATGTAGAGGTCATTCAGTACTATATCAAAATTCCATGGCATTACCATCAGATTCTATCACTGTGCCTTGGTACTGCCACAGTACTTTATAAGGGTAGACAAATATCTTGCAATTGAAAATAAACCAAGCAATATACAGCGCCTTGCAAAAAATTCAGAGGCTGTTCCATTATTTTTCTGAGTCTTCCATGTGGTTCTTTTAAAGTCAGGGCTTCTTTGTGCCACCCTCAAAAGTTATGCAGAGCTCTTGACATGCTTGACTGCTGCACCTTTATTCTGCTCTCGACTCCTGAACTCTGAAGCTCCTTCAAAGTTATTGTTGGCCTGTGGCTTTTCTCACATGTCTGGGAGGTTTGATATAGCTTCCATTTTCTGATAACCCAATATGTTGTGCCCATTGTGGCATCCAAGCACTATAATAATATTTTTTAAACTTTTCCTAATTCATGCATTAGTTTGACTTTATTTCTAACCTGTTTGGAACACACTTCAGTCTTCCTGTTTACAGCTATCAACAATTATTAATTACCCAGGGGTTTTGTATGAATATGTGGCAGAAATTATGTTATTCACAGGTAGCGGCAACAGCTGTGCCTCTCAAAAAAGGACAGTCTTCCTTAAAATGAAAATTTGTCCTCATTTATTCACTCTAATGTGATTCCAAATCTATATGACTTTCTTCTGTAGAACACAAATGGAGAGATTTAAAGATTCAAGCTTCAAACATGTAATACAGGGGGCTGTTTCATAAAAAATGCTAAGAAAAGCGGGGATTAAAGTCCAAAACCTGACTTTAAATAACCAAACAAATCAATCGGGACTAAAGCGGTTTCATAAACGACAATTTAAGTTCACGCAATCTCACTAATTCGATCCAGGTTCAATGAGTCAGGATAATTTGATGTGCACGCTTATTCTTAAGCAGCCCTTAATGTCGATCATGGATCAAATCGATCCACCATGGCGAACAGCGAATATTTGTGCTGTTTAATGCATTTGAGACATTGTGTTTTCCTCAGTCAGTGGTAATATCAATGTGTTCGTATTGGTCAGTATTAGAGGAGCTCAGCTTAACCTGACAGTTAGCCTGCTCCGAACCAGGTTAGTTTCTAAGCATAAGTTGCCACAGTGACTGAGCTTGAGCTATGGTAATTTTGCTTTCGGAAACCAAGTGACGAGAAGTCAGAATAACTGAAATAAGCCTGGCTTATTTGGTAAACTACTTTTATGAAACAGACCCCTGGTCATTAAAAGGCCATAACGGTAGTGTAAATGTAATTTATACAGTTTTAAAATGTAATCAAAATTCTCTAAAGCAATATAATCAATTCATATAAGCAGAGCAAAATCTAAGTGGTATTTCACTCTCAAATCAAATCCTCTTCTTGTGACTTTTACTAGTAGTTGGCAAGCCAGCTTTCCATACATAACTGCCACCTTCTGGACTGGAGTGTGGAGCTTCAGTGTAAAGTGAAAACATTAAAGTGCTTACATTGGTTATCTGAAATCACCCTTGCATAGTGCATAATTTCAGGGGACAGCCATTTATAGTTGTGTCCAAAACTATAGTGGACATCATCAAGTGCATTCATTCAATCCCATAATGCACTTTAAAGTCCCACAAGAAGGCATGCACAAGACTTCCTGTGTACTCAGTGTGCAAATTCGCTCACTTGTTTTCATTCACTCATTTAGTGGACTATGTTAGTCACCATATTTGATCCCTGTGGTCTTGGAATTTTCACTGACATCTGCTGGTGTGGATGGATGAAAATATTTTGTTGTGATTGGATGAGACATGTGAGAACCATTTATTTATTTATTTTTAGCATTTTTCATACTATTTTTCATTCAAAAGGAATATGTTCTTCAGAACATCTTATTTGAGTTCCACAAAAGAAAGTAAGTTATTTGGATTTAAAACAACATTTTTATCTTCATTTTTTTAATGGGTGAACATGTGAAGAACACAAAGCAATGTCACATTTAATAATCAGTTTGGTTTTTAAGTGCTTAAAACGTAAAATATCTAACATAATTTCAACTAAACTTTTTAAAATTCAATCAAATTGCAAAATAAGATTCAGTTAAGGCTCTGGATACTTGTGCAAAGCACATAAGTGGCTCAATAACTAAATAAACCACTACCTGTGTAAATGCTTTTTGAGACGTAGGAGAAGCCACTGTAGCTCCTTGTATTCATGTGAGTGAAACCCTTTACCTCAGCATCTGAAAGAGTAGGATTGAGTATTACGTTCTCTGTTTGGTCTAAATGACGTTAATTGCTGCGATTGAAAAGGCTTTCAGATGAGTGCGGCATGGATTCCTCCCCTTTGTTGTGTCTTTCGCGGAAAGCGTAGTCACAACGATGGCTTCGATGGTAGGTGGGTGGGTGTGTGTTTTGGCTAGATGTCTCATGCAATAAGCTTCTTCTCCCACACAGTGATTCACAAAGCAGGGTATACATATACAGAAGCTCATAAAACAAAACAAATGATAAAAAAACGGTTACTTTCTTTATCGTACAACATTAAGCCTACTTTATTGTTTGTAGAGCTCACATTAGTGTTATATTACCTACATTTAAAAGAAGAAACTGAATTTTAAAGGGATAGTTCAAGCAAAAATAAACATTTTTGACATAATTTACTCACCCTCATGTCATTCCAAATCAGTTTGACTTTCTTCTGCAGAACACAAGATATGATATTCTGAAGAATGTTTGTACTGTTTTTATCTATACTTTGGACCCCAGACTTTCACGGTATTGACAAAAGATGTGTACAAGCCAAAACATTTTCATTTTTTATGTGTGTGCGTATCAACCACAATAAAAAGCTTGTAAATTCAGCTGCATCCATTAATACAGAAATCTATGAGTTGAATGCCGAAACATTAGGGGCCATTTAAGATGAGCACCATCCTTTTACTAAAAACAACATCTCACACCATAAAAGGTTTTCTGGCTCATTTCACATTACCAATGAGTCACCTCACTTCTCATTAAGACATCTTGAGCTACAAGCAAACAGTCCACACACTAAGGCTCCGAATTAGCTTTTTCCCCCCAGGCTATATTCAACCACATGGTTCAATCTCTAAAGAAATCAATGCAATGTGATCTTTCACCACCATTTCATTGCAAAATGCCACTCAATGAGATTTTAATGGGTGAATATCACAAAATCTGTTAGAACATGGCCATATTCAACAATGTTATTGAAATTCTTAACTATTTTACATTTTGGTGAAATGGCAGCTAATTCGTATGAATTTGTACAATCTAATTTGTGCATTTTCTATGATCTATGCCCTACTGATGGTTGTTTAGAGGTACACTTTATGATTACTTTTTAAATTGTACGTTTTACGATTTGCATCTGACGAATTCATACAGAATCTCCGCTTTATATTGTACTTACATTTTCTAGTTGCTGCATTTCCATTACAGACTTGTACAAAACTTTTGCAATATTTTACAAATGTCAATAAAAAAACTATTGCGAATTGTTGTTATGCGAACAAAACGAAAATGTTCCTTTCATGATAAGTCACGGCAACGGACTAGAGATCAGGTTGCCATATACTGTACATAAAAAGAAAGAAGTACTTCCATTGTTTTCAATTGCTGTTAGCTATTAAAATATCAGTGTTGTTATTGTTAACTAAAACTATTAAAAACAGTTGAAATAAAGCTGAATTAAAACGTAACTTTTAGTTGAATTACTAAAATTACTGACTAAAATAAAACTAAAACTGAAATAAAAAAATAGTAGTATATAGTAGTATATATTTATTTAATGCTATGTCAGCATCAAAGGCTATTTTCATGGCAAAAACAATTAAAAAAATACAAGTACTTTACCACTGAAATGAACCAGAGTGTCTCTATAATTCAAAATATGGAGCTGAACATAATCTTTATTCATAATTAAAGTTGATTTCTCGATTCAACAATATTTACGATTAATATTTGACATGAGTCAAATATTGTTGAGCTATAGTGACAAAAAACGTTGTCAGAAAATTAACCTTTAAATATCATTTTAAATATAGTTTCAGTTAATTAGCAAAGCCTATAGTTAACATAAATAGATGCACCACACTCTGGGCCTCAAAAAGCAAGTTTCTCAAATAAAAGTGATTCAAAAATTAACTGTTGTGAATATCTTTCCCCTTGGTTTTGTTCCAATTCGCCATTGTTAAACATACATGCATCATTTTTCATGCTTGACCTAATTGCTGTGGCCTTTCCGGGGAAAATAATACTCACAATATCAAAACCTGTTGTAGAACTAGCATTATGTAATACAGTGAACTCCATGAATCATGTACACGAGCTGGCATACTGTACAACAAACTCAGTGTGTCGGTTTGAAAAATCACAGAGGGTAAAATAAGGAAGAATTCACAGCGGGAGCTCTAGCAACGACACTTTAAAGCTCTTCACCTGCTGCGGCCCCACCGTGAGCCTCTCTTTGCCTCTCTGAGCACCTGATTATGCTGAGAGAGGCTGCTTTGCACTGCGCTATTGTGAAACAAATATCTGGATGTCGTCGGCACATCTTTCCCCGGTTTATTCCTGACATCTCCAAGAATAGCCTCCACTCACGCTTCAATGATACTTATGCTATTCGAGCACTTTCTTTAGTGGTTTGACCGTCTACTTGAGCATAGTGGGGTGGGTGACAGATCAGAAGGATATGATATGGTTTCATCTGCTTCTCTCCTAAAACGGACTTGAGTATAAAAGTAAGACAAGCGTAAATACATGCAAATAGTTTTTCTGTGTGGTGCAGGAACAATGAAATGCTGAACTGAATATAATTCTCTGCCGGCTGCATCTATTTTTGAACCAGGTGAAGTTATGTAAGATGTTCACTTGGAGTGAGATGTTAATTTAATTACTGCTAATCATTTCAGTTTTGTCGTTTTACGTCTTAAATATTGTCACTGTAAAACAACTGTATTTTTGTTTCTATAACTATGGATAATATTGAAAAAGAGCAACCATATAGACTACAGAGAAATGCCATACTGTGGTACAATGATGATATCAGATGGTAATACCATGGTATATACTTTCACAATGGATGATATTATGTTTATGTACTATGGTATTTTCATGGTACCTCACATAATACTATTGTATTACTATAGTAAATGTCCAAAATTAATCCACAATAAATCAATATACTACTATGGAAATCCATAATAAATCAATATACAATTTTTCAAATAATGTAAAACATGTTTAGAATAATTCTGTCATTTTCAGTTATTTATTTGAATTATTATTATCATTTATTTATTTTTTGGTGGAAACTAGAGTACCATGGTATTTTTGTGATAAATAATAAACTTGAAAACGAAAACTGGGACATTCTTTAAATAAAATAAAAATAGCAATTTCCTGCTTCAATCGACTTTGCATTTAAGCTGAGATTGGACATTTTGTTTCAGTCTTTCTTTAGCAATAGGATTTTTTCTCATTTTTAATGAGGTTTCATGTCATTGGTTGTTTTTAATGAAGACTCCACTGGTGTAAACTGATATGTTAAACACTTTCAGGCACGAAAAAGGATTCAGGTTTCCAGAAATAACCACTATTTCATTTACATATTCGCAAAGTAATTGGCTGTATTAATACTGATACTTAGGCATATTGTCCCAAAAATGTCTATTTGAATTAAGTTCCATTGGCGTCCTATAGGGGTCGCTGCTGCCATAGAAAAGCATATATTCTTTCAAGTATTGAGTGCATTATTATAATAATTTGGCAAACACTTATGACTTATGTAGGTCATTTACTATGAAATACCTGTTTTCTAGGTATTTTTCATGCGATTTGTAGACTACTCGATCATATGCTAGTACAAAACAACTTATTTTAATAAACCAGGGGGGGGGGGGGGGGATCACTTATTCTCTCAGAGAATCCAAAGCATCATTTCATTGAGTCCTCAAGGTTTTAATGCATCATAAATGTCCCTCATGCCTAAAATTGGGCTGTTCTGAATTCATGAATTTAACCACCCTGTCATCACAAAGTGATACCAACCGTAATTACCCCACTTACGACAGTCCTCTTTTACGTTCAGTGGTAGCTGTAGCAATCTGAAAACCTGATTGGCACCTATTGAGATTATTGCTGCTAAAAACTAGCATTCATTCAGCTGTTGCAGCTTTTGACGCATGAGGACACAATTTAGCGTTGAGTGTTTCAAAGAAAACCACTCCAAAACCTTTTACTGTAGGACAAAATTTCCCTCCTACAGCTGTTTGGAGACGATCAAGGGCGCTAAACAAAGTTAGCAATGCTATTCATTATGCTAAGGCTACTTTGAGGGCCTTTAGTGTCGCTTAATCAATTAGTTTATACTTAGTAACTCTAACAATAAACTTGTTGTCGCATATTGTTTTGTTTCAGTGAGTTGGCAAACACGTTTCTTGTTTTTGACCATGATTGTTCATTTAGCAGCACAGTATGGGGATCAGATATCAGCCACCTGGATATAGTGTGGTGAGTCAGGCCCACTATTTGACTTTGGCCTTGTTTGAGAGACACAGTGTCTCTTCTTTTTAATAACAAGGCCAGTGAGAGAGATTCTTATGTAGCATACTATTGTAATTATGTGTCATCTTTTTGCAAATTGTGTAAAAACAGCAACAATTCATAAAGTAAAATGCTGGCACTCTGATAATTTTTTTGTATCTTTACACAAAACCCACTACTATGATGCTAAGCTGTTGTTATGTAGTTGATAAGGTGTTCTGAATGTGTTTACCATGTGTTACGTGTTTTTGTAGTAGTCTGTTAGACAAAAATTTATTTGTCTAAAAATACTTTTGACCTGATTCAGCATGTGCATGAACCCACACACAATCGGGGACATACTCTAGATTTACTCATCAGTAGAGGTCTAAACATTTCATCCATTGTTATTAAGGACGTAGCACTATCTGATCACTTCTGTATTTTCTTTAATATATTGATCTCTGCTACCACTGACTCTAGATCTGTCTCTGTCAGAAAGAGAAGCATTAACGAAAACACTAGTGTGCTAATTATGGAGGCTATATCTTTAACACCAAACATTTCAGACTCTGTTGATCTTCTCCTTGATTCCTTTAAATCAAAAGTTAAGAATGTTATTGATGACATTGCTCCTTTGAAAATCAGCAGGAAGACTGGCAGACAGAAATCAGCTTGGAGAAAATCAACAGCAGTTCAGAGTATGAAAAGACAATGCAGAAAAGCTGAGCGGATGTGGCGGAAGACGAAACTTGAAAATTCACAATAGCATATATAAAGACAGCCTTCGTACTTCCAATGTGGAACTAGGCAAAGCTAGACAGTCATTCTTCTCAAACCTTATAAACAGTAACTTAAACAACACTCGCACTCTTTTTGATACTGTTGAGAGACTGACAAACCCCCCCAAATCAGATTCCCAGTGAAATGCTCTCCGACAGCAAATGCAACGAGTTTGCTTTCTTCTTTTCTGAAAAGATCAATAATATCAGGAAGGCGATTAGCACATCCCCAAGTTATGCAGAGGTTAGACATATTCGACAACAATATCAAAAAGAAGATACTATGTCTGCTTTTGAAGAAATTGATAGCAAAATTTTGGAAGAAATAGTACAGCACCTTAAAATCGTCAACCTGCTATCTTGACACACATCCCACATATTTTTTCAAAAGGGTGCAACTGTTTGGAAGCAGATCTCTTAGAAATGGTGAACACCTCATTTCTTTCTGGGACTTTTCCAAACTCCATGAAAACTGCAATTGTTAAGCCCCTCCTGAAAAAGAGCAATCTCTATAACACCATATTGAGCAACTATAGAACAATATCAAATCTTCCTTTTATAGGAAAAATTATTGAAAAGGTAGTCTTTAATCAGCTGAACAAATACTTAAACTCAAATGAATACCTGGACAATTTTCAATCTGGTTTCCGACCGCATCACAGCACAGAGACAGCACTCATTAAGATAATAAATGATATTCGCTTAAATTCTGAATCTGGCAAAATATCAGTGCTGGTACTACTAGATCTCAGTGCTGCGTTTGATACTGAGACTGGAAAACTTGGTTGGGCTTTCTGGCATGTAATTAAATGGTTCAGGTCATACTTAAAAGGGATAGAGGTTATTATGTGAGTATAAGAGAACATAAGTCTAAGTGGACGTCCATTACATGCGGAGTCCCACAAGACTCAAGTCTTGCACCGCTCTTGTTTAGCCTGTAAATGATCCCACTAAGTCAAATAATGAGAAAGAACCAAATCGCCTATCACAGCTATGCAGATGATACCCAGATTTACCTAGCCTTATCTCCAAATGACTACAGCCCCATTGACTCCCTCTGCCAATGCATTGATGAAATTAACAGTTGGATGTGCAAGAACTTTCTTCAGTTAAACAAAGAAAAAAAAACTAAAAAAACCGAAGTCATTGCATTTGGAAACAAAGATGAAGTGATGAAGGTGAATGCATACATTGACTCTAGAGGTCTAACAACTAAAAATCAAGTCACGAATCTTGGTGTGATTATGGAGACAGACCTTAGTTTCAGTAGTCATGTCAAAGCGGTAACTAAATCAGCATACTATCATCTCAAAAAACATTGCAAGAATTAGAGGTTTTGTTTCCAGTCAAGACTTGGAGAAACTTGTTCATGCCTTTATCACCAGCAGGGTGGACTATTGTAATGGTCTCCTCACCGGCCTTCCCAAGAAGACCATTAGACAGCTGCAGCTCATCCAGAACGCTGCTGCCAGAATTCTGACTAGAACCAGAAAATCTGAGCATATTACACCAGTCCTTAGGTCCTTACACTGGCTTCCAGTTACATTTAGGATTGATTTGAAAGTACTTTTACTCGTTTATAAATCACTCAATGGCCTGGACCTAAATATATAGACAGTATGCTCAATGATATAAACCTACAGACCACTCAGATCATTAGGATCGAGTCAGTTAGAAATACCGAGGGTTCACACAAAACAAGGGGAATGTGCTTTTAGTTATCATGCCACCCGCAGTTGGAATCAGCTTCCAGAAGAGATCAGATGTGCTAAAACATTAGTCACATTTAAATGCAGACTCAAAACTCATCTGTTTAGCTGTGCATTTATTGAATGAGCACTGTGCGATGTCCGAACTGATTGCACTGCATTTTATGTATAATCATGTTCTATTCTTAACTGTTTCATTTTAAACCTCTTAAATCAATTTTTATTTTTTTTTAAATAATTTTCAAAGTTTTTTAAATTCCTTGTTTTTTTATTTTTGTGATAATTTTTTATGATTATTTTAATTAGTTTTATGTAAAGCACTTTGAATTACCATTGTGTATGAAATGTGCTATACAAATAAACTTGCCTTGCCTTGCCTAGAAAAAATATAGCACACTTTTCCACAACAATTCACACGATTATGATTCGCATTTGTTGGGACAAGTTACACGCCAAAGTTTAATACTTGTAATACTACCTTTCCACATTACTATGATTGTTCAGTACCAATGCTTAAAAAAACGGCAGATGGGCTGAACAAAAATGCAATTTTTTTGACAGTAGGTGGCGCTTACAGGAAAGCCGAAATACCCGGTTACTGTGGTACACAAAGTGTTTGCGCAACTTTCTGTTTCTGACACCTGTTTTTTTCGGAAAAGATTGGAAGTCTGTTTGTGAGCGCCACCAAGTTGTAGTTTCGTGTAACCGCAGTGGGCATGTGACCAAAAACACAAATCTCATTGGTTGGCCAGTTTAATTCATAGTGTGATGGAAAAGAGATTAGATCACCTCTCTGAATAAACAATTCTGTCGCTCGGACAACATGCGAATGTTCGTGAGAGTTTGAACAGATATTTAACGGCCATTTATTTCAATTAAAATATTCATTGCACCAAATTTTCGCACCAAATATTGATTTCGATGTGAATAGCAATTTAGGGTTGAAAAAGTATTCAAATCTCGAATGTTAAGTAAGAGTTATAGCAATAGTAATGTGTTTGTTTAGCTAAGCGGTCGCTCCAACGGAACACATTTTTGCGTTTAAAAACGTAATGCGCAGGACAGAAATAGAAATAAACGGTAAAAAGGTTTAAAGATGCTTTTTAAAAGTTGAACTACTTTTAACTTGCCGAATATTCAGAACACATGTGTATTTACATATAAAATCACTAAATAAGCACTGAAAACATGTTCCGTGTAAAACAGCTAATGCTGCTAATTAACATATATGTGAAACTACACTAGTAGCATTGCATGTGTATTATTCATTTCATTTAAAGAGCGCTTTGTAAAGTATAAGAAAGTCAAATATGGCAAGTTGGTGTTTCAAATGGCATTATTTATCTTTTCATTGTTTAACTTATTACATAGTGTCATTTTAATTGTAGGATCACAGTATTTTAAGCAGTCTGATTCTATAAATGAGGAACATGTGAAATCTCTACTGTATGCGTTCTAAAAGTGATTACGGCCTGGAAAATGATCATCTTGTGCATGTGCCAGTCTCACGTGAGGGCTGTGGCACATGCAGGGCTGATGGCATTGGTATGTACTGATGCATTAATGTATGAATGCGACCAGGGCCTGGAAGTGAGCCTGAATGAGCAGCAGCCACTGGTCCATCAAATTAAAGTATCTGAATAAGGCGAAATACGTAAGACTATAGCCAATTTTTTTTACATCTTATATAGCCATACGCCCATTGCTAAAAGGATCTCATTTACATTCATGCTACTTATCTGACACTCCAGCAGCGAAAGGATTTGACATCAATGAGACTGCCTATGCTAACAGATGCAAGCCATGATATTCAGAAAGTATCTGCCAGGAATAAAAAAATCATCACCTGTAAAAAAACTAGTTATAGCTATCAATGTCAACACAGGTTGTTTATAAGAGTTTATAGTAGCTTCAATCAACGTGTCAATATTACATAACGTTACATATATAGTGCTAGTTCTCTCAAAAATAAATATATATGAGAATATTTTGATATGATATAGGCTTTAAAATAAAATAAAATAAAATCTTTCCCAGACCAAATCTGGGGAAAAGCCCAGCTGATAGTTATGGTCAGTTTGGGAGTGTGGATAAAAGCCCCTTTCAGATGAAAGGCAGGATCTCCATGTTTTTTTCTCTCATCTTTCTGTGTTGCCATGAATGAGAGAAAGAGAAAAGACATTCAGGCACAAAGGTCTTTTTTTAATGCTAATTTGGGAAGATTTTCTGGCCTCTATGTGCCCCTATATTGATGAGCTGCGTCTACCTGTTTGCAACTCACTGTGATTGCTTGCTGTCTGGTGTTTTGAATTAAATAAAGGGATGGCAAAAGTGGCGATTCATGACCCGCCTTTATTTAATTCATATTTTATAAACAATATCTATCTTATTTATTGCTTTAGCTTTGGCTGCTTAAATAATATAATCATATAAATAATATACTTTATAATAATATCAATTAAATAATGTTCTCATATTTATATTTTTTCCTTATTCTCTTGATTTATTAATATTTCACTCACTACTGTACATATCTGCTAAATTTTCACTATACCTATTTTGCACACTTGGTATATATAACTGTTTACATTTGCACTGTTTACTGCACACCTCTTTACATTTTCTGTATCATTGTTTGCATTTTGTTAAATGTATATTCTTGTATGTATGTGTGCACTTCAGCGTGAGAGCAAAAAAACAGCTAAGGGGATTTTCATCCCTGTGAGTGCCTAGCAGTTGCCTAAGTGTATGCATAGCGCGATTATTTTTAAGCCACATTAGGTATGCAGCTTAGCCATGGTGTTCTTGCCTGGCTTGATGGCGGGGTTGACATGCACGTTGCCACCTAAGGGTTTTCTGGTTTTCTGGGTGGTTAGCCCAGGGCTGTTGCTATGCCCAGGTGCTAAAGTGATCTGTGCTTTTATCACATTATATGCACTGCTACAGGGTAGCCTGTGTACGATTCGCATGTTGTTCCCAGGCCGTTGTTTCAGAGGTTTAACCCATTGCCATGTGCAGCTTACTGATGAAGAGTTACCTGCGGTCGAGTTAGCAGGGTGTTGCTATGCAGTTACTGAGGTGTTTTTGTGGATTTCTAGATTGTTGCCCTGGTGTCGCTATGTAGTTGCTAAGGTATACAATGTTTTTAGCACAATGCCATGCAGATGCTAGGGCACTGAAATATGGTTGCTAAGGTGTTTTGTATGTACAGCTGTACAATGACAATTAAAAGCTATTCTATTCTATTCTAATCACAAGGAAGTGTTTACAAATGATTACGCTGTGTGTTTTGAGCTTTAGATCTTACTGTAATCTCAATGCTCTCAGCCCTGAATCAACATCCAGGGATTTCCCGTCATCCAGGAATTCAACCGACTTGCCATGTCACATAATCGTCAGTGACAGGGCTGATCCCTGGGCCTCCAGAAGGTGCTGTTTGCAGTCGGTCTGATGGCTATTAAGAAATTATTATGTAACATCCTGCCCCATAATAATTAAGCAGGGCATCAGCAGGCACCTGTTCTACTATGATGGTGCCTGGAGGCATAGCGTATTTGCCTTTATCCAGCCCCCTATATAGGGTCAATCACCAGAAAGCCTATGAGTTCATCTGAGCAAAGAAACGCTGAGCTAATTATATAGCAAGGAAAATATGAGGTCATATCCATAATACCCCTCACATACATGGAGTCAATGATGACTGGAACAAATGAAGTAATAATTTTATTTAAATGACATCTTAAAATAAAAAATTGAATAAAACAATAACAATAAACAACAATTAAAAATAACAACAAACAAACAAACAAATATGGTATTTGTATATTGTGATTATATGTTGTGGAAATGATGCATGGTAAAAACATTTTCGAACGCGTTAATAAAAACGAAATAATTGTAACCAATTGTAACTTAATTTTAATTTAAAAAAGGCATGACATATGACATTATTTAGTCCATTAAAAAAAAATTTATTTTAATTTTTAATTTTATCTATAAAATGGCATAAAAATCTCAACAAAGCAACATTTAAAAAAAAAAACGTATCCTTATTATTAATCTTATTGAATTAACTTTTTTTTTGCATATTACAAACATAAATCATAAAAACAATTGTAAAAACTGTTAGGTTTAACTATAGAATGCCTTTAAATTCTCCACGAAATAGCATTAAAAATCATGTTAATCATAACCATTAATCTTATTATTAATCATATTTAATTATCTTTTAATTAGACACTTACTAACTGAAAACAATTTTTTTAATGGCATATTAATTTACTAAACTGTGTACATTTATGTAACTTAAAAAGTTACATTTAACTATCAAATGCCATAAACAATATCTACAAAACATTAAAAATCATATCAATCATAACCATTATTTTCCCTCTAATTTATTTTTACTCTCTTTTTTATTTTTGTATTCATAAAAAAGAAACATTTTATTTAAAACAGACTTCCCTTTATATTCATGGTGGACTGTAGTGTGTTTGAAGTTAAAGGGGTGGTTGACTGCGATTTCACTTTATTAACGTTAGTTAGTGTCTAATGTTGCTGTTTGAGCATAAACAATATCTGCAAAGTTACGAAGCTGAAAGTTCAATGCAAACTGAGATATCGTCTTTTAAAATTCTGGCAGTTTGATGCCTACAAAAACGGCTCGTAGAGACTACAACAAGTTACTTCCATGCTGCGCTGCTTTAGAGAAGAGGAAGCGACACCTCGAGGTGCACGTCCAAATTACTTCATATATGAATCTCGATTCTGTCTTCTAACGATTCTAATGGATTCACAAATTTCAAAATCAATGTTCAAAAGCAGCGTTCTCATCTTGTTCCTGGCCTCGCCCTGCTCATGCCCACCCGCCTCTGCATCTCTATTTCTACTCATTAGATCATCAGCCTCAGCTGAATACACTATTATCTTTCACATACTATAGTTATGGAGAGCTTATACATGGTTGACGAGCGTGCGCGTTGCACCGAATGTCTTAACGCGTTAATGCCGAATAATTAGACGCCACTAGAGGTGGTTTAGCCAATTACAACACACTGGGCCAGCTAATCAATCAAAGCCCATCGTGTATTTCTGAGGGAGGCGCTTCATAAAAGAAGGAAATGATTCAGCGGCCAGATGCAGAGGCATGGAAGCGGACAGAGAAGAGTGCTGCGAATAAAGGTAAATATATGTGAAAAATAATGCGTTTTTTAACAAACAAAGCATTAACACATGTAAGACTGCACCCCATAAACACAATCAAGCCTAGGAAAAAAAAAACAGTCAACCACCCCTGTAAACATGACATCACCATAGGCACCGGCAGGTTATGTTCATTGTGGACATCACAGCGATGTGAAAGGTCAAGGTATTGCCAGAAGACGTGTTTCACAGCATCTATGTCAAAAAGCGTGCATACTGACTGTATATAACCATATTAGATTTTAAACTGACCCCGCTAACAGCATCTCTGGCATGTTGTTAAGAGCCCAGAGTCAGGTCATGGACTTGATGTCATCTCCATAACATGTATGGCTGTTTGCGACAGGTGTCGTCAGGATTGACAGGCAATACTATAACCCAGGCAGCACTGCAGACATCTCCAGATGGATCCGTAGTGCCGGACTAACACGTGAGCTAACAAACTATAACCATCTGATACAGTACCTTCAGAATAGTGGGAATTCTCATTTTAAAGGGATATAGCCACCCAAAAATGTAATTTTGCTTGTTAATATTCATCATTCTAACATGCCGAAGATATAGGTGACTTTTTTTCAAGAAGAACAGTAAAGAAGATTTTTACCTGAAATTGTGGTCCTTGGTAAAAGTTCTTGGTGTCCTTGGTAAAATGCTAGTCATTGGCTAACCTGCATCACTTTTAAAGTAACAAAGCATATCCCCCCCCCCCCCCCCACCAAAAATTAACACATTACCTGTGCGCTCCTGACGATACATTGAGTCTTATTGATGTGATGAAACGATCGGCTTTGTGGGAAGAAAACTCAACATTATTACCTGCTGACAACAGACTCAGGCAAACGAGTCCAGAGTCTCGGCTTCTGATATGTGAACGAATCATTCATTTGAACTGGTTCTTTTTGGTGAACTAGTTGAATCAGTTCACCAAATCGAACTGAATCGTCTTAACAGTTTGCGGCTCGAGTAGCACAGATCTACTAAATCTTACTTAATTAAAACTCACTTTCAGACATGCCTGACAATCAGTGAGCCAGTGATATGGGTATGTGTGAACCGAGCATTTGAATGAAGGGGTGATATGAACGTTTTTAGGATTTCTCATTGTTTATGTAAAAAGGTGAACTGATGAAGACTAGTTTATTCACTTAAAACATGAAAAACATCCACATTTCACATCATTATTGGGTGCTTTAAAAATATAACTGTCCCGTGTGATTTTTTTTTTGCATTACATCATTGAGACTCGGGATTATGTACACAATGAAAGTAGTGAACTGAACCAGTTCATTGAAATTAACTGTCCAAAAGAATCTGTTTGTGGAAAAGAATCAGATTTCCCCATTGCGTGAGACTCGGGATTACAGGTAATAATGTAATAAATGATGATCAGTTTCTTGCACAGGCCGATTGTTTTGCTTCATAAGACCTCAATATATTATCAGGAGCCACAGGTATTAACGGTGATAGTTCACCCAAAAATGAAAATTTGAGTGAAAGTTTATCTGCCTACCCCAGGGCATCCAAGATGTAGGTGAATTATTTTCTTCAGTAGAACACAAACAAAGATTTTTAACTCCAGCCGTTGCAGATCTATCAGTCGTATAATGCATGGGAATGGTAACAAAAATCTATGAGAGTAAAAAAAACATGAACAGACAAATTCAAATTAAACCCTGCTGCTCCTGACGACACATTGATGTCCTAACAAATGAAACGATCGGTTTGTGCCAGAAACCAGTATTTATATAATTTTTTTTACCTCTAATACACTACTATGTCCAACTACTTTGAGCGCGCGCACGGCTTCCGGTGCGTGAAGTGTGTACGCGCTCTGGCGTAGTAACCTGATTTACTGCGATTAAAATCACATTTGTGTTCTACTGTAAGAAACAACAAAGTCACCTACATTTGCGATTAGACCTGGACGATTTTTTTGGCTATAGCTGATAAACATAAAAGTTGCAGTTTTGTGGTGAACTATCCTTAATTTTATGTTCCGTTGATATGCTTTTGTTTTTTAATTCTCAAAAACATCTGCAGCCGACCCTCTGCACATTGTATGAATCACAAGAGCCATGGTTTCAGCTCAAAAACCTTCTTTACTGTGCTGCCTGAGGAAAAATTGAGAATGGCCTGAGGGTGAGCTAAAACAGAAAATTTGGAATTGGGGTGAACTATCCTTTTAAGACTGCTCTTATGTGTACTTGATGTTAGCATAGTTGTCAGAGTCTTTCATACCTGCAATAATAAACGCTAGCGGCAAGCTGAAAGAAGATTTTTTTATGACGTCAGAACTGTAGAGATAGGAGAGTACGCTTAACTCTTCAAACCAGCTTCCAAACAGTTGGGACAATCAATTGATTTAGGATGCGTTCAGCATGTCATTAAGTCATAAACATGACAGAAGAACATTGTGACCTCCAAGCAAAACCAAATATATAAATCAAACTATGAAAGGTTCACCAAAGTGCCAAGTGTAATATAAAACTGTAATTGGCAAGGTGTTAATAACAGCAGCTGCTCAGTGCAAAAAGTGTTTAGTTCCAAACTGAGACAAAAGAGAACATTTAAAGTCAAGTTAGTCAATGTGCTACAACATTGTATAGCAACTACATAGTGACCTGGCAACTATCTAGAAATCAACACAAAACACCTTAGAAACTGCACAGCTACACTATCAGTTACTCAGAACAACACACAGCACACCTTAGCAACCACACATAACACTGCAAAGCAACACCCTGGCAACCACCCATAAACCACACAAAACCATTAGCAACCACATATCAGTGTTCTAGCCACTGCAAAGAAATATGCTAAAACGGAGAACACCTTAGCAACTGCATAGCTACACCCTGGCAACCATCTAGAAACCGAAAAAAACAAAGAACACTTTAGAAACTGCATATCAACACATTGGAAGCCACCCAGAAAACCATACAAAACACCTTAGCAACCATATTTCAGTGCCCTAGCATCTGCATGGCATTGTGCTAAAAACATTGTATACCTTAGCAACTACATAGCGACACCAGGGCAACAATCTAGAAATCCACAAAAACACCTCAGTAACTGCATAGCAACACCCTGGCAACCAACCAGAACACCATATAAAATGCCACTAGACAACTGGCTAATAAAAAACATCTTAAACAACGCACTGGCAACCAAACATAGCACAAATTAGCAGTTGCCCCCATAGTAATGGGATAAAACAACTCAGAACACCTTAGCAACTGCATAGTAACACCCTGGCAACCACCCAGAAAACCACAAAACACCTTAGCAACTGCATGTCAACCCATCAACCAGCCAGAACACCATGGCAACTGCATACCAATGTGCTTAAAAAAACTCCTATGCAACAACTTAGCAACTGCATAGCAACCACAGAGAAAACCCCTTAGCAACCACATATCAGTGTCCTACCAGTTGCATAGAAAAGCACTAAAATATTCAAAACACCCTAGCAACAGCATATCAGTGCCCTGTCAACCACCCAGAACAACATAGCAACTGCACAGCAATGTGAAAAACTCCTATGCAACACCCTGACAACCACCCATAAAACACACAAAATCATTTTGCAACCACAATTAGCAATGTGCTAAAAGCACAGAACACTAGCAATTATATAGCAACACCCTGGCAACCACATAACAATGCAGTCAACCATCCAGAACACCCTAGAAAAGGCATAGTGATGTGATATATATATATGTGTGTGTGTATGTGCCTAAAAGTCAGATCACTGTGTGTTCCTACAAGTAGTCTAGAGCTGGTCTTATGGATGACATCCATGCACGCCTTCTTGGCTGATGCAATGCAAGAACATCTATGCACGTGCAGGGTATACTGGAGAGCCAAGCGCGCCAGTGGAAAGATAGAGAGCCGGGCTCAGGAGGCCGTGTGGAAGCCACTCCCCAAACGGGCATTGTGCATGACTGAGTCAATTAATTTTCCCATGCTGTGACGCAGGAACATGAAGCTGCACTCATAATGGTGGCCTGCTGATTACTCTCAATGACCGAGACACACTGACTCTATATGCAGAAGGCTGACAAGTTCAATTAACACAAAATGTACTGTAAACACACCACAGGGCTAACACGACAGGCAAATAAATTGATGTTAAATTGCGAGGTCTCGCTTCTCCCTTGATGGGGATCTGGGCCTACAGAGGCTCGCCACTCAGGTCAGATGTTATTAGGATTTGAAAGACATCCAAATCAGTCCCAACAGAAGAACCTAGACCACAAAATATGTGTGTGCGTGTGTGTGTGTGTGTGTAAAAAAGGTATGCGTGTGTATGTAAAGTTTAATGATGTTTAGCAGAAGTTTTTTTTTATTAATTAATTTATTAGGCTTATTTTTACTGTGTACACTGATTATATTAATGCACGCAGTGCCTTGTGATCTTGGTGTTTTTGCAGGCAGTTGTGTAGGGGAAAACCAAGGTTTGCACTGCAGCCCTTTCCCAGCACAAGCACAATTATTAAGGCTTACATGAACTGTGTAAACAGACTGTACAAGGAACTTTCGTTTTATATTTATGGTGCAAAAGGAAGATACACAACAGAAGAAAAAGTATATTCACATTGTAAAAGTCAAACCTGTGATATGGTTTTCAGAGTACTGATATATTTACAAATATTGATGGCAATTATTTCATAATCCCCAGTAATGGAAAATAAGTATTTTAGTGGCATTTGTTCTGATTATTAATAGCAAGCATCACTATATTACTGCTGTGCTTTAAAAGTTTTGGTCAAACCCAAACCCTAAATATTGACCTTCGGTGTATAACTCATCCCACACTGTTTGGACATGAATGCACCTCAAATCATGCAGTTTGTTGAGAAGAGATGTGATATCATTTTTCTAAGTAATTTGACTTTTTTTTGCATATTTTCAAAGCCATATGTTTAAAATCTTACAAAACACCTCAGAAATGTGCTTTAAAAACACTTTAAAAAGCACTTTAGCAACTGCATAACAAAGCCCCGGCAACCACTCAGAATACCACACACACACAAAACATCTTACAGCAATGTGCTAAAAAAATGCCACACAAATCACCTTATAACTGAATAGCGAAGCCCCAAAAAACATTAAAAAAAACACTTTAGCAACTAGCAACACCCTATAACTTAACAGCAATATTCTAAAAAAAAAGGCACACAAACTGCATAGCAACACCCAGAACAACTTCAGAGCAATCTGCCAAAAACACCACACGACACACACACACACACACACACACACACCAAAACATCTACAGCAATGTGCTAAAAAAAATGGCCATATCCTTATAAATGAACAACAAAGCCCTAAAAACAAAGGATTACCGCTGATCGGCAACACCCTGGCAACCACTCAGAATACCCTAATAACTGCATGACAATGTGAAAAACAAAAAAACCAAACAAAACACCTTAGACCCAAGAAACAACCCTGCAACCACTAAAAGCACTAACTCGGTAAGTGCTAAAAAAAAAGCCCACACAAAGACCGTAGCAAACTGCATAGCAACACCCTAACAACTTTAGAGCAATGTGCAAAAAACACACCAAAAAAACTTAACATCTGCATATCAGTGCCCTAGCAACTGCAATGTAATGTGCTAAAAACCTCAGAAAACACCTTAGCAACCTCAACAGTGCACCCAGCAACTACTGTGCTAAAACACACACAAAACCACATTTTCATTTGAGTTTTCAAATCCTTCTCTTTCCAATCAGGAGAAATGAAAGCAAACTTGACTGTGACGTCACCATGTCACAAGACTTACCGAAGTTCTCAAATAATCTCTCCACCGCAATCAAAACAAATAACACAACCTCAAATGCAAACTAGCTGTTTAATTGGCAAGCCAAACCAAGACTCTGTCAAAATACAAACAGACGATAAGGAAAGTGTGCTTGTATCACCTCCATTGTTGTTGGAACCGCATGGAAGGAAGCCAATGAAGATAAAACAAACATGCGGTCTTTTACCGTAAATGACAGTTTTTACTTTATTCACTGAAGGAAGTGTTACGCCAAAAGTGTATTTAGCGAAAACCCTCATTCATTAAACATGCAAATAAAGTGGCATCTGAAACTATCACTCCTTGCAACAAAATGCACCATCCGATATTTGGTATCAAAGTGATCTGGGCCTAAAACAACAGTAAACTTTATCGCTAACAGCATGATGTCATAGCCATTACAGAGAACAGGAAGAAAATTGGCCAGTTGTCAATTGCAGTCCATGTTGACTCTCATAGAGTGCAAATACAGCCAGATGCGACTGACGGTAATGTCCAACACAATAAACACTGCTCTCACGGATAACCGATAGCTAATAACCGGCTTATGATGAAAATATGTCCACACAATATATCCATTTATTAATGAGGAGGACAAGTGACAAGCCAATTATATTGTTTTCATAAAACGGATGTGTTGCTATGCATTAAATCATCAGGTAGACATCATGTTTGGCTCTAAAACTGTCAGAACTGCATGCTAGTCAGTTTTACTAAAAGTTTCTCCTGTCGAGGATCAGATAAGACTCACACTTTCCTGTTGTTAGCATTAGCTCACACACTACATCCTTTTCTTTCTGGAAAAACAAGAAAAAGCTGAAACTGTAAAGGTACTGACGTAATGGCAACTGTTCTGTTCGGTCGTAACTGTGACTTTAGTACTTTGTGTGGAAACGTGATAGATCTGGATGTTCTTGACTTTAAACTCACTGCTATTAGCGTGACTAGCCACCCTTACCAAAAAGTAGTATACTTCAAGTTTATTTTAGTAAGTATACTTAAGTAAAGTTCAAGTATATTTTAAGTATACTTAATGTAGTAAGTATACAAATATCAGTGTACTAGTAGTATACTTGTAAGTGTACTATTTCAATACTCCTTGGGACTAAATTGGCCCACTTTATAGTATATAAAAGTATACTTTAAGTATAACAGTAGTAAACTTTGAGTACACAATTAGTTTACATTACAATGTGTAGTTTGTACTGCAACTATACTAAAAATGAACATAGGTATACTGATAGTTTACTAATTAAATACTTGTAGTAGCATTTTTAGTACACTTTGAAGTATAGTCTCAGTAAACTACTAGTTTAGTAGTTTTTATACTGCAAGTATACTCGTAAGTTTTCTTTAAGTGAACTTTACATCATACTTTAAGTATACTACTATGTCCCTATTTAGGTATTAATTTGTATATATTTTGTTACATGAATATATGAACATACAAAACATCAAAAGAACAGGGTATCTGCTTGTAAACAAAAACATTTTATTCTAGCTTCATGCATTCTTTTTTTAAACACTTGAATGTGGATAAGTTTCATAAATAAAAAAATTAAGAAATAAACAACATTTTGAACAAAAAAATGAAAAAAGACTATTAATTGGATTCAGAACGATAATCAAAACATAGATAAAGTAGATCAACACCCCAAAGCTTGACAGTCATCATTACCTCTTCATTGGTCGACATTTTATTCCACAATGTTACCCGTTTTGCTGCTGTTTTCTGTCATTGTCTGATGATCGTGTTAGAATACATGTGGAAGCATCTTTTGTTTCTGTTTCTTCTTCACTTGTGTTTTTTGGGAATTCTGTACAGAAGATGTGTACAAGCGCTCCCTACAGTATGAAAACACGGATTCTAGGAGCACAAGCATAGCTCAAATATATTTAGACTTTTTCTAAGTAGAAGTCAAGTATACTTAAATGTAATTTTAAGTATATTTCTGAGAAGTACATAAAGCCCATTTCTGAGAAGTACATAAAAAGTAGACTAAAAGTATACTTTCCTATTTTTAGTTTAAAGGCGTATACTAATAGCACACTTGAATAAACTTCTTTTTCGTAAGGGCAGACAGAACATTCCGGCCAGGTATGCCATCTCCGAGGACAGGACAATTCAAAACCTGGCTCCCTAATCAGGCACTTAGAGTTATCTAGCGCTGTGCCTGGCACAAAGACATTACAACATGTTTGCTTTAGCTGGTGAAGCTAGTTGACTAGCTTAGCGAGTATAAACTTACGTAACTCACTGTTTTTGTTGATGCATCACATTATACAGTTTTTCTGAGGAGAAATGTTGTTAGCAACACCCTAGAAACGGCATTGCAACATTCAGAACACCTTAGAAAACCAATGTAATTTAGCATGAATGATCAGCTACTTCATTTTTTTTGTTCATCTATAATGAAACTCAGAATAAAAAGTACCTCGAATTCCCCCATTGTGCAACTATGAAATATGTTTTCTGAAGATTGCATGTGCTTGGCGAATCTTTTATGACGTTTTATTGGTTAATTAGGATGTAATATTCCTCTCTGTACCAGGAACATAGAGATTCACCTGCGTAACCAAGCAACGGCTCGCTTGCTGGCCACCAGAGGATTCGCCTTCCTGTCCAGAAAAGACGACCATATGACACATATTCAAATGAATCCAGCATCTTCTGCAAAGCTCTGGAAAGATCTGAATAATACCATGCAACACTACACGTTCTTCAAACATTTCTGCTAAAACATTAAACACTTTCTGTGCATGACGACAAATGTGCACAAAATCCCTCCTATTTTCATTCATTTATTACCTTATATCAATTGCATTATTGCAGCCTTATAGAAAGTATATGATTAAAGGTATAATATAATATAATATACAAAATAGCAGAATATAAAAGTGCTTTATGTGGCAATATTATTATACATTTTAAGATATTAAATAATTAATTTAATAAGACTAATATAATATATTTCAAGAGATTAATAAGGAATTAATGGGACTAAATATACCCTTATGAATATATAATATACTGATATACCTATACTTTCAAGATATTATATAAATAAAGTAATGGGACTACAATAGATCTTATGCATAACATAATATTGTTCACCGGCAGAGAAGAGTCAGGATCCAGTGCGCGTGAAAAGGAAGGTGGATTCAGTACTCACAATAACAGGAGACAACCAAAGCGAGAATCCTCGGGTCCTGGTCGGAGCAGAGCTCCACGGAGACATCCTTCAACCACTGCGTTGGACCAAACCAAGGGGAAGGCTGAAGATCCGTACCCTGACTGGGCGAGAACTGGAAACAGAGAACTGACAAGGAGACAGGACATGAGATAACGAACTGACAAACACACATTGAACAGAGTGGCTTATAAAGGGCTCGCTAATGAGTTGCAGCTGGCATGCTCTGATTGAGCACCAGCTGCAACCACTAACGAGTGACGTACGCACATACAAGCACATGACAAGACGTAGAAAGACCGTCCGGACCCATGAACCATGACAGTACCCCTCCCCCTAGTAATGTCTCCTGGCATTCTAAGGAAGACTTACCTGACGATTAAATTCATCGATGAGATTGATCCAGTATGTCCCTAGCAGGTACTCAACTTCTCTCCTCCGGACCGTAACCCTCACAGTCCACCAAGTACTGAAATCCTCTTCCCCTCTGCCTTGAGTCCAGAATACGCTTAACCGAATAGGCTGGTTCCCCGTCTATGAGACGCGGCGGTGGAGGAACCGGGATTGGCGGATTAATGGCTGAATGAAAAACGGGCTTAATTTTGGATACATGAAACGACTGATTAATTCTCCTGTACGCTGGAGGAAGTTTGAGGCGGACTGCCACCGGACTAATAATCTTGGTGACAGTAAACGGGCCAATGAATTTGGGAGCAAGCTTATTACTGACGGATCGGAGAGGAATATTCTTGGTTGAAAGCCACACCTTTTGACCGACGACGTAAACGGGAGGTTTCGACAGGTGGCGATCGGCCTGGACCTTGGTGCGCGCCCCCACCTGGAGGAGGGGCACCCTGGCCTTGCTCCAGGTGCGACGGCACCTCTGGACGAATGCGTGGGCAGAGGGGACCGCGACTTCGGATTCCATACTGGGAAAAAGTGGTGGCTGGTACCCTAAGCTACACTCAAACGGAGACAGGCCCATGGCAGAGACTGGTAATGAGTTATGTGCATACTCAACCCATGAGATTTGCTGGCTCCACGAGGAGGGGTTCTGACAAGCCAAACATCGCAACACTCGTTCCAAATCTTGGTTGGCCCTCTCCGTCTGACCATTACTCTAGGGATGAAACCCGGAAGAAAGACTAACCGTCGCCCCCAACAATCTACAAATCTCTCCAAAATTTGGACACAAACTGGGGCCCCTGTCAGAGACCACGTCTACCGGGAGGCCATGTAAACGAAGACGTGATCTATGACAGCAACCGCCGTTTCTCTGGCTGAGGGTAATTTGGGCAGAAGAATGAAATGAGTTGCCTTCGAGAATCGGTCCACCACGGTCAAAACCACCGTGTTCCCCTGAGAAGGGGGAAGACCCGAGACAAAATCTAGCGAAACATGGGACCAGGGTCTCGAAGGAACCAACAGCGGCTGAAGAAGACCCGCGGGGGGGCGATTGGAAGACTTAGAAACAGCACAGACAGAGCAGGCCAAAACAAATAAACCAATGTCCCGAGCCATACCTGACCACCAGAACCGTTGTTTAACCAGAAACATGGTACGTCTCACCCCAGGATGACAGGCTACCTTGGAAGAATGAGCCCACCGGATAACGTCGGACCTTACGGACTCTGGCACAAACAACCGACCCGGTGGGCACCCGAGCTGGGCCGTTACCCCTTGCGAGGCCGTGCGGACCTTCAACTCGATCTCCCACGTGACCGCAGAAAAAAAAAGTTTCCTTGGCACAATGGGGTCGGGCAGGGACGGGCGCTCCGAATGATCAAAAATACGGGATAACGCATCCGGCTTGATGTTCTTAGAACCAGGACGGTAAGAAATGGAAAAATCGAATCGGCCGAAAAAAAAAGAGCCCACCGAGCCTGCCTAGAGTTCAATCTTTTGGCGGACTTGATGTAATCAATATTCTTGTGATCTGTCCAGACGACAAATGAACCCCCGAACCCTCCAACCAATGATGCCACTCTTCCAAGGCAAGCTTGACTGCCAACAACTCTCTGTTACTAATATCATAATTACGTTCGGCGGAGGACAAACGGTGGGAAAAATACGCGCAGGGGTGCACCTTGCCGTCCATGGGGGAAAGCTGGGATAGTACCCCACCAACTCCCACCTCAGACGCGTCAACCTCCACCACAAACTGCCTAGAGGGATCAGGGGCTATGAGGATGGGAGCTGAAACGAAGCAACTTCTCCTATCTTATAGGATATATACAGTTGGTAAAATGCCGCTTCTGCGCCCACTCGAGACCACCTGAACGGCGTCCATGGTGGTGTGACGAACGTGTTCCTACATCGCGATCACTCTGTCTGACTCCAAGGTGCAGCTAGCGGGCTGAAATTGCGAATAAAACGCCGGTAGAAATTGGCGAAGCCCAGAAACCTCTGCAGGGCCTTGTGGGAATCTGGGGTTGGCCAATTCACCATAGCCTGAACCTTCTCAGAATCCATGCGCACTCCCTCGGCCGAGATGATGTACCCCAAAAAAAGGAACAGACTGTGCATGGAAAACACATTTCTCCGCCTTGACAAAAAGCCCATTCTCTAACAGCCTCTGAAGCACTCGTCTGACGTGCTGAACGTGTTCCTGGAGAGAACGAGAAAATATCAGTATGTCATCCAGGTAAACATAAATGAACTGATCTAGCATATCTCTCAGAACGTCATTAACGAGTGCCTGGAAAACCGCGGGAGCGTTGGAAAGGCCAAAAGGAAGAACAAGATATACAAAGTGCCCCCTGGGGGTATTAAAAGCAGTCTTCCATTCATAACCCTCCCTTATGCACACCAAATGATAAGCGTTGCGGAGGTCCAATTTCATGAAAAAGGACGCCCCCTGCAGACGTTCAAAGGCAATAGACATCAACGGCAAAGGATATGTATTCTTCACCGTGATATTGTTCAGCCCTCGATAGTCGATACAGGGACAAAGAGACCCGTCTTTTTCACGAAAAAAACCCCCGCCGGCGAAGAAGGGTGAATGATCTTGGCTGCTAGAGAATCAGAAATATATTTCTCCATAGCCTCCCTCTCCGGATTGGAGAGTGAATATAACTTGCCCTTAGGCGGAGACGTACCTGGCAATAAATCTATAGCACAGTCATAGGGACGATGAGGAGGTAGAGAAGCAGCCCGAGACTTACTGAACACTCCCCTCAGATCAAGGTACTCCTGTGGCACGTTAGACAGGTCCGAAGGATCCTCCTGAAACACAGAACAAACAACAGGAGAACACACGGACAACAAACAGGTGGCATGACAATTCTCGCTCCAACCCAGTACAGTATCGTTACTCCAATTGATGTGAGGGTTATGAAGGACCAGCCAGGGGTGACCCAGCACTAATGGAGCCGAGGGTGTGTCGGTGAGGAGAAAGTGAATATCCTCAGTGTGTTGCCCCGAAGTGATGAGTCTTAAGGGTGCCGTGGTGTGAGTGACAGCAGGTAAGGCCTGGCCGTTGAGTGCAAGCATAGAGACGGGCTGAGAAAGCTCCACCATGGGAATCTGAAAGGACCAAGCAAACCCAATGTCCAAAAAGTTCCCCTCTGCCCCAGAGTCCACTAACGCCTCACAGTCATGATAAACAGACCGAACCTCCAGCCTCACAGAAAGATGAGTGCTGGAGTAAGAGGATTTGTGTTCCTTAATGGCACCCGTCAATAACCTCCCCCCTACTGACGGGCGTTGTCTTTTGCTGGGCACCGTGCTGCGAAGTGTCCGGGACCGCCACAGTACAAACACACTCCCTCTCTTCTGCGTCTCTGCCTCTCCTGTAGTGAGAGACGGAACCTTCCCACCTGCATGGGCTCAGACTCTGGAAGAGAGAAAACAGTCTTATTGATGAGTAAAGGTAATTGAGTCTGTGAGGCGAACGGCAGTTCTCGGAGTTGTCGTTGACCCCGCCTCCACAATCGGGTGTCCACCCGAATGGCTAAAGCTATGAGTTCATCCACCCCGGACGGTAACTCTGATGAATCTATCTCATCCTTAATTCTATCAGAAAGTCCAAACCAAAACATGTCCCACTGTGCCTCTGCATTCCACCCACACTCTGCAGCCAATGTGCAAAACTCGATCGAATAGTCTGTGACCATACTCTGTCCTTGGCGCAACTCTGCGAGAAGTCGTGCTGCTTCTCTGCCAGAAGCAGCATGATCAAAAACCTTCCGTAGCTCCTCAGAAAAAGCCTGAAAAGACGAGCAACAAGGCAATCTCCGTTCCCACACAGTGGTTCCCCAGTTAGCTGCTCGACCCGAGAGCAACGTTATGACAAACGCCACCTTAGCCTCTTCAGTGGGAAACGATGATGGTTGGAGGGAAATGTAGAGTGAACACTTAACCACAAAAGAACGACATAATTGGGGTTCCCCAGAATAAAAGGCTGGAGGTGGTAGCCGAGGTTCATGGGTGCGGACACTCGGACCCACCGACACCGGTGAATGAGACATGGCTGGTTGCTGAACTGAACCCCGCTCAGCTTTCAGATGCTGGATCTGGGTGGTGAGCTCAGACAACTGACTCACCAGGGTCTGGACGGCCCGTCCCGTGGCCATCATCTGATCTTCCTGATGCTCCATGCGAATATTAGTTTTGGCCAAAAAGTCTCTGAGCTCTGCCGCACTCGCTGGATCCCTGAGTATGGTCGGTTCGTTCTGTCACGGCAGAGAAGAGACAGGATCCAAGTGCGAGTGCAAAAGGTAAGGTTTATTTAGTAATCACAACAACGGAGACACAAGGTGATAATCCTCGGGTCCTGGTCAGAATCAGAGCTCCACGGAGAAATCCCTTCAACCACTGCGTTGGACCAAACCAAGGAGAAGGCTGAAGATCCGTACCCTGACTGAGCGAGAACTGGAAACAGAGAACTGACAGGGAGACAGGAACATGAGAATAACAAACACACATTGAACAGGGTGTCCTATAAAAGGAATCGCTAATAAGTTGCAGCTGGCGCGCTCTGATTGAGCACCAGCTGCAACCACTAACGAATGACGTACGCACATACAACCACATGACAAGACACAGAAAGACCGTCCGGACCCATGAACAGTGACAAAATGAATCTAATCTTAATTCATTAATTAAAAATAATTAATTTAGTATGAATAAATCAACCTGACTACATTAACAAAAGGGTCAGATCAGGTATGAACAATGAAAACTTGAGAATTTCAAAAGTGTTACTTCCAAGCCTTGAAAAGTAATAGAAATTAATAAAATCTTAAAATCTTTCTATAGCCAATATATATTTTTCTATGAGCTATAAATGCCTCTTGGTAAACGCAATCTCTACTAAATGTAAGGCTACTGTAAGTCCTAAATGGTGGAAATGTCGGGGAAATATGGCACACTTTTGCAACAGGCAGTTTCGATATGAAAGGCAATTCCACCAGTGGCAATCAGTGCAACAGGCAGTGGGCAAACAACCTGTAAAGCCCATTTGTAACAGACCATGTCCGCCTGAATCAAAATGGAATACAAAGATGGCTGCTATATCTGTCCAAAAGGCATATGCAATGGCCTGTTAAGCCATAAACATTGTTCAGATCTATGTGCAACGGGGCGGCGGTACAACACAGCAAAGGGCTTGCGGGTAACCCAGAACCCATGACACCAACGTCCTGAACAATAAAAACACCAATAGCAAAGTGGTCTTCCCCTTTATTGTGGCCAATAGAAGGGGGGGGGTTATAAGTAACGTCACTAATGGAAATCAAAAGAGGGGGGTTTCACAGGTCTTCATAAATAATTGTAAAAGACTCCAAGCAACATGTCAGTGAAACCAGTCTTATCGCCAATATAAACCCACGGAACGGGGGTTTAGGAAACTCCAAATGGTTTTGCGTCACACTAAAGGGGTTAACTGGTTTTGTTAGATACACACCGTTAAATGTGGAGTCATAACAAAGAATAAAAAGACATTATAGAGATACAGTATTAGAAATAATTTGTTCCAAAATTCTTAAGTATGGTTATGTGAGTTCATATGATTTTAGAACAACACGAGGGTGAGGAAATGATTTCTTTTTCTTTTTTTCTCAAGTCAATCTCTGTATATACAAAAGCAGTACCTAATAATAAAAAAGTGAAAGTAAACATTATGCAGTAAATGTTAAAGGAATAGTACACCCCAAAATAAATATTTGCTTAAAATGTACTCACCCCCCATGCCATCCAAGATAATGATTATAATAATTTTGTTTCTTAATCTAAACAGATTTGGAGAAATGTGTCACTGCATCACTTTCTCATCAATGGATCCTCTGCAGTGAAGGGGTGCCGTCAGAATGAGAGTCCAAAAAAGTGATAAAAACATCGCAATAATATAACAAGTCCACACCACTACAGTCCATCAGTAGCCATAACATCTGATGAAGTAAAAAGCTGCGTCTGCAATGACAGTTTATTTAAAAGAGTCATTATCATAATATTGCTTTAACCTCGTCTGAATCAGGAGAGAAAATGCACAGATCAAACACCATTTGCAAGCAAAAACAGTCTAAAACAGTTCTAAACAAAAATGTCAGTGGATTTTAATGTGAGAGGACAACAGAAGGCCATTTATTATTGGAAAAAGTGGAGTATGGAATTATTGACTACTGATAGGTAAAACATCGTGATGGATGCGTGATTTGTCACAAACACACAGCTTTCACTTCACAAAACATTAATTGATAACTTGAGTGGGGTGGATTACTTGGGAATAACTGTATGTTTTATCAGCTGTTTGGGACTTCATTGCCGGCACATTCACCCAGAGCATCCACTGATGAGCAAGGATATAACGCTCTAAATGCTCTATAAATCATTCTGACAACAAGAAACAAACGCATGCTAGATGAACATGGATGACCTGGGGTGATTACATTTTTTTTTTTCAGCACATTTCTCTTTATTTGGTCAACTAGCCGTGTAAATCCCAAAACCTCAAAATATTAGGGAATTTTCAAAAGCCCCTAGAAAAGTCACAGAAATTAATGCAATCTGTAAATCTTAAAAAGTCATATTTAGTAACTCTAAACCTTCAAAGATCAAAAGGATGATTACACAAGGAACTGTTTTAAAGGTTTTTGTTTGTTGTTATCAGAGATTAAACACATTAAATATGGTAGTGTTGTCAATTTTCAATTGGCCTGAATATTATTATACACTTAAAACCTTTACTTCTTACTTTTAACCTTTAAAACTAATGACAGAGAAAATGTTTTAATATTTGCCTTAGTTTGCATTTTCATTGCACATTTCTTGGCCCTTCTTTATAGCGCCCATCCCCAGAGCCAGACTAAGAGCATTAAGCTTAATATTTAACCACAGATATCACTAACTTAAAATAGCAACAGATGCTCTGAACTGAAAAGCAATGCATATCACTCCAGAAAATTAGTTTATGGTCCTGTCTGCTTTCTCTAAAAAAACCACCAGCCAGACTATTAATAAATAGGCTGCTGAGGTAAGAACTGTACTTTGGGCCTCTTAGCTAAGTGGAAATACAAGCAAAGAGACGTTAATAAATTAAATTTACTCTTGAAAGCCATTAATAAATTCAATTTACTATTGAAAGCCAAAGCAGAGACACATTCAGTGGATGTATTTAGCAAATAATGTGACCAAACCAATGTTCTTTTCCTGGTTTCAAATAGAGAAATTACGCATAAAATAAGCAGCTGGGTAATGCAATCTACTTTGATTGATGCCAAAGCAGATGTACTCAGCCAGGCTGATTGTTCATAAATCAAATGCTTAATTTAATTTGATTTGAGGACATAATAACAATACTACTGAACAATAATCAAAAAAATGCTCTACACTGTAGAACAGGGACAGAAAAGAACAGTTAATTCATCTGGAAGGCCAAACAAATAGCAGTGATTGCTGTTGACAGTGCCTAACTGTGCAGAGCTCGACGTGGCAAGACGTTGGGCCTAACCATGCTGATAGGAGTTGCCTGGCAACCATCAGCTCTCTCTGTATTTTCCCGATAGATTAAGCCTGGACTTTCTGGAAAAACGTGAATAAAGTATAACTACCATCTCTCTATAGAGGAGTCTATAAAGGAGTATGATTCAGGGTGTCATTTCTTGCACTGCCATGCTACTTAATGCATTTTACATGCATTTCCACTTAGCTATTTACAGTGCATTATGAATCATAGTTAATTTCACGATTTTACTAACATGTCGATGCGATTAAACGAACAATGTCGGACAATAAAACAGGCAAAAAGTCATAAAAACATTGGAGTGTCTATTACACTAAGTGCAAAAATTCTGCCTTGTTGGCAGAGGCTATTTACACCAACTCCGCCCACCAACGTGTGATTGGGCTAAACAACACTACAAAAGACGAGGTCAATGAACAGTTCCAGTGGTGTAGATGTATTGCAGTCATTTTGACATGATCAACCCGAGTTCGATCCGCCTTTTGCCGTACTTTTTTCCCCTCCCTTTTCAAATCTCATATCACATCGGAAAGGCATTTATTTTCAATAAAAATTAGGGAAATAATTAAAAAGTTGAAAATAAAGTATGGGGTAGTGTTAGGGTAGGTGTAGGGAGGGCTTTTTTGTACCAATAAGGTGGCATCCATTTATAATTTAAATTTAAATTATAATTTACAGTCAATACATTATTACTGCTTACTGTTTTGTAATGTACTACAATACTGAGGTGCAGCTAATTGCTACTATTTGGAATAAGTAGTATAAATAGCAGAAAATCCTGCTATTTTAACAGTGTGAATATAATCTATAGCTATTTGCACTGTGTAAATAGCATATTGCTAAGAAAATATGTTATTTTCACTTAGTGTAAATAGCATCTATTGCTATCTGCATTTAGTGTAAATAGCCTCTGTCACTATTTACACTTAGTGCAAATAATAGCCTATGCCTAAAATCATACATTCAGAGAGGCACCCAAGTTATACCTACAGCAACCATCCAAAACAGCCATGCAACTACATAAATAATACATTTTATTATATAATTTTTAAGCAAACAATCCAAAAATATATGCAATATTTATCATTACATGTATAGAGTTACATTTGGTAATTAATTACCTTCTAAACATGACTCTTTATTAGATTAGTTTAAATGAAATCATTCAAACAGTCATCCATGACCATCTGTCAAAAGCATGTTATGAATATTCTCATGGTTATTGATATGTATGTTCTTCATGTATATGTTAAGAGGCCTGACTTCCCTCTTTCATTCATTTCCACTAATATCTCTCTTTTTGCATATTGATATCATGAATAAGAGCGCACATAACCCAGAGCAGGCTGTACGTGGTTTTGTTTTCAAGTATTCCAGCACATGCATAAATGTGACAGTTCTGCCGGCGAAGCACATGACAAACCCATGTGCTTCAGGGTGTTATGTGATCAAAGTGCTTTGCGCAAGAAAGAGTGCTATATATGCGCACTAAAGTAAAATGATCAGAGATGGATGAATTTGACAAAAAGTTATTATTCCTGAGCCTCTTACACTTACAAATAAAGGTGCTTAAAACGTTCTTCACAGCGATGCCATAGAAGAAACATTTCTGGTTCCACAAAGAACCATTCATTCAAATCCATTCAATCTCTTTCTTACCTTTTTATAATCTAAAGAACCTTATTTCGCCACAAAGAACCTTTTGTGAAACAGAAAGGTTCTTCAGATGTTAAAGGTTCTTTATGGAACCATTTAAACAAAAAGGTTCTTCTATGGGCATCGTGAAGCACCTTTATTTTTAAGAGTGTATGTGATGTATTCTGTGACTGCTAACTAGAATGGTAATTCTATTCAAGTTTTAATGGAGTGGGCCCATTTTGAAGTGCAAACTGCATGTGAGGAAGAATTCCACTATTCTTCTCCTGAAACCAGATTTTTTTTTCATCAGTACACTCAGAAATCAGTCTTTCAAATCAATCTGGAATCAGTTTAGGTCTTGAAGTGGTTAAGATCAGGGGTTAAGTGATTTTTGATCCATGGAAAATCATAACCTTCCTTTTACTCATGCTAAATGCTTGCCTAGCTGGCAAGCCTTGGCCTAGGCAGCAAGCCTGTTTGAGGAAAAAAAAACAGCTAGTTTAATGAGAATGAGCTATCTACTTCTCAAGTTACTCTGGGTATTTATAATCCCTGCAAAGGTCAGCAGGAAACAACGGGCTTAGAGGAAATCAGAGAAGTATTTTTAATTTATTTTATAATTTATTATTATTTACCTCCTCCAATGAAAGATCAGTGAATGGTAAGCCCACCATTTAGGTATTACTGACGTCTCAAATGGCCTAGCACTCTTTGAAGTTTAGCGATGTGGAAGCACGGTGTTAAGGTGCTGCTACTGTAATCCCAACTAACATCCACCCCACTAACTTTTAATCCCAAATAGATGCCTCTGTTATGGGAAAAAAGGAAGCCATTGATTGACTTTACCGGGTATATCTTGCCAGTTAAAACAGCAGCCTCATTTGTCTGCCACAAGAGCAATTGTTTAGTGATTTCTCCATCATTTGTATATTGCATTTAAAAATCTTGTTACATGTAAACGGCTACGTGTCAGAGTGTAGTGGCAATCAAGCCGATCAAGATGAGACAAGGAAAAATGGAGGCCATTATAGAAGCTTTTAAGACTGCCGTGCTTTGATTCAGTCACAGCTGTTCTTATCATGAATAAAAGATTATTTGTTGACTGAATACCTAAAATCATACTTCCCGTCGAGAACAAAAGACCACAAGACTAATATAGTTTTTGTCGTTTAATAAAAAAAAGAAGTCTTTGGCAGATAAACAGATTTGGCAATAAATAACATTTCATATAATATATACAAATACATGCACGCATGCACTCACACAAAAAATAAATTAAGCAATTGTTGGATTTATAATGTGACAATGCTAGTGAGAGGAAGATCACAGTTGCCCAAAATATAGTCTCTTTTCATGCTGGACATCTTGTTAACGACTTTGAATCGGAGCGACCTCTGGCAGAGATCATCCTCCGATATACCGTCAAAGAAAAAGTCCTCATTAAAGATCGGATTGCGGCTCTTCCTAATGACCGTGCTGCGCTGTTTCTGGACTTTTCCGGGCATGAGAGAGAGGCTGACACTGCAGTTAATGCTTTTAGGGTCCACTGACAGAGCGTACAGGCCTTCCGCACTTATGAGGCGGACACGCAGTCTCTGGTTTTCAGGGCAGTACTCCGCCGACAGCCGCAAGGTACCGTCCCTTCCTACAGGCACCAGATTCTCCTTCATCACCCTCTCCCGGTGCAGAACCAAGTCCATGGGGAAGATAGCCGGAGGAGCCAAGCTGAACCCACACGGGAGAGGTTCAACAAGGCCTTCGGATGCTCTTCTCATAATATTGGGGCTGTTGTCCGTGGAGCTACCCTCATCCGTCGATAGGGAATTGTTTCTGGACATGGCAACCTTCCGGAGATTGTGGTAGAGTAGTTTCTCATGGTTAAGTACTTTGAGGAGAGAAGGTTTTGGTGGGCATCTGTTCAGGAGAGGAGAACTGAAAGGGGAGGACTCTGCTGAGGAAGTGGTATCGCTATCTAGAGTTCCCTGTCTGTGCAAAGTGAAGCCTTTTGGAGAAAGTCTAGAAGCAAGAGCATTCAGGCTGAAGGAAGAATGGGAGGATGAAGATGGCAAGATAGGGGAAGCTGATTTGGAGCAAGTGCTTGATCTACTCCGGGGAAGAACCAAGGGGATTCCACTCGAGTTGGGGTTGTTGTGGAAGAGGGACTCCTTTCTCCTGGTGTGGGGACTTTCAAGCAAGGTGCAAAAGCCGTAGCAGGTTTGAGCTTTAGCTAAGTGGGGCAGGGAAAGTGCAGCCTGGCTTTGAGGATCAGCATTGGTGGTTTCCTCATCACTACAGCCGTTTTCAAATGGCCCATCATCAACACTCTCCACCTGGATTATATGGTTATTGGGAAGCTCTCGGGGAATGACCTCCTTCTTTGGACTTCCTTTGTCACACAGAAACACTCGGATACATGGAGTCGGCCTCCCCTGCTCCATACTCTTGCCCTCCACTTGGGTTGAGATCTTGGGGGGAATGCAGAACTCGGGGATAGTGTTCGGGGTAATGATGTTTGGACACAGCGAGACTTTCTTGGCTTTGTCAATGGATGACTTGTCTCCAAACATGATGTCACCGATTTTGAAGCTGTATTCCGTTATGGGAAGTGGCAGGCTGGTCCTCTCGACGGACACTCGGATCTTCTCTACCGCCCACATTGGAATGCCGTTTGGACTCAGAGTAGAAACTCTGCAAAAGTGGAAGGTTTTGCAGTTATAATACTGGTCCACTTAGATTTATTCCAAAATTGTGCAATAGTCGAAATGTCAAAAGTTCATCAAACATTTTGAAGGCTGCTTACCTTGTGCACCTGGTTCTCCAGTGGAGGTCTTGAGCGTCTGTTTAGATAGGACTTTGTTCTACACACTGCATTAAACAGGGTCTTCAGGGTGATAGCTGAGACTCTCTAACCAGCAGGCTCAGACTCTCTGCTGTTAGACCAGCTTGTCTTTGTGACACATGTGAAGGGCTCTTGGCTTTTTATAGAGAACAGCACTGTGGGCGGGGAGAAGGGCTATTCGAACACACCCTCGAGTGGTAAGAGAGGGCTGCCCTTCTTACAAGGCTACTGGTTCCTATAGAAACTCGCAAGCCATGACACTTTAATCTAAGCAACCCAACGCTAGGAAAGGTAAAAGCCAGTGTGATAAGCAAATTGCAATGAAATCCAACACATTTGGTTGATAAAACAAAGGCATATGTGCGTGCTTGACTTTCCATTACCCTGTGTGAGAATCGTGATATTAGATGTGGGTTATAGGTTAGTGATGATTTAAAATGATGCACATCCAAATGCCTCTGGCATTTTGATGCAAAGACGTCAATACTGGATATACCAGTGACGGAATACAGCCTTTGATGTATCTAGGTCAGCAAATATAAAGGTCTAAAGCAAATTTACTGAGCTTACAAGCACTCATTTACAAGCTAGGTACAATAATCTATAGTTACATAAAACTCTAATGGAAAGGGGTCTGCTGATTGTAGGATTGGTGTAAGACAAGTTGTTGCTTAAAATGAAATGTTTTTTGGCCTTTTTGCTATTTTTATTCAGAGAGATATTCATATCGGCTGAACAGTTGGTTAGTCCACATGCTGAAACAACAGAAACATTTATAAAGCAAAGATTAGCAGCAACACGGTTTACTTCAGTCATTTTTTCATGCACAAAATAAACGTTTACATGCACAATCTCACACTGAATATGCTTAATACTTGACAATGTTTGGTAATGAAAACACAAGAAAATGCAGAAATATAAACGAGTGCTACCTTTGCAAGACATTGACGGAATAACAAATACAGACAAACACAGGAATAACAAATTTCAACGATGCCCTCTTGTGACAGGATACAGAACGGCTCTGCAAAATTTGAATGTTGGATTTGCTGTATAGTTCTCTAATTCTCAATATTCTCAAATATCTCTGCAATATGATATTAGTCGTATTTCACCAGATATTTCCTAAATATTTGTTTTGATAAAATGTGTGCAGAGTAGTATTAGGTTATGTACCTTCACATGGGTTATGTACAGTATCTCTCTCTAACTAGACAGCTGTCTACGACGTCATGCTTGGTATTTATGTCTTTGTTGACTGTTAGCTCATGGTCAAAGTTCAAGGGGGCATTGCAGTAACCTTAGAGAATCAGAGAGGTGGATAGACGTAATGATCCTAGAGTGTGGTGATGCCTCTCTGATGGTTTCTAAGAACTGTTGTGATCACATTGAGTAATATTTAAGGCCTTTAACAGCAGGAAAGGCTTACTCTAATCCTTGAAAAGCATGAAGTAAACAAGTGCTTCAATGTTGATAAAAGTTTTTAAACAGCACTTAGAAAGTCATTTAGAGATTACAAACAGCTGTACAGGAAATAATTGCCTTATAAATAGGATTGTGTGATATACCGCAGCAGAAGTCACCCCCTGCTGGTCCCACACCAGTTTGGTGGATTTTCTTAAAATTACTGCACGTTAATTGAGTGAAGATAGCACTGCATTAGCCCAAATGGGCAACTTCAAACTAGTTTAACAAACTTTAACCAGTTTTCAAATGAATCCATTTCAGTGCATCAATAAAATTGCTGATCTGTTAATCTTTGTGGTAAATTATAGTTATTTTATAGTTTTTTTATAGTTATTTTTGAAGAAAAGAAAGAATTCTTATTTTTAACTACATAAAACAGAATTCGGTAGCACGTTCTATGAAGCCCGTATTTATAATACAAAATAAGGGTATTCTTAAGGCATTATAAATATTGAATGAATAATGCATTATAAAAAAAACTTATAATATGTTGTATCATCTCATGAATATTCATAAGAACAGTTTTAATATATTATTATATTTACTTATTTGTGGTTATAGCTTTTAAGAGTATGATGATTTATAACACAATGAACACGTTGCATCCACTTTTACATTGGATTATATTTCTCATAGTTATAATGTTTTATAAGTCTCATATCTTGCCATCTTTGTTATGCTACTTTACTTAAAGCAATCAATATCCACTTATAAGTATAGTAATAATAATAGTAATATTTTTTTTTCTCAAACAGCCATAAGATCAGATATCAGATCAGATGAATGTGTATTATGACACATTTGCTTTGAACTATTTTTATTGTAATATCAGTTTGATTATTTTGATGGTACCCTTTAAACAGCTGTTGATAAGTGACTCTGCAACTAGCGGTCATTAGAGTATTAGTATGTCTGCTTCTGTTAATATTTGCTAACACTTTATTTTGATGGTCAACCAACAGATAAACTGACTATAAGTGTCTTTGCAAGTATGTCAACTTATTCTACCATTCTTGAGCATACTAATACTCTAATGAGAGTTAGTTGGCATGTAGTTGCAAAGTTGCTTATAGTCGATTGATTAAGGGGACCATCAAAATAAAATGTAACCATATTAAACATTGCATTGGTAGTATAAAGCTCACATCAATTCATTAACATTAGCTCCACAGGAAACACTAAAATAACACTCAACATCTAACACTCACAAGCTGTAGTAAGATACTGTGCAGATCTTAAATAAACAATGTCAAGATATGATACAGTCCATTATTCTGTAAATGAAGTAGATTTAATATGGTGTTCATTGTGTGTTATAAATAATCATACTCTTAAACTTATAACCACAAATATGTAAGTATTATGATGTATTATAACTGTTGTTATGATTATTCATGAGTTGATATAACATATTATAAGTTTTTTTATAATGCATTATGCAGTCATTATAATGCCTTAAGAATACCCTTATAATGTATTATAAATACAGGCTTCATAGAAGGTGTTGCCGGATTGACAAACAAAGATTATTATATATAGATATATATATACTATATACTTATATATATACACACACACACCACACACAGTGCAACCACTTAGAGCACATCGTACTTCTGAGAAAAGCTAAGTTATTGTACACCACACACCATTCACAGTTCCTCCTGTTTTTCTTTTAAATGGGTCCCATACTTTGAGCAGCAGCTGGTTTTAATTATTATCATGTGTCACCATGTAATGAACATCATGTGTTTTAGGGTCACCTTTAAATGCGATCTCTGAATACCACCCTGAGAACTGTTTCACTATACTGTTTAAAAAAAAACCCCTTAGAGGACAAAGGCCTCCAACCATATATCTTTAGATCATGAAAAACAGGCAAGGTTTAAACCCTGCGTTTTCAGTTGTGAACACTAGAGACAGCATCCTTTTATGTATACTGATTAAAGCTTATACCGTCAAATGACCCTTGTAGGGCAAGTGGCATGGAGCTAAGCTGACTGCACTGATGACTGTTCATGACTGCTTCTTTATTTACATTTCCTTTGTTTTGGTTAATCCATTATATATTTAGCAAAAGAAACACAGCAATAATTACACAGTAGCCTACTATATATTGGCAGTATGTCTATATATTGTTGTGTGTATATACCTGCATTTTCTAAAGGTGACGTAATTTTAATAATTTCAAATAAAATCTGTATAAATAAAATATTATAAATATAATTATGTATGTATATGTAATACAAATAAATTGTGGAATGTTTAGTGTGTGTGTGTTTGTGTATATATATATATATATAATATTATATATATATATATTAAAAAGTTACTAAAATTCAAAATTACCTATGAATGTGTGAACTAGTGGCCAAATATTGGGAATATGTATATTTTTTTGCCTGCAATTTTAATGTATGTATAAGAGAACCTAATAAATTTAAATAATTTAAATATATCTATGAAATCAAATATAATCTATGTAATACAATAAATATTAAAGGTATGTGTATGTCTGTGTGCATACTAATGAAAATTTTTAAAATTTTGTAAATAGATGTATGTATGTATGTATTATATATGTAAATAGAGTGTTTATATATATATTAATATATATATATATATATATATATATCTATATATGTTGCATTTCAATAATTTAAAAAATATACTATTTTAAAATTAATAGTGCCAATAAATATTAAATAAGACTTACAATGTGGTGTTTATTACTTATTTTTACATTTAAAAATTAGAACATTTTAAAAAAAAAAATTCCTTTATCAAATGAGTCAGTGACAGATGTGTGGTTGTATATCTTGGGTGTAAAAATAGTTCGTGGAGTTTTCCTTTGGTCCATCTGCGAGTACTACTCACACACCTTTTAATTCTTTCTTTTTTGCATTTGACAGTACATAACCTCTAATAAGACATCTAATTTTCTGCTTTATTAGCCTCATTAGCAGTGCTTGCATATTCATCATGAACACAAGCAGCAGTTCAAGATCTATCACCACGACAAACACTATCATTATACACACACACGAAAACCCCCACACACACACACACACACAGACCAACTGCAACCAAATCAGAGCTTTTATATGACTGTATGCTTCAGGAGAAATACTCAATACATACTTCATAACGTCCCAGACCAGTCACTGCAATAAAGGTCACACTGTGTAGAAGGCAGACTGCAGACAGACATCTGTGAAGACTTCAGGGACCAGCCTATAAATGTTTGATGACAGCTCTCTCTGAGTATCACTAACATATGGAACCTGAGCATCTCTCTGAAAAAGACAATCGACTCCTAGCCTGTTTTTTACATTTAAGTTGTAAATGCAACGCTCAAATGTTAAGTGAAATATTATGCATATGTAAGTACATTATCTCAGGCTGACACAATGTATATTGTCTCAGACATATCTAGCCTCAGTAATGCAGCCTTCATTAAAAAAAAGTCAGTAAATATCAGTAATACACAATTTGATTTATACTACACACTGCAAAAACACGATTTTCTAAGGTTGCATAAATAAAGCAAATATTATTGAAGTATGTTTTACAAAAAAAATACTGTTTCTTTCTACCAAAAAAAAAAACTTCAAAATGTCATGTTTAATTCAAAGTGTTACTTGCCATTTCTCTGTATTATGTGTGAAAATTACTAGCAATCTCTGAGTGAGAACGTCAGTGCAGATGGAATGATATTTGTCTGGTTTTTAGCCATTCTGAGAAAATCATGGACTGCTAAAAACAGAAATGGAAATGATTTTTTTGAGAATGTAAGAGTGTAGATTATTTCGTCTTCTTTCTCTCCTCTCTCTTTATCTGTGTGTGTGTAAATATTGTGTAAAATTTTTCTAATTTTTTAATATATATCTAATTTGCTATCAATAAATTAAATTGTACATTTTATGTATTATTTTATTATCAACAAAATAATATATTTTATAATGTTTTATGTATTTATAAAATATATTTAGTGCAGATGGACTGATATTTGGCCTTTCTGAGAATATCAGCATCTGCTGAAAAACAGAAATGGAAGATATTTTGCATTATTTTTGCAGTTTAAAATTTCACTTACAAGTGTGTAAACATATTGTGTAAACTTTTTTTTGGTACATATTGTGTAAACTATTTTGCTACCATTGAATTATATATTTCAATATTTTTAATATATTTCTACATATACTGTGTGCGCGTTTGTATATATTTAAACACTCACACACACACACACAACACAACAATTACACCGTAATATTGTGTATGCACACAAACACATATGAATTTTAATATCTTGGTTTTGTCCACTATATTATTATTATTCCTGCTTCTTCATTACTATGCACATTTAAAGGACCAGGTTTAGAGATCAACACAAGTTTTGCTCGCATACACACATAGTTTAATATCTGGGTGTGTAACGCTGATAGTAGGTAACGAATCGTTCAATAACCGCACTTGAGCTGAAGGACTTATCTCAACATCCTATCGCCTCGATGGGGACCCTAGTAACAAGAGGGGCGGGGCTTCGTGTTCCAGAGGCAGGACCGCAGCTCAGCTCGCGCTGCCTCTAAATCAACTCAATCATCTCTCGCGCACGGGAGTGCCGGCTGCCTTTCAGGTAAGAAATCCTGATAATTTCCTTCTTCTTATTTGCAAATGAGTCGTTTTGAGGCATCGCACGTGTAGTTCCTCTCTCGTTCGGAGTTCAAGCCGCTTTGGTGTTGATTTATGGTGGACGTGTTATGATGGAGCCGAATGAATGGGCGGTGTTGAGTCTCGTGCGGCGTGATGTTTGAATTCTGCATATATTGAATTCTGAATATTTATTCTTTCTCGCATGTGAGTGGATTGACCGTGCATATTGATAATCTGTCATGATTTGGCCTGTTGACATTTTTAATATTGTATTCTCGCAAATTCAAGGATAATTTCAGCTATTCTCGGTGCATGGAGAGTTGCTTGACACAGTTTTACCTTTTCTGAATGTATTGTTGGAAGACACGCTTATTTTGGGTTACATGAAGTCCCACGGCGTATTGACATCGAGGAACGGGGTCGCGTAGACCTCTCTCTCTCACAGGTGATGGATGGATATCTTTGGAAATGATATACGGCCCATTTACATGCAAGCTGTTTGCAAATGACTCCAATGTTAGCGATGTGAACGAATCGTTTATTTTTATTCGGACCAGTTCAATGAACCGATTCACAAAACTGGTCTGAATGATTCGATCCGAGCGCCTCTCGAGTCATCAACTCAGCGACTTACTGAACCCAGAACCGTGATTGACTTTAGCAGAGCCTACTGGTGTTTTTATTTATGGCATATATTTACTGTATATAACATAAATACAACGAGTAGTATGTTAGTCTTACGTTCTGTTCGAATTCAGTGCGTTTTCTTCGAATATGATCGAGTCGCAGTGATCCGGGTTAACTACTCGTTTAACAGAACCGTTCGATTCGAACACGTTCGATTCGTAATGAGTCGAAATCCCATGAGTGTGCTGATTGGGTGAGATGATTTTGGAGGGAACCCAGAATTGGTCTGATTGGGCGAAACGTAAGTTGCTTGAATAAGAGAATAACAGACTTATGCAGAATGACATCAAATGCAAAATACATCTGGTTTTATTAAAGAGCATTTTTAAAAATTGTAGTGTCGTTTGATGTAAATGCAGTTATGATTGGGATTTAAAAGAGTTATCTATTTATTATTTTATTTTTATTATCTAAATAAGGGGGTTTCAATATGTTAGATGTCACAGACCCCCGGATATGATCATCTTAATGTCAGACAACAAGACAACTTTATTCATTTTAAAATTAATATTATTTAAAAAAAATATTTAATATCATTAGTTTCTATTTCTAGTTCGATGGTAACTTTTTTTCTACTCACTACGTACATCGATGTTTTTATTCTTTATGCATTAATTTATTTTTTAAATCAATGTATTTATTTAGTTTGATCTAATTTCTCAATCATTTTTTTTTTTACACTTTTTACACATTTCCCCCTAAACTTCCTCTAAACCAAAGTACAACAATCTGAACAAAAAAATAAATGACAATAACATTAGTGATAAAAATGTAAAATCCTATTAAGCTTTTTTTTTACTATCTTGACACCACCAACAGAGCTTAGTGAAGTTATCATCTACACGTCCATATATAGCCTATATCAAAAATATTATTTTTTTATTTTTTTTAGTTAAATAGGCCATGCCCTTAATATTTTGTCAGCTTCAGGAGGCCATGTTGAATTCAAAATCAATGCGTCTTTGATCATTTTCACATTGACATTACATGTTGAGACTACATGTATGGTGAATTTGGTAGGGATCAGGCAAAAACAAACCAAAAAAAAAACTAAAAGTAGTTGTTTTTTGTTTTTATGTAATATCCCTAATGGAATGCGTGTCTTGAAGCTATAATGTTGTATAAAGAACATGGCTCTTGGTAATTTGTAGATTAACTGTACCTGCCGTTACATTAAACTGTCAGTTTAGCCCAATAGCTACTTTATTGCAAGAGCATCATAACAAGCAGGTGACAGATACATCACAAGATGATGCATTGAACCCTCACTACAAAATGCCTTCTTGCCTACAACATAATGTAGTCACATTTGCTTTAGAGTTGCACGCACATCTGTTTTTCAGCAAGCAATATCAAAGCATCACACGCTATACGCACTTTAATGGCAGTCTTCTCCACAGTTAATAGCCTGAAATGGATTATTGTCTTAGGTAATCACACATAAATGGATATATGGACTGTGTGGAAGTCATATCCATATATAATGCAGTTCAGGCTCTTTGACACCCCTTGGAATCCGTACTGTACTTCAAAGATATGACAGCTCACAATGTACGTTAGCTTAGAGCAGTGCATATCAGTATATAAGAGACTGAACTAGCAAAGCCAGAGGCATCAATAGATCTGGATTTGATCATTTGGTGCGATTAAATCGAGTTTAAATGTAAACTGAATGATTGAAAGTGCATTTGATTTCTTCATCACCACCATCTCATGCGTCACATGAGGCAGGATGGCAAATGCAGTGTGACTGTGTCACAAATAATATGCACTTTGACCTAGTTTTGACAATCTGTTAACATAGTCAATCAATCATGCCCTTATTGCTACCAGCTTAGTTGCTTTATAAAAAACGATCGGGTTTGTGTTGACCTGAAATGCATTAACGTTCACATTTATTTAGCATAAATTGCATTGAAATTTCTGAATCTGTGTTAGATGATACGCTGAGGATGGCCGTCGTCACTATGCAAGGAAAAGGAAATTAGCACTGCTGTTTGACAGGAAAAAGGAATGTTTCTGTATGTGCTGGACTTTGTCACAGTCATATGAGGTCAAGCTGCTGACCTTTTAGTATTATATTTTGTTCTTAAGGAGATATATGAATTTTTATTATGGCACATGAGTCTATCTATCTATCTATTAGAGATGGAACGGTTCGCTGAAAAAAATCGAACCATACGGTTTTCCACACACGGTTCGGCACGCGCTGGGACCACGGTTCAATTTTAATCTGACAACGCATCTGTAATATGGTTTGTTATAAATAACACGTAAAACAAACAGAGTTCGGCTAATATATGTTTCTGTTGATGGATGCGCATTCTGGCTTCCCAATACATTATAACAACAGCGATGGAAAAAAAAAAAACCGATGGACAAACCATTCACTCTTGTTCAATGTGAATGCCGTATGCTGGAATATGATCATTTATTACGTCATCACTCGGGTGCTGATAGCGCGCACGCACAGGTAAGACCTTAACAGCACACGTTGATATCTGTGTTTGAACTAAACTATTTTAATCTTTGCCAGTTTAAACATTTAAGAGCAAGAGGACGCGAGCTTGCGCGCACAGTGAGAAGATTTGTGCGTGCGCTCATCCGAAGCGCGCAAACCCGCGCGTCAGAACGCGCGCAAATATAAAGATCTCTGAAGTGTTGTTTAAATGGACAAATTCACACAAAAAGTATGTCAAAATGCCCGTCTTGGTAAGTATCCTATAGCAGACATAGCTGGCTGAACGTATTTACGGTGTCTTAAAGTGACAGCACTTTCTTAATATTAATCAAACAGCAACAAAGAAATCACTTAATGCTCTTGATTTAATAGCTTTTGTAACTTTAATAAAGATTAATCTTTAATTTATAGTGAAATATGCAATGCTGTTTTACATTTAATTACTTTATTCAATTTCTGTACCTAAAAACTATGTTAGACCTACCTAAAAAAACTGAAAATCACTGTTTATTTTATTTGTATATTTAATCTATTGTTTTTATTTGTGCTGTTGCTTGTAGTTAGATAGATTATTCTTATTTTTTTTATTTTAATTTGACAGTATAGTTTTTCCATAAACATAGCACATACCGAACCGTACCGAAACCCTAAAACCGTGATACAAACCGAACCGTGAGTAAGTTGAACCGTTCCACCCCTACTGTCTGTCTGTCTGTCTGTCTTTCTGTCTGTCTATCTATATATCTATCTGTCTATCTGTCTCTGTCTGTCTGTCTATCTATCAAATCTTACGATTATTGATTGATCATAATTTCTGAGTAATAATGGATTAACTGAGATATTATATGATTTGAACAGTTTTTTTTTCTTTTGCTTTTATTTGGTGAATGATTCTTAAAAAAAAATGTTTACCCAAATTGTAGTTATATATTTATTTGTTTGTATCAGCATATTAAATATTGCATATTTAATTATTTATGCTCATTTCTCTGTTTTTACATTTAGACCCATTTACAGTTTTTCATGTATTTTTACTTCATTTAGAAAATTGTATTTGAATTAAAAAAAATCATCAGTTTATCAGTATCAGCCTTAATTTTAATGTCAGTTCATCCATGAATGAGATTATGTCTGGGCACAACAGTCTAAATTGGTTGCATCTTTCTGATTCATGAAGTCTGACTGGTGAAAAGGCCTCTGGTACTCTGACTTGACTTGACACAAGAGAAAGGACGTGTGTTTTTGTGATGAAAGGGCACGATGGGAATTAAAATGCATGATTAATGGACAGAGAGCTTGATGGTAAAGGTTATTGCTCATTATGTGTATTGATTATTTTCAGCCTCTTTTTTTCAGCTGGGTGATGTAAAGATGTAAAGATGTAGTGAGCATTAGGGGTGGGTGATATGACCAAAATCTTTTATCACGATATGAGTATTTTTTAGAGATGCACCGATTGCAATTTTCTTGACCGATTTCCGATTTTTTTGTTAGTGTAATCTGCCGATACCGATTTTTGCCGATTCCGATTTTCTTTCTAAGAATTATAATTGACAGCATATACAAACAAAAATCTACTTTTCTTCAACGCAAAATTTTATTTTCATAAAAGAAACAAGTAAAAAGTCAGTAATAAAATAAGAGAGAGATTTTCTCTCATTGTTGTTTGATTAACATGAATGGCAGACAGAACGAATATTGGACAACTTGCCCTTTAAGACCGAAGTCTGGATCCAATATACTGTTACACATGCGCTTTCTTTCGCAACTGTTTACGTTCCCTTAAGACCTAAATGGCTGTGTTTATGAGGATAGGCTACTTGCAAAGCCGGGCATTTGGATGCATATAAGCGTTTACGCAATTGTTCAAAGCCAATAAAGCGGCAAAAATGCTCACGAGCTCTATTAGCAGCTGATGCGCGGCTTACGCACTCCTCTCATACAGAAACAGAGACAGCGCGTGCATATAGCTTTGTTGTTTGTGTTTCAACGGCCTAAAATCAGTTGTTTTAAACTGCAGTGCTTAAAAAAGCTTAATTAAAAAATTAAACTGAAATCTTATTCAAGTTATGAAACTTAAAAAAATTGGAAGGAGAAAATACAGCTAACACCTGCTTTCCTCTGGCTGTATATCCCATATGTGAGGTTATAATTAGTTCTCGCTCTAAGTATCACAATCTGGGATGCAGCTTTTTGCTTGCCAACTACATCTGATAAAATCTACGGCACCAGTGACACCACACGCAGAGGACAAAACGAGAATAAAATGGAGGGGAATGGGAAGAAACAATCAGCTGAAAATGTAAATTCATATCAGGAAGACTAGCTTTGACTCTTGATGATCCAAGAAAAAAATAAAGAAAAATATTTTCATCTCATGAGAGCTGAATAATTGACTAATAGTCCAACAACTGACTAGTTGAATAGTGAGAAGGATAGGGCCCTATGAAATCTGTTTTATTTTTTTCTCAAATTCAGTTTTATTTTTACCAAATTCTGTTTTCTATTCAGTTTTCTGGATTCTATTTTAATGGTTTAATTAAATATTAATAATCAAAAGCATTTCTAATTAATTGATTTTTATTTTAAAAAATTTATTATTATTTCTTTTTTCTGAATACAGTTTTCTGTCCTAAATAAATTCTGGTAAATACTTTGTCTGGTAAATATTCCGTTAAAAATAATATTCCTTAAAAATAATGTTTTAATAATTTTATTATTAGTAGTAGTACTATCATTACATTAAGTAATATATTTCTGTCACAGTTTCTTCAAGTTAAACCAAACTTTTATTTTGACGGGTTGCTGTGAAGACCTTTAAGTTTCTGTTTTCATATCAAATCAAATCAAAAAATCATCACAAAAATCAAATCCCAAAGTCAAAATTCAAATCAATTCAACAAACTTTTCACAAAAAACAAAAACAAAACAAAAAAAATCCAAAATCAAAATCAACACCAAACAAAACACAAACACATATGATTTGTTGAATTATTAATAATTTAAATTGTGCTAGACGTAGGGAACTGACAAGCTACACAAAATCGCGTTCAAAATCGCAGGCGATTCGTCTGCGATTATGAACGCGATATTGCCTAGTTTGTCAGTGAACTACGGCTCTGTGTAGTGAATGCCGCTCCATTTGAAAGCACGTGCTGGAGATTTACTACTAATCACAGGAGTGGCTTTACTGACGAGATGCGCATGAAAATCGCATTCGATTTTTTGCACAGCCCTAGCTTACAGGCATACATTCAGCTGGTGTCGCTATTTTTGTCTCCATTGTTGCATCACCATTAACGTTGAAGTTAAGATACTTCCTCAAGTTAAAAATAGTCCAACTTTAAAAAAACACCTCAAGATCCCTTAATTATGTTCCAAACTGTTACGCTCTTAACAGTTTTTGAATGCAAGAATGCGTTTTATGTAAACATACCCTTATAAACCGGTTCAATCTGGGTAAAACTAGCATAATTATACAAAACAATCTACCAGCTAGTTGATTTTGAAAATATTATGTTTTGTGCATCCCTAGTATCAGGATTCCTCACGTTTTTTACTGTGATAGAAAAGCACAATCTAAAAACAGCTGTGTTTTGCTTATTGCCCAATATATGTATGGTGACCTCATGCTTTGAATTATGGGCAATTGAGTAAAGAGAGCTTTCTGAATGTCAGAAATGGTTTGATTCATGTAGTGGGTGTTATTCATGATCAGGAGCCCAGAGAACTGTTGCATGAATGCTAAGTCTGAGCATTTCTATTTAATCTGACTAACGAATTCTGTGGCACCCCATTAATAATGTATTGATTGATTGAGACAAAGTACTGTGAAAGCAGCACTTTCAAGATGCTGGAAAAACTTGTAGCAGCAACCAACTTCATTCTGAACTCCTCTGAAACTGGTATGAGGTAATATGATTGGGTAATTAATGTGAGTCATATCAGCTTACCTCTTGTACATTCTCCCTATGTATTTTCACAGAGAGTGTAATTAAAAATCATGCTTTCTGAATGTGTTTGTTTGTTTGTTTTTAGTTGGATCACGGGCCTGATGTTAAGAAGGTCATTATCAAATGGCTTTGGATTACATTGGGCCATTATGTCTTGGGATATTTGGGCTGTCCTCCAAAATTTAAGTAGTGAAAAGGCAGGAGATTGATGTTTGACTGTTGTGGATGGTTGGCTAATCTGGCTATATGCTTTTTAATGTTAAACTAATACTCTTAAATAGGCCTGTAGGCCCTTTGGCATTAGCGAGGTGCTAATGATGTTGTGATGCCCTAACGATATGTCATATGGTAAAGGATATCAGTCCAGGATTAAAATCAGTCACCTATTTATAGTTATTGGTATAGTTCATCCAAAAATGGAGACATTGTTCATCAAAATCCCACTTTGATTTTACTTCTCGCATGTTTTATGAGTGATTGTGATGCCCATATTTGGGATGTTTTTGAGTAAGTTAGTATTATGCTCTTCCACTATTGTATTGCTTCAGAACATGCTTTTTTTTGTCCTTTATGGATCCTGACAGTCACTGGTCTCCTTGTATTTTTTTTTTTATAGAAAAAGACACCAACAAATTAAGGCGAGTTTGAGGTGAATAAATCTCCCAAATGCTTAAGAGATTTCCAAAATTCCTGTTCTTTGGGAAACTGGAAAAATACTGGTGGTAGACCAATATAGTTGGCAGCCAAACTGAAGATTTTAAAATGGTTTCTGTTGGGTGACGTTTTGCGTAGCTGATTTCTGAGGCTTTTGATTATAATGTTTATTGCATATGGTTCATTAGGCTAATTGAATACAATTTACTCACTTCACTTATGGAATTGATTCTGAGTAATTAGTTTGCATCTTAATGAGCTGTGGTTGATTTGCTTGGTTTAGTATCAGTTTAGTTTGATGTGTTTTGTGTTGGTAAATTAATGTTTTTACCATATTCGAATAAAGCTCTTTGTGTGTCTGCACAATAACCTAGCTTAACCCACAATGGATGGAGAGATAAAGTTTCGTTTCTGGGTAATGGTTGCCCAATTTAATGTTATTCATTGTAATAGCTGGTAACTTGCCTTTAACACGATTCAAGAGCCATAAACGATAAGCTGTCTTGTATTAACTAAACCGACTCCCACTTTCCCTCTGCAAATCAATTAGCAAGTGCTTTCCCTCTTTCTGTTGTTGCAGTTGTTTCATCTCCAAGAATAAACAGCCGTTTGAATTCTCAGGAAATGTTTAGTCGATGGACCGTAGACAAAAAGGGTTCGATGGCTCATGTCAGTGGAGAAAATCATTGTAGAGTTTGTCCAGAAATGAGTGTGACCCTGTGGGTGTTGTTTGTGTTGTACATGGTTTCTTTTTTAGTTAAACCTTTGGTTCTTGCTCATCCCACTGGTGGCTATATTGCCCCACGCAACTCATACTGGTCTACTTGAATTCGCTGATGGGCAAACCACCACACTTCTTTAAAATTACCTGTTGTGTTTCACAGTAAAAGAAAGACTATAGGTTGGAATAGAGGCGACAGGGCGTAGTGGTTTTTGCCGATACCGATAGCTAGGTTGGGCCACACTGGCCGATACCAATTAATTAACCAATAGTTTAAAAAATGATACTGAACAAAAACTAAAATAGTGCTTTATTAACAAAAACAGTAATTAACCATACTAGTAGTAGTAGTAAAAATTAATAATAGTAATAGTAAATGTTGAAATGAACAATGAACATACTTACACAGCTTTCATTAATCTTAATGCTACAAATTGACTCTTATTTTAAAGTGTTGCCACTTATTTTCAACTGTCATGCTTAAAGATGCATATTTTTAAATATATACACAAAGGCTATAGCATTCAAATTATATACATATGGATATTGTATACTCTCACACTTTAACTGCTTCTATTATTGAACACTTGATGATTATCTAATCAAAAATAAAAGCGCAGCGCTGAGTCTAGGAGACTCACCGTATACACACAACCCATACGCGTCTGCGTTCACTCGAGCAGGCTCCTAAAATTTAATCACCAAATGGACACAAGTTTACTTCAAGAATGAACGAACAATGAGGCATAGATGAGTTTGAAGTTCGGTGTTTAAAAAACAGAGCAAATGGAAAGAGAAAGTGCGATCTATATTATAGCTCTATAAATTAAGCACACAGACTTTATTAGAGCCACAGGAAGACAAACGTTTTGCTGAAAATGCACAATACACAAATCATTATGTACATTAACAACGATTCGGGACCAATATAATGTAATTTAAAGGGAAACTATGTGAATGGTGCTCTGTGGCGCGGCAGAATTTTCTGTCGGCTGCATTTAAATCCGCGTCTGAAGTTTCCCGCTCTGTTCTGCGTGCAGTATCACGTGTCTAAACAAAAATAGCACGCGCTGTCAGTGATTTCAACCACTAGAGACCGCTCTCACACCGTGTAATGACAGCAGGCTCTTCTCAGCCGCTCCAGCAATGGACGCAAACCAGAAAAACTATCAGCATGGATTTTTGCCGATAACCGATAGTTCCAGCAATCAACTATCGGTGCCGATTAATCGGCAAAACCGATACATCGGTCAACCTCTAGTTTGGAATGACATGGGGGTGAGTAAAAGATGACAGAATTTTCGTTTATAGGTGAACAGAAAATCAAAATGTACCTAACATACTTTCTTAACAACCTACCTGCTGTTATAACTAAGACTTTATTTCAGGGGAATAACATAATCTCATAAAGAATAATAGGTCACTTTATTTTAAGGTTCCATTCTCGCCATTAACAAACCAATTAACTATCACTTTTGCCTCAAGAAACTCCTAGTTTGCTGCTTAGGTAGTTGTTAAATTTAGGAATTGGGTAGGATTAGGGATATTGCTAGAATATGGTCATGCAGGATATGTGCTTTATAAGGTCTAATAAACAGCCAATATGTTAATAATAGTCAGGCTGATAAGCAACTAGTTAATAGTGAGAATTGGTCCCTATACTAGTGTTACCGAATAATATTAATCAGTAATATCATAGCCTATTTTTCACACTTCAATCAAATCTCCATGGATGAATGAAGTTCTCCCTTACTTTATTTTCTAGTGGATATTCAGTGTCACTCTGCAATACTCCACATTATGGAAGTTATATTTATTGTGAATCATGTTGTCTTTAACACAAAGATAATTTATGAGCTCCTTCAATGATTTTAATTGTAAGGATCCATGTTGACTATGGTTTGAGCAGTTAAAATTAGCTCTTTCATTCACAGGCCAGCAGATAAAAGGAAGAAATGTAGTGCTGTATCTTTTGATCCCAGTGAGGCTGTTTGGCTTGAATAGAGGAATGTTAATCGGGCTTGTCCATGTGAGGAGTCCTCATTGAATGGTTCTTGCTTGCTTGCTTGTAAAGGTCTCGGGTGTGGATTGTGTTATTGTCAGCTCTGGTACTCTGTGGATTTGTAGTGTACGGTAGCGGAGGACACTGTGGTATTTTGCATGAGTATGTCAAGTGCAATCAATAAAAATTGTACCATTGAATAAATAATGCCGGAAAGCACGGTACGTCAGCGTATTTACAGCGTTATACTCTAAACCCATTAGTGGTAGTTGCATGCCAGCTCTCATCAAAGTCAAGATGACAGAATGTTTCCCACGAGTGCTTATGCAGTTCCAGAACCACACCTCCACTCATTTTGCCTTTCTTTCCCAGTGTTTTTCCAGATGAACTAAACTCGGCAGAAGTGTATAAGGCACTGGGGGGTGGGGGGTGCGGTTCTATGGGTCTCATTGTTGGAATGATTCTCTCCCCCTCGTTCACATTTTCCAGCTCTCCACTCATTTCCTCTCACCTCTCCTCAAAGTCGGAGGACACTCCGAGGGGGCTCGTTCGGGATCGAAAGTAAGCAAAATAAAAGGGAAGACCAACAGAGTGTGTCCGAGTGTTCGGGCGGTGCTCTGTGATTAGACAGGACTCTATCTCTGTAGCTGTGTTGTGGATCTGTTGCTGGGTTACTGCTCAGGGAGCATGGGGTGTAGGGAAATGGGTCAGTCATGGAAGTCATTGTTTGGTCAACTTTGGAAGGTTTGTACAGTTGCTAGGATTTTTACTCTGGAGACTTGTTAGAAGATTGTTGCTGTTGATGTTTGACAGATGTTGATTATGATAAGGATCGAGGTTGATTGCAGAGAACATGTTGGCGATGGCAAACGTGTCAAAGATAAAGTTATTACTATTTCTCCACTTATGCTGCTGTTACACCATCATCATCACCGTCTGTGATATTTATATGTGCTGAAGACTCATGTGGACTTCAAGGTAGAAAACAGCTCTGTGACTGGTAAGATCTTGCAGCCTACGTGTTTATCTTGGTTAATCATATTAACTCTCACCACTGACAGCTTCACTGAATTGATACATCAAATGTGGTTTGGATACAGAGCCACCCTCAGTTTTCTTTGGTTTACATAGAAAGGAGGTTTATAATTACTGCACCACCAGCTGCACCATACGGAATTACAAAAATAACCAGATTTTTACATTTTCTGGGGAAATGAAACTCCACAACATGATTCTGGTCAACCATTATTAAAGGGATAGACCTAGTTCACCCCCAAATTCTGTCATTAATTACTCACCCTCATGTTGTTCCAAACCCGTAAGACCTTTGTTTTTCTTCGGAACACAAATTAAGGTATTTTTGATGAAATCCGAGAGCTTTCTGACCATTAATAGACAGCAACGCAACTGACACATTCATGGCCCGGAAAGATAGTAAGGACATTGTTAAAATAGTCCATGTGACATCAGTGATTTAACCTTAATTTTATGAAGCTACGAGAATACTTTTTGTGCACAAAGAAAGCAAAAATAACAACTTAATTCAACCATTTCTTCACCCTTTCCACTTCAGACTTCAGTACTCGTTCGTGACAGTACCACTGATGGACTATTTTATCGATGTCATTACTACGTTTCTGGGCCTTGAACGTGGTAGTTGTGTTGCTGGAGGGTCAGAATGCTCTCGGATTTCATCAAAAATATCTTAATTTGTGATTTGAAGATGAATGAAGGTCTTAAAAACAACAGTGTGGAACGTCATTAGGGTAATTAATGACCGAATTTTCATTTTTGGGTAAACTATTTATTTAACCCTGCTACTGGATACCCACCATCCTGCAGAATTTAGTTCCAACCCTAATTAAACACAACATGCACATCAGGGTCTTCAGGATCACTTGAAAAGGAGCAAGTCGGAACGAAAAGTTTTAGGACATTGGTTGTCTAGGAGCAGTGTTGAAGATCTCTGTTCTTAGGATATCATGGTGGTTCTCCAAGGTCTTTCTATGGTGTTCTGAATGGCTTTAGGTACATTTCTGTGTGGTTGCTACTAGTGTGGTCTGAGTAGTGCTGGTGGGTAACTAGGGGAGTGCTATATATATCGTCTGCGATAATATCGTAATTTTTGTTGTTTTAACGATGTGCTATTTGACATTATCGATTATTTTGCAAAAACCATTCAAAACATCCCTACAGAGTGCATGCATACATTACGTGAAGTCTAGACTAGTGCGTGTGCGCATTTAGTGTGTTTTCTTTTACTGCATGATTCAGTCTAATAAATGCATTTAGAATTATCACAAAATTCAAGACGGCTGGGCAGAAATTGGTTCTATATTTATACACTTCATATAGTTATTCAATTTCACATGAAGAGTGACGTTTTTCTCCAAAAATTACCATTATTACAAATGTGACATTGAATTCAATAAACAAGAAGTTAATATTAACAGACTTACATTTTAGACACCATATTGCTTGTTTTTGCTCTATTTCGCCAAGAAAAATAATTCCAAACACAGCCACAGCGCTGTTTTGCTTCTCTGAGCAACATGACGTTTTTTGTTTCTGAATGAATCAACCGTTTTAAATGATTCGGTTCAATCGCAATGATTCGCTTATTAACAGTGATTTGCTGCCATCTGCTGGCGGTTTTAATTTAAAATTTTGGCTTTTTCTTTCTTTTCTTTTTTTTTTTTTTTTTTTTAAATAATTTCAAATATCAGTTTTCAATGTTTTATGTTTAATATATCAAACATTATTTATGCATTTGTAATTGTAGGTTAAATGCATTCATGTCCTGCATTAAACAGTGTGTAAATCTAAATGCCACTTCAGATGCAGTTTCTGTGTTGATTTAATTTGCTTGGTAAAGCCCAAATGTCTTATTATTCTAATTCCTGATTAAATGTAAGAATTTGACTCAAAAGACAATGGACGCTTTTAGAAAAATGGCTTTATAAAAGGTAAAAACGCCCATAAAATGCAAAAATCAGTTTAAAACTTATTGGAAAAGATTAATTTCTATCAATATGAACTGACCACCACACAGAATATAAAAAAAATGTAGGAGTCAGCTGTCCCCGTTCGGCGGTCCTTAATTACCACAACCATAACACACACTCAGCAAAAAATATCGTCCTAAATTATCGTTATCGATAAAATCCCATAAAAAAAATCGAGATATAATTTTTTGTCAATATCAAACACCCGAGTGGGTACTTAGAGGCCCCCAAATCAAATTCTACCCCAAGTGAAGTTTCTTATCGCTTGGCTGAATTACCTTTTCTTCTTGGTAATGTCATGGTATTGTACTATGGGTAATTTATATAACAGTCCCACCATTAGAAAGTTGCCACATTGCACGTTCCTTATAAACGCTGCCATTTTGGAGTTTTCACATTTCTTTTTTTGTAGCTTGAACCGTTGGGATGATAACAAACGCGAACGTGCCAAAGATTTCACAACACTTCCATTGTGGGCGTTTAAATGGTTTAGGCCAGCCCCAAAAACACAAACCATGATTGACACACATCCGACCACTTAATCAAGCGTAGCAAATGGTTTTGATAGAACACAGAGAACAATGTTTTTTACAACTCTTTCAGGATATAGGCAGTTCCCATAGTTTTCTGTTCCGTGGATTGGATGGTTTTATGTGCTTTGTTTTCTTTTATTTACTTTTAATATGCTTTTTCTAGGTTTCATATTCCCAAAGGTGATGTGCATTCTTATGTATAGATGAATAAAGCTGCAAAGATAGACACTTCTGTCAGATGTTTTATTTCATTTCTTCACTTTTTTTCATTTCTGGTTTGTCACAAAATAGAAGCCAATTTAGTCTTTTGGTATAAAAATATTCTGCAGTAATGTCACACTAAGGTGCATTTATTCAGTAGTATTGTATTGAGTAAAGCCATTTACTCTGTTTACTCCTGACCTTGTTGTTCCCTGGAGAAAGACAGCAATTACAAATATTGGCCCTTGTGAACTGTTTTGACCCATGGATCAATGCTTTGTACAGCCTTTGTGACCTTAGCCCAGAGGTCAGAGGATGCATGCTGGTAGTATAGACAAGACAAAGATACACACTCTTGGGGTTTTATTGATGGAGTTTGAGGGCACAGCTTGTATGATTGCTCATATATTGAGGAGACTCTGGTAATTGGCTTGGAGAAAGTGTTTACACGTTGTCCTTTCATTCATTTTCTGTGGGAGATCATGTGATACTGTCTCACGCACACTGGGGCATTATGGAAAAGGGCAGTGGTTGATTCCCTCAGGCTACTGTTCACACAATGTGGAAATGAACTCTGGGAAAGTGAAACCTCAATGAATCTGAAGCTTCTGTTAAGCGAAGCTTTTTCCTCATTCGGTTTACACCATTTTAAGAAGTCTGCGGGAAAGTTTCAAACATTTTTGCTTTTCAAAAGGGTTAATTGGTTAGCCATAGTGTTCACTGTTTTGCTTAACTAACCCCCTGGATAAAACCTGCTTGCTTAAAGGTATAGGCTAGTTCACCCAAAAATGAAAATTGCCCCCATGATTTACTCACCTCAAGCCATCTTAGGTGTATATGACTTTCTTCTTTCAGACTAATACTATCAGAGTTATATTTAAAAATGTCCTGGCTCTTCCAAGCTTTATAATGGCAGTGAATGGGTGTTCCAAAAATTTTTGATCAAAATAAATTGCAATCACATTATTAAAAAAAGTGCTCCACACTGCTCCAGGGGGATAATAAAGGCCTTCTGAAGCGAATTGATGCATTTGTATAAGAAAAATATGCCTATATAAAACTCTAATCTGTAGCTTCCTCTAATTTTGTGTTATCAGGTTCCCGAGAGAGTGCGTTTCCCAGCGGAATAATGTAGAAGGTGAAGTGCCGAGGGAGAAAGCCAAAGCAAAAACCCGGTCACAACTTTAGAAAGAGTATGTTATGAATAACATGTTCGAAGGATTTCGATATAAGAGGAGACTGGTTTTCCTTTGCTGTAAACAAAACTTGGTTCTCGCGAGGCTAGCACATTCCCACTGCTGCTTAGGCGATGCTTGCTTCATCCATTGGAATGACACGCATGTGGCCATTAGCGGAAGATAGAGATTATGGTTCTAAAGTTTTTAACATATAATAATTTCATACAAAATTGCATCCTATTTGCTTCAGAAGGCCTTTATTAACCCCCTGGAGCCTGGTGTGGATTAACTTTTATGATGGCTGTAGCACTGTATGGAACGTTTTTTTTTTATCTCAGTAACTCACTTAACCTCCGATTATTTCCCGTCCCCCCTGAAAGAAGAATGTCTTATACACCTAGGATGGTTTGAGGGTGTGTAAATCATGGGGTAATTTTCATTTTCGGGCAAACTATCTCTTTAAACCAGCCTGAGCTTTAAAATAAGCAGTTTTTATAAACTTCCTAAAAATAACAAATTCCAATTCCAATCATAAAGATTGCATGATCTGTAAAACAGTTTTAGTTACACTGTGCCATTTCAAGTGACATCAGTCAATAAAAAAAAATTGGAAACTATTTCCTTGTTGGAATAATTAAGTGATCTTTTGGACCATATGTTTGCGAAAAGTATTTTTGTAATTACGTTTGTTGTCGCTAGTTGCGCAGAAATTACATAGTGCAGCTTTAACTGACCTAGAAACCACATGCCACATCCTCTCTGTAACAACCAGCATCCCTCAGCTCCTTCTGTTCTCTCCAGCTATGAGTGAGCGTGCCCACTGTACTTTTGGCAGTGTCACCATGACTCCAGTCCATTAAGAGAATTAGCATGGGGCTCTCCCGAGGCCATGCTGGATGGGATTGCCCCACCAATCAGCACACAGACAGCCCCACTTGGCAGCCCGTCCCCTCTGGAGTCGTAGGTTAATGACAGGGCTGCTTAAGAGATTGCTCATTCAGAATGAAGCAGGGAGAAGAAATGGCACGAAAAATTGATCCGGTGCCGATGGGTGTCTGTCTGTTCTTCCTGCGGAGGCATTGATTCTGTGATACTGAAGATTTTTAATCAGCATTTGCGGGTAATAAATGGCCACCATGGCCGGAACATTTATTCTCGTAGATACTCGTAGCTGCGATTTTTGAATGACTGAATGCAAAGGAATAGGAATTCATCGGTAAGCACATCTAAAGATCTTCTATCGAGAATCACGTACAGTTATCACCTGGCTGGATGTTGTCCTTGTGAGTGTCTAGTGATGATATCATGCCTGTTCTCTGTTTACTGGTGGGAATACTGCTGTGCTGTGCTCTGCTGAGCTTTTCTATGACAAGTTGCTGACCCAGCAACAACAGCAGCAACCACTCTTCCTCCGCCTCTCTTTCTGCCGTTTACTGTACTCCACTTGCCTACTTCCTTTCCATTCCGGTCTTGGAATGGTTTCACAGCTTTTCTTTTTCTCTTGCCTTTTGTCATGTCCCCCTTCATAATCGCATGTACCCCTTCGTTTCCTTCCTTTCCCTTGCCTTTTCTATCCAGTCCTATCCTGTCCTAGATGCTTTTACATCTATTCCTATTTCTTTGCCTATCCTATTGCATCTCTTTTTCTTTCCAGCCTATCCTATCCTATCCTATCCTGTGTTATCCCTTATACATATAACTTATTGACTAGCTGACCATTGTGACCCATCAGACTTGGATGAGATGTGTGTAAACACAGCATGCTTTCACCTGAGCTTAAAGAGAGAGAGCGAAAGAGAAAGGACTTATATTGTGTTAGCATAATGCATAATCATTGACCTTGTCTTAAGGTCACACTTAGGTTTTGTTCCCTCTGAAGATAGCAGAGAGAAAGACTCCGTGTGAGTGATATGCCAGCCTTCATATCAGAGATACATGTGGTGGCTTGCTTTACAAGCTTTGGTCGGGGTGTTTATAGTGCGTGTGTGTTTTCTGATGTGTCTGCAGTGTGGACAATCTCACTGCAGGGCCTGTTTAATTCTGCACATGAGCTTTTTTCATTACCCTCTACTTTAACTGTCCGTTCTAATTGCTGGAGCAATTAGCAGCCCGATACGGTGCATATGAGAGGGTGGAAGAAAAGATAACGTCAGGATCTCTAAGGAATCTTACCTCTACAGTGTACTTATGATTATTTTGTCCTCTAAAAGATAAAGACATCATACCTGGGAACAACAATAGCTGAAGACAGCTGCTCGGTTCTCCAGGTGTCTACGTCAAAGCTGTTTGACTGTGTGTATTTGCACTCTTAATGAAGAACAGGGTGGAGGAGTTTTATCAGGACAGTGGGACGACCATAGAGCAGTGACGAGTGAGCTGCCTTTGAGGTGCTTTTGTATCAGGTAGAAAGGCAATGTATCATATTACTGTGTACTCAATAGCTGTATCCAGCCTCCTGTGGTCATGTTTACCTGATTGTTACCAGCTTACATATTGTTACTCTACTAAATACATGTAATAAAGTGACAGTCTTTTGACTGACACAAAGTATTTATGTAATATCAATTTAGCAGATTCCTATGTTGTTAGAAACACTATGTGGGGTTTATCCATCACATCATTTCTCCACTTTTCTTTTTGAAAAATGCCAAAAGTAGCAAATTCAAAGCTATCAAGGATTCAATTGATGGGTCAGTGCTAAAAAATGGTTGCACTGTAAAAAATAACAAGTTGATTCAACTTAAAATAATTTGTAACCTGGCTGCCTTAAAATGTTGTGTTAAATAAGCTAAAAAATTTACTTTTGTTGTTTAAACATATGTTGAAGGTCCTTAAACCTATAATTAATAGTTTGGTTAACAAAGGTGAAGATGAATCAACTATATACTTTGTCTAACCAACAAGTTTTTAGTTAGCCCAACAAGACAAGAAAGGTGTGCTAACCTAAATCCAAGTTGAAACAACATAAAATTAGTCAGACCAACAAACGTTTAATTGTTTAAGCTAATATAATTTTTAACGAATACATTTATAATTATAAGTTGTGCAAACTAAATTAAAATTGGCTAAACTAAGCATCTTGTTGAATTAATTAACACAACAAGTTTCTATTTTCTAACAGTACTTGAGAAAAATAGCTCATGGCTATTGAAGAACATGCAGAATACTATTTCAAAGTCAAAGTCTGCTTTATTGTCAATTCTGCCACATGTACAGCACATGCATACAGAGAATTGAAATTGCATTACTCTCAGACCCTTGGTGCATACAGTTAACACTTAACACTAACAGTAGACATAATACAGATAAATGCAGTTTAAATATTTGATTTAAAAATTGATAGTATCCTACTTAGCATTATTGTGTTTAATATAAAACACCCTACCTTTAAAAAAACATAGATGAACATTGACATTTAATTTCTTTGGAACAATTGCAGTAAATATTTACATTCCTTTCATTCCTAATGCACATTTAATCAAAAGAACAGATGAGGAATTCAGAAATTTTCCAGCTCAATATAATTCAGAGGTCAGAACATAAAAATTTCAAAATTTTAAAAAGAGATGCCACAAAACAATTCTAATGCTGCTAGTCAATGCTGAAAATACCAGTGGTTTAAATTTTTTTTATTGGCACATTCTCGCATGTATTGCTTCATAATTTTACGAAGACTATATTAAAATTACTGTCACTTTAATGTTACATTTTACATACAACATATTATTAGTAAATAAATATTTTCTTATATTATCAGTCTTTGCCACGCGTTCACAGAATTACATGACACGTGTGGTGCTGCTGACGCATTCTGACACAGAACAATGCCAATGTGCGGTTTGTTTATGAGCAGAGGAATACACATGCGACGTGGTACTCTCGTGAACACACGTTGAAGACTGACATGGCACAGAAGAATTGTTGAATAAAGTCGTTTTCATTGTTTTTTCTCTTGCACCACAAAAATTAGATATATATATAATAATATAATATATATATATATGAACTGTAATATCTATTTCACTTGCCATTAGAATTCTTTATATATAATATAATATATATATCATATATAATGCGAGTGATTCCGTCTGAAAGAAAGAAAGCTAATGCCACTTGGATGGCTTAGAAGTTGATAAAATCAAGGTGGTAATTTTTCAACCTTGGGTGAATAAACCTTTTAAAAATTTTAGTGAGTGGAATAGAAAATATGCATTACGTAAAACATTTTTTCAAAACCCATGTTTGCAATGCATAATTATTTTACTCCTAGACTGTACATAACTTTAATAATTAAGCTGGTAGATAAAAAAAACTATTTCTCCAAAAATATAACATTACCTACTTTAAAATATTTTCAAATTAGTGGTTTAGGTTTTTATATTACATCTTTTATCCGCATCATAAACTAGTGATATTTTGACTACATTGTACCTAACAGAAGGTTGTAAATTAGTCAAATGGTTATCAAACCGGTTACACCACTTGACATTTTCAATTTACATCAATTTGAAACAAGCATTAGATGGACACCAATTTAAGTACATTTGCCCTTGGTGGGAAAATGTAATAATTACATTTAGTATCAAATTAATGTTAAAATAATGAAATGAATTATTAGTGTCTTCCCTGAGGTCCACTTTTGACATGTATACTTAAGAAGACCTGAACATAAATGTTAAATTATATCACATTTTAAAGAGAGTTACTAACCTTTGCATGCAGCAGTTAGAATCACCAGAGGTCCTTCTCTGTGATATAATTTCCTGTCACATGATCTTCTTGCAAAATATTAAAAAAATGGCTCCTTGAATGGTGGTTACACCACCTTGACACTCAAGGAATTTGACTTGACTCACATAATTCCCCAAGTTAATTATAATATTCAGAACAATGGTGCTCCATTTACTTTTATTTACTATTAAATAGTAATAATGTAAGATTATGCCAAACTAGCTGATTTGGTGTTTTATTGAGAATTTCACCTTTTTTAAACAAGATCAATTATTTGGTACAAAGTTTTTTACGGTTACACCACTTTGACATTTTTGCAATCATCCCCCCCCACATATTCTTTTTCTCTCAAAATGAATTAAAACCAGAAATTTGACTGATTGTAGTAGAATTTGACCAAGTAGACTTGGTCCACACAAAAAAGAGAATGTATGCAATTAATTTGCACATTTATTTTGAAATTTTAACCCTTTTAAATTTAATTAAACCATATGGACACAGAAAAATTAGCATCACATCATTGACCCTGATACTAAAATAAAAACACTTAAACACATTTTATTCTAATTTGTTTATTGGGTTTTATTGCTAACTGTTTACTTAATTCTTTTTTGCATTAAACGTGAAGCTACATTATGTCATTTTAATTGGATAAGATTTATTTTTATTATCGTTTATACTGTATATTAATATACAGCAAAGAAGTGTGTTCAGTAGCATATTAAGTTTTGCTGCAGTCCTGAAATTTGTATTGAGATTGAATAATGAAATTTTAATGGTAGCGGCATTGATTATTGATATTTTTATACGCTGAAGAGGATTTTTCCTCTACATTAGGGTTTGTGTTTATCTGTAAAGGGTGACATGGTTCATCATTTGATATTATTATTTGATATATTAAGCATGTCTTTGTTGTTCAGACAGGTAAGACACTCACAGGCTAACCTGACTCGTTGTCCGAAGTCAGTCATCCTAACTTTGTCTATTTCAACATAACTTCATGTTGTTCTGTTTTCCCATTTTTTTTTGCCTGTTTGAAACAAAATCTCAACACAAAGGGACAAAGCATTGTGTTTGCTCTCACAAACTCGAGCTGAAATTTAATTTCCAATTTAAATTTAAGAAGAGTAAGCAAATATGTGCCGACCAGTGTTGGGAAGGTTACTTTGGAAATGTAATAGGTTACAGATTACAAGTTACCCTATTTAAAATGTAATAGTAGTGTAACTTTTTCAATTACTTTATTAAAGTATTACTTTTGATTACTTTTCTAAATTTCTAATGAATGTTTTCAACTGTTAATCTTTTTCAAACATTCCCACCTTACGGTAACCTTACAGTAGTGCTCAAAATCCTTCATCACTTGAATTAAGATGATCAAATTTGAACACATCCACCACAAAATCACACTTTAGTACCGCCTTTTACTTTGAGATTGATCTGAAGTTCAATGCGGATTTAAAATCATAAGAAATAGTTCACGGATACTGTTTTTGAAACCAAATCTTTTTATAACTACAGGAAACACTGCATCTAACAATGGTTTTGGGGTGGGGGCGGGGGGGAGGTTGTTAATTAAAAAATAATAATAAATAAAAGCAAATACATCAACTCAAATACGGTTACCTAATAAGCATGTGTCCTTTTCTGTGTACTAAACTCCTGAAACATTGTGTCTCTTTGTATATGATATATGACGATAGTTTTGGGAAATCTCACACTCATACACCACAACATATTCTGAAACATGGACAACCCTATTTTTTGTATGGACCTCACATAAAAAAGGTTTAAATCCTTAGCTTGGGGACATGCAAAATAATTAAAAGTTCTCTCCTGAACTGCACCTTCACTTCCATTTTTCTTTGTTTTGCCCTGATATCTATCTCTCACATGACTTTAATACTCAAGATTTAACAAAACTATACTTTCTAAATTGCCTACATAAAATTTTTGATTAAAATCACTACAATATCTTTATAGAAAAATCCTAATACTGAACATGAGTCATGTTTTTTCCCTTACAAAAATTAACCATGTTTTTATTATAGTAAAAGTACAGTAACCATTTTTTTTTTTTGGCAAATGGATTACCATTTTGCTACTTACAGTTTTACGACAATTCAAGGTTTTTTAAAAAAAAAAAAACTATGGTTAGTGTAGCAAAAACCATGGTTAATTTGTGGTTACCATGCTTTGACAATAGTATTGTCTTTGGATTTATAGTAAAATCATTGTTAATTTTCATAAGGGTTGTGTTGTTGTCTGCCCTAGCTCCCCCTAAACCTATTATAAAATATGATTATTTGTCTGCTAAATTACTACTGTAACATTACAATAAATAATAATGATGTCCTTTATACAGTATTTTGAGTGATGACTGATGATCAATGGGCTGCTGCTGCTTAACTAAGTAAACAAAGACAAAACTACAATAGCATATTTACAGATGAAACTGACTTGCACTTGAAACCCTGAACAGTAGTTTTGCTTCTTTGCTCCATCTGTGTGCTTCCACAGTCCACTCCATTCTCTCTCTCGCATTGATTACTCTGATCCAAACCGTTTAGAGGAGGCACGGAGAGCGCGCGAGCCGAAGCATTGCCAGTCACGACTAACCGATTCATGATTTATTAGAGATTTAATTATCAAATGGCGAATTCGGAAATAATCGCTTTAGTACATTTGGTCGGAGGACAGTGCAAATTATACCCCCATAATATACCTCAAAATAGCTGGTGCCCAAAATTGGCGTCAGGCCACCGGAATTGTACTCCGTTCTCCCGATGGCCAGTCCGCGTACGCCTGATTTCCTCCACAGACACTCAGACGTGCAGGACTTCATAATATTGTCTCTTTTTGTCGCTTAATATTCACCAGACACACGTGAGTCCATTCACTTTTGATTTCAAGTGTCCGGACCTACTTTTGATTTATTCGTCCAAGTTGTGGCATATTCCGTCCGCGTTAGGCTATAGGAATTCCGTTTTTATGACTGGATTCTACGAACCAGTCTGTTTTCCGCATCACGTTAATTATAAGGCCGTATGTCTCAGAGTAGTCAGTGCAATTTTGGAAAGAAATCAATTAAATCTGTATGTGGTTGTGTAAATATTCAAATGTAATCCCCTTTGTAATCATTAACATTTTCATAAGTAACTGTAATTTAATTACACATTTTTTCTTAGTAACTGTAACTGATTACAGTTACATTTATTTTGTAATTAAATTATGTAACGCCGTTACATATAACTAGTTACTCACCAACACTGGTGCTGACCCTCTTCATCTCCAAGCCAGAAAGCTGCATGAAATTCAAGCAATTCACACGGGTGCAATCAAACAAATATGCTAAATCCCAATTTGCATAATATACATCCTATATAGTGTACAAGATAAGGATTTGCATATCCGAAGTTACGTTTTACAAGACATTTCTGGGATGGTGTACTATTTCTGGTGGATTTTTAAAGTATGCATCCGCGCATGCGTTTTTGGTTGTTACCCATAATTCCTTGTGCCTACACAAGATGTTTGTTTGCAACGATTCTATTTTGGGTATCAAGACAGATTTTTCTCAACACAGGCTTTTGGCTCACTTTGTGCATAAAACTACATATATTGCTACATATATTGCATACATAATTCAAGTATTTAGTGTAGTATTTCAGCTATTACCCTGTCTTGTTAGCGTGACACAATTTGGCTTCATTTGGAACCAGTATACTATTTTTTTTTTTCCCCCTCTGGCTTTACATTTATGTCAGACTGTTTTTCACCCTTGTGTTTAATATATAATACTCTGCTCATTAAAGTGTGCCATATTCATGCACTGCCTCATTATATGGAATACGAACAGAGTGTTGGCCCCTTGAGAGCTTTGCTCATGAATGCTGGGTAAAAGGTGTCTTTTATTAATGGTAGAGGAACACAAGGTGCTATGATTCACTGAGGCAAATGAGTCCGTTAATATCAGTTGCAGATAAATGCACGGTCACAAAAGGACATAAGTACTAACACGTACCAAAGCAGCAGCCAAAATGAGCAGAAATACAGTTCTGAATGAAATGGGTGGCGAGAGATGTGGTGCAGACGGTCTTGTGTTGTAGACAAAAGAATGGGTCACATGCTCAAGGGTTCATATAATGCTATAATGCATGAGAGAGAGATATGGGAAATGTAGACAGGTGTGGCTTGCCATTGGTAATGGAGTGGCACGAGCTTAGACATGATTCAGTGGTTATCCCTTCACCTGCGTCCAACTTAAAGTCATGGAAAACAAAGGGATGACGGTGAATGGATGGCGGAAGGCTTGGTGTTGCAATTAGATGGAATCTTGAATACACACATTTCGAGTTTGTTCGGTTCTGGTTAGTCTCCGCACACCTGTAGACTGGTGATTGAAAACAGTCAAGAATGGAAAGAGCTGTCCAAAATTTGCAAGCTTCAATCTGATTGACTGAACATACACAATTTCTTGTATACATGTTTTTATGTTTTAGATGACCTAGTCATCATCTAATGGCATGTATATAATGAGCAAGTATATCATGAATTCATCTTCCAAACCGCGTTTTTGTCTTATTCCGAATCACTACGGTACACTTATAATAAGTACTTATATTTGGACTATTGAAGCCTGGTCGGGTCATCACCGCTGCGGAGTAACACATAACCTGCGTGATGAATCATTAATTTTTGCATAGCATAAACTTAGAGAAGTAGTCGGTTGGAATGTTCTTCCGCGGGATGTGTGCAGTTCTGTTTATTAACCGCGAGAGCGCCAAAAGTTACTTACTGCTGCTTTAATCTCTAAAAAACATTAACAGTTTAACAGTAAAATTGAATCTTTAGCAAATCTAAAAATGGATATTTTAATACTATACATTATAGTGTTGTGAAATGTACTTAGTTAAAACAGTTCGATTTTAGGTTTGTGTTTTTAGACAAAATTAAGATTTTTTTAAACAATTTATTCCCCATGTACTTTCCCTATTTATTTTATTCCCTATTAACTTGTTCTAATTTTTTCCCCTTTTATTATCTGTGTTTTTGTCCTGTCACTGTCATTCTGTTGCACTGTGGAAGCTTCTGTCACGAAAACAAATTCCTCGTATGTGTAAACATACCTGCCAATAAAGCTCATTCTGATTCTGATTTGGATTTAAAATTTGGATCATCATCTAGTACCAATTTAAAGGGATTGTGATAGATTATGGCATTTTATGATGATTTTTGTTTTCATTAAAACATTGGCAGTCAATCAGAATTCACCCAACTTTGAAGACCTGAGGCATTTATAATTATAATACTTATAATATACAGGACAATATTGTGAATTGGTGTAATGATAGTATAGTTCAATTATAGTATCATTATAGTTATCGGTATAGTTATCAGCCTTGGTCTGAATAGGATTCATTTTGTTATTGTTGTATTTTATTTGTATTTATAGTTTTATTCATTTTTGTTTAAATGTATTTAATTTTTGTATTAATTTTTTTAAGTTCTTAAAAGATTGTTAACTGATAATTATAGATTGACCTATATATTGATTTCCCAATATTTTTCCCGATATTTAAACATTTTACCATAATCGGATATCGGTTGTGTAATATCGGATTCACCGATAAACACCGCCATCTTGTGGGTGTTTTGAGAATTGCAGGATCGCCATTGCAGCACGTCTGAGGGCAGCCAGTGAGTTGCGTAGAGTTAGTAAACTATTTAATAATAAACAGCCATCAATGCACAAATTAGATGTATTACATAAATGCCTGATATGACGTTTATGCAGCTTGGCGAAATAGAGACTCACTACGGAGTCATGTAAAATGATCCGTCAGTCTGTCCCAGCTTTGCCTGAATTAAATAATATGCATATTATGCAGCCATGAAAGAGCACATGCTGGAAATAAAAGCGCTGAATTTAATTCTCTCTCTGTTGTCTATTTGCTCATCATTAGTCTCGTTAAATCGGAGTCATGTAGGCAATCCGTCAAGTCCTCTCCCAATAAAGACGTAACTTTGCATGAATTAAATAATACAGCCATGAATGAGCGCATGTTGGAAATAAAAGCGCTGAATTTAATTCTCTCTCTGTTGTATATTTGCTCATCATTAGTCTCGTGAAGCCACTTTCATATTGCGGTTCACTCACCGGGTTGATGCTCAGGAAATGCTCCAGCACGGCCACCGCATGTAACTTTTAACAAGATTCACTTGTTTAAAACACCCTAAACTGTATTAACATTTACTAAATAACCATTATTTAGCTAATAAACATCTAAATAAATACAACTCTATGGAAATTAATTATTTATTATCTCCGCGAGCGATCGCAGTTTGAGTATAGTTCTGTGTAAATGCATAGATAAACTGCGCTGTCAGCAGGCATTTCATAATCTAGAACGACAAAAACATTATTAATAATTCTGATATAACATTCCAGTTGAGAAATGCAATAAAATACGATGTTTTGTTTGTTATATTCCAATATTACAGAGAATATTATTCAGTGAATTAACATTATCCAGTGAATTCTTCTTTACTCTTTAGCCTATTAAACAGCTTATAAACCTAAAACTGTAGTTTAAATAGAATTTGATATCACTCCTATTCTTTATTTATTTTCTTCATTTGAAAACATTAGACTTTCTACATTTATTTTGCTTATTGTTAATATTAGTGTTGCTGCTGATGCTTTTTATAAATAAAATGTTTTTTATTGTTGTAATATGAAGATTAAATTTAACATGAAAGACTGCTAATTAACACTTAAAACACTTTAAAAAAAAGATGACTAAAAGGAGGAAAAACCAAAGTAAAGTATCGACTTACTTCACTCAGTCATTTATTTACTTTATAACGGTAAATAAATATCGGTTCTGCATATTGGTTATCGAGCACATAAACATGCAAATAATTGGTATCGGTTATAAAAAAAAAAAACAATATCGGTCGATCACTACTGATAATCAATAAATTGCTGGTATTATAATCATTTTAGCCATTTATTGATTATTTTTTAACAAACATAATTCAGTTTTTCATATTAGCCAGAATTTCAATACCGATGCATACCTTAAAACTTTTGTAGGAATGTAGGATTTAATTTTGTCCATCAGGAATCAATAATTGGATTGCGAAAAGTTGGCATTACGTATAAAAATAGAATCAGGTGTTTTGAAGGGAGGGGTTATTTCTTTAAAATAACGTAAACTAATGATTTGTAAGACCATTTCTTTCATTTTGACATATGTCAAAGCAAATTGTGTACGCTGTGTTATAGACCACACTTCATTCCAATAGTCTCATATCTCAGAGTTCTGGTTCATAATAGTGCATTATTTGTATTGTTCCACAGAAAATATTTTATGCGCTGCATGCATTTTTAAAGATCATAAGTGCCACGAGCTGAACTCTGAATTCGTGTCTCATTTCCATATCATTCGTTTTCAAAAGAGGCAATGCAAATGTCGCATGATAAAAAGGTATACGGAAATGTAAAATCTGAAGGAATATCTAATAAACATGTTGCGGGGGCGTTGAGGTGATTTTTCCAGACAGGAATGTTCAGATCGTGTCCTTTCCACGCAACACTAAGCACTGAATCTCCCCCTTAAAGTGACCACACATTTACCTGTTATCAGTCCTACAGTCACAGCTAGAGTTAATTTCCTTATCACTGATCCCAAATCAGCGCTACAGGCAAGACAACAGATGCATTAATTTAATGACCATCAGTATCACTGCAAGTAAACCGCCGACCGGGGAAGAGCTAATCGCAGCGATGGAAATATGTGCAGTATTTACAATTTGATTTGATTTCTCCGTTGCCAGGGGAGAAAGGCTGTAGTGAGTTATGAGGCCGTCATACCAACAGAGGCGTGTTGGATTAATCCACAGGGGGTTTGGCGGGGGCTCGAGTTGCTAAAATGTGCATTGTTTGATGAGAAGCCAGATTTGGGTAAAACTCCTGAGGGTTGTCTTGACGATGTAGAGTGCAACAGTCTGGTTCCAGAAGTAAAAACTCCATTCATTTTCTACATGGGGAAATTGATTTTTAATGATTACAAACGTATAAACCTTTCAAGACAGACCTACTGTGAGCTCCAAGATTGTTAATCGATGGTATATGGTTTAGTTAAAGTCCTTAGTTTGCGTTATTTCAACTTATCTTTAAAATAATCCAAATTTGACCAATGTTTAACAGCTGAATTTGTGCTGAAAAACTACATTACCCATGATTCTACAGAGAAATCTCCACCAATAAGAGGATCACAACAAACTGTAGTAAAGTTTCAGGAATTACCGCTGCATTTAAATACTGAAGTGAATCCACTAAATTGTTATGCTCAGCGATTAAATCGCCGTTGACAGAGCCATCGTATTTTGTTTATGTTTGGAAGACTGCTTTTGAGAGCACGTTCTTGAAGGGTTTCCATGTCCACTTATTATAAGCAATGCTTATTAAGTGTCTTATTGATGGGATAGTTCACCCAAAAATGAAAATTCTGTCATTAATTACTCACCCTCATGTCGTTCCAAACCCCTAAGACCTTCGTTCACCTTCAGAACACAAATTAAGATATTTTTGATAAAATCCGAGAGCTCTCTGACACTCCCATAGACAGCAAGGGTCCTACCATGATCAAGGTCCAGAAACGTAGCAAGGACATCGGTAAAATAGTCCATGTGACATCAGAAGTGCATGCGTCGTGATATTCTCCGCAATGGCGGCACGCCACAGCATACGGGATGAGGAGGAGAAGAATTGTTGAATTCATTTGAATACATTTGTTATTTTTGTTTTCTTTGCGCACAAAAAGTATTCTCGTAGTTTTGTAAAATTCCGGTTGAACACCTGATGTCACATGGACTATTTTAACGATGTCCTTGCTACGTTTCTGGACCTTGATCGTGTTAGGATCCTTGCTGTCTATTGGAGGGTCAGAGAGCTCTTGAAATGCATCATAAATATTTTAATTTGTGTTCCGAAGATGAACAGAGGTCTTGCGTGTTTGGAACGACATGAGGGTGAGAAAATTAATGACAGAATTTTCATTTTTGGGGTAAACTATCCAATAATAAGACACTTGATAAGCATTGCTTATAATAAGTGGACATGGAAACCCTTCAAGAACGCCGTGCTCTCAAAAGACAGATGACAGAATTAATGCAGCTGCTAGCCTTCCGTTAACTAAGCTAAACATGCTTAAATTAAAATGCCTAAAGCTAAACTTCCCTTGTATTCACATTTCTAAAATTGTTGTCCAACAAAAGAGAACATTATAACCTTTTTACTCCACAACACCAGTCAAATGCTTCCTTTTGTGATCTGATGTGGCTTCTTGTCACAGAATGAGGCAGAAAATATGTTCCATAGGATACTTTAAAAAGAATACATCGATTAGCAATGCATTATAAATATACTTAATTTTTATGAAAATACCAGAGATGGCTTAAATAACAGATAAACTATATTGTCGCAGTCGAGTGTTTATTGTCTTTGTTTTATCATTCAAAATGTTTATATGTTCTGTTTACTCAATTACAGCTGTAATAGCCATGCCTTTGTCCATAAGGGATTTCCTGGAGGGTCATGAGTTCGCTACTTCTGTGACTGGATATGTGGATTTTCTGTGCGAGGCGCGCTCTGGCATCCAGTATGAATGAAACCGACATCATGTGTTTATAGTGCTAATGGCCAATCCATCATTTTTGGGGGGAATTTTTATTTATTTATTTATTTTTTAACAAGTATCGGTTCAGGCACCCGTTTAGACACTGGAACCATTTTAAAAGTATCGACTTGGCACCAGTATCGAAAAAAAAAAAAAAACGATACCCAACCCTACTTCTACACACTGCATAGAATTATGCAGTTCTCGCTAACTTACCTGAAATTTTCTGTTGTGGAATGCGGTTTTCATTCTCATAAATTACTGAACTGAATTGACGTACAAATTTAGCTGCAAATCTATCATGGCCAGAACGTTGCGGCAAAAAAAAGCTCGCAAGAAAAGCTCACTGCCATAAAGCACCGCAAATGAAACAACCCCTTTAATCTCGCTATTCTACCAAAATGTTTGTGTATATTTCGCAATAAACTTAATCTTTATTGGTTCTATAAATGTAGTCAACTTTAACTGAATAATTCTATATCATTGATTTGAAAACAATCATGTTTAAAAGCTGAATTTGTGGTGAGAATCTACATTACCTATGATTCTGTACAGAAAATTCCACCAATCAGAGAATTGCGCCAAAAGACCTTTCAAATCATGCCAAAATCACTCCTGTGAAGCACCGCGCATGACATAATTGCGTCAATCTCGATATGCTGTCAAAATACTTTGCTATATTGAATTTGTTATATAAAAAATAATGCTTTAACAAAGACTTTTGAATAGAAATTATTGCAATCTAATGCATTTTATAGAGCAGATGTCTGCAAATACATTATAAACAGAAATCTCGAGTTATGTCATAACTAAGCCGCCCAACAACACGCTGAACATGTTCCCTTAAATCATGCACCTTTCTTGATAAGCGTAGCCCTGGCATGCTTGGCCATGTGTGGATAGACGTATCTGATTCCTTTCATGGCTGTTAGGTAGTGAGCTAAGCTTAGAGACTAATTTAATTACTACTCTTCCCATCAACCCCCACTGTATAGAAGAGCATCACTAATCATTCAGAATCCTTTGAGGGGGTGGGGTGGGTAGGAGTGGTCCTTTTTTTAGTCGGAAATGCAGTGTAGTGCACACTGTGGTTTAATTTTCCAGGGAATCTTCGCAGCCGGGATTAGATGGCTTTTTTCCAGAAGGTTCTGTCCTAACCCAGTGACCTCTAAACTGTGGTTGGCGGCAGCTGCCTCGCAGATGTGCTGACAAACTTAGCCTTACTCCGCTTCAGCAAGTAAAACGTACTAACGGAGCAGTCGTAATGGATTACAACAGTTGAGTTGTATAGATTTGTTTTTTGGAGTTTGTTTAGGTCTTTTTCCTCTTAATAACTCATTTAAATAATCCTTTAGGAGGGAGTAATCATGATGTCAGCTTAACATTGTGATGTCTGTCAGCCATCGGCGATGGACGATGGCATCGTCTATCGGCCCAACCCTAGTAGTTATAGATTTTTTTACATTTTAATTGCAATCATCTATCACTGATTTTACATTTGAACTGACATCTCAATAAATTCAAAATCAACTATCACTGATCTTGAGTTTGATATCTCAGTGATTTCCCCCAGTCACTTCCCCAGTGACTGGGGAAGCCGTGGCCTAATGGTTAGAGATGGTGGTCCTTCTTGGAATCGAAACTAGGAATCGATAAGCAGAATTGGAATCGATAAAATTCAAACGATACCCAACCCTATATATTGTGAGTTGAATCCTGATGCCAAATCATTACAATCATGAATTGTCAGTGATTTTGCATTTGACGTTTTTTTAAATTACAGTTATCACTGATTTGATTGTGCATATGATTTCTGATGTCTTATGAATCCTTATCAGCAGCTATCACTGATTTTTCATTTGAATTCTAAAGCCTGAATTATTCAAAGTATCACTGACTTTGGGTTTGATTTTGCCATCTCAATGCTTAGAATCGTCAGATATTAGTGTTTGTTAATAAATTGTGATATTGATTATTATAACCAGTGACAATCACTGATTTTGAGTTTGAATTATTCCAACTGTATTACAGTCACCAATTCTGAATCATTTAGCTATGAAAACAAATGTGATTGCCTTCTAATAATGAAAAGTATAGTATTTTGTTCTAGAGCAAAAGTTACCATAGTCACAAAAACCTGGTATCTTTTGATAAGCAAAGTAAATTGGTGCAAAGTGTTATCAAAGTGCCCCAGAAAGTCCTGTCTATGGCCTTCCTGTGTTGTTCTGTTTATAAATCAGATTCCAGTAACATCTGCAGCAGTAATGCTAATATAGCCCAATATGGAGAGACAAAAATGCATTGATTTCATTTCCTGGCCCTCTGTGTAGCTTTGGACTTGATTATACGGGAATGTCATATCTAAGAGGAAGATTAGAGGAACCTGTGTCTATGGGGACTGAGAATATGTGCTCTGCCTCACAAGTAGAAGAGCTTTAGTTTAAGACGTCTGTTTTCCCTCCCTCGCACTTTCACTCACACTTAAAGCTCAAATAAATCCCAAGAGAAAGACCTCATGCTTGTTCCAGACTGAGTTTTCATGTAATTGGTCAAGCGTCTTTGTCTCTTTTGACGTACAAACAATGAAACTTATATCTGGTACTTTCATCTCTGGCAGGGATCTTTCAGTTTAATTAGAGAAGCTCTGAGTTTTCCATTGTGTGGTTCGCCGAAGAGTCAGAAACATTTTGTGGGAATATCCTGGTACATCATATCTGCCATTGTTTTGGCCAATTTAGAAAAAAAAAATACTTAACTCTGTTTACATTCAGAATACATTAATGGTGTTGTTGTGAAATTATTCTTCAGTGCACATTCTTCCAAAGAAGAATTTGTATATCTTTGTAATTTTTCCTTAAAATATAATAATTTACTTCACCTCTAGAATGACTTTCCTTTTCGACTGTCATCATTGGCTTTGCTAGGCTGTGCAAGCTATCGCATAATGCGAAGTAGCTATTTAAGTATTGATTTAGGCTAGGTAATGCCACCAGTTTTAAAATCTTGTCAGTACTAATTAACTAACTAATTATTCCAATTTAACACAATTAAATTGATGGCAGTTCATTTAAAAACGTTTCCTTAATAGCTTTTCTTTTCTTGCCAAATATCCTGCTATCCCTCACTTTGAAAAATTACATTATAGAAGTAAAATGGGTTGTAAATTCTGTTTATGTTTACTTCCAAAATAAACCTACAAATATAAGTAGGCATATATGTAAATATTTGAATGACAAGCTACATATTTTGAATCCATGGTTATATGTCTAGCTGGTTTATACAGTAATTAGCTAGTGGAAGCTGATGATAAAACAGATACCATGTTTCAAACTGACTTGTTTGTCTTGTTTTTTTTTCCAGCATAGAATATATTTATTGAATGATTTGAAGGTGTAAGGAAGAGTTAAAGATTGTTAACTAGTGTCATGAAACTGTGCTTGTTATCATAGTAAGTTTACCACAGAATTATGTAAAGGCCCTTTGAAATCCATTTTAGTTTTTTTCAGTTTAAATTTTTCTAGACTCCGTTTTAATTGTTAAATTATTATTTTTTTAATTAAAGCATGTTAAGATTGAAAACCCCCTTTTCAAATTTACAGAAATTCAATTTATTAAAAGTTGATCAAATATTACATTTTTAAGGCCCTATTAAATGTTTTTTTTTACCAAATTCTGTGTTTTCCATTAATTTTCTGGATTTAATTTAAATGGTTTCATTAAATTTTAATAAACATAAGCATCTCTAATTAACTGTGTTGTGTATTTACATTTTTCTGCTAAATAAATTCTGGTAAATAATTTTTCTGCTAAATATTCCTTTAAAATAATGTTTTAATAATAATACATTTATTATTACTAGTAGTACTAACATTACATTGATATATTTCTGTCACAATTTCTTCAAGTTAAACCAAACTTTTATTTTGACGGGTTGCTGTGAAGACCTTTTAGTTTCTGTTTGTGTATGATATGATTATTTTTTTTTCTCAAATTAAGCTGTAAAATGCTCATGACGTGACTCTCAGAGCAGCTGGATATTAATTGTATGCATTTATATACTCATTTATAGGCGGCAGAGACTGAAATCAGTATGTTTGAAGTAAATGAAACCGTGTCATTCATTTACACAGAGAAACGCAGAACATGTAGGATTCATATTCAAAAAGTATTATTGCAGCTTAATATTCACATACACTAGTCCAAGTCGTGTTTTGATCCAAGTGTTCTTTTGATTTATCCATCCAAAATTTGGCGAATTCCGCGTTATACAGTAAGTTCTGTTTTATGACTGGATTCCGCGATTACGTCCGCGTTTTCCGCATCGTGGAAATCATGGGGGCCTAAATATGGTTATTATTAATGCAAGACTATAATTAATTAATATGCAATCCCTTTCAAACAATGTAGGTTACAGAAAATTTGCAGTAGTGGTAATAACTTTAGGTAAGTATGTTTACCATGGTACTTTTTGTATGGGATGGTTCTGTGAATGTTTAATAGTCCATTTTCTCAATATTTATTATTCTGAACTGGAATTATATTTATGCTCTCACATTAGTGGCATTCGCCACTGATACGCTAAGTATTGTTCATTCATTGTAATGTATAATAATGGTATGAGATTTTGCTGAAGGCATCCTGTCAAACAGGAAACTGAACGTGTGGGATGTTTTTGAGTAGGTACAAAATAAAACCCCCTCAGCAGTAGCACCTGTCCATCCTTTATCCGACGGCATTTGTTCTGAGACGTGACTCTCGTCTTTATGTCCCCCTTGAGGGAATAAGTGTTCAAACTCTATAGCCATGAGACTTTCTGTGGTATAAGCAGTTCTTTTGATACTGTCATATAAAGCCATGCATAAATAGCTTGCCCTTTCATTATATCCTTGTGGTACAAAAAGCTTGAAAGCATTTTTGACTTGTATTAGATTGCACTGAACAAGCTTTACCCATGTTGGTGTAACGAATAGATTTAATCTGAAACCTGAACAAATTCATAATTGTCAAATAGCAGCAAGTACATTGAATAAGTTTAATTAGAACATGAACATCAAAGCTTTTTCAATGTTTTTGTTTGTCTATAGCACACAATAGCCTTATGAAAATGTACTTGATGTGGTTTTACTATAGTAACAGTAATATTTGGGGTAACTATGAATTATTGTAGACTAATTATTGATTAAAAGAGAATTACAAGAGAGATACTACTGTAGTATATTTAATACACTACAGCTGTGACAGTTTCTTCAGTTAAACCCATAGCGATAGTTTCTAAATGTTTTTTATTTTTAACAACAAATACCATACTTATCTTTTTTCTTTTAATTATTGATAGTCAATATTGGATATTTAATTGTTCATGCCTGTTTCCTCTGTTTTTAAATTTGTTTTTAGACCATAATTTAGATGTTTTTTTTATTATTTATATTAATAATATCAATATTGGATATTTAATTGTGCTTGCTTATTTCCCCTGTTTTTAAATTTTATATTATTGTTGTGGTTCATCTAACACTCAATTGCAGTTAATTATTTAAAAACTCTGCAATAAGTATTTCTGTATTTTCTTATAATGCAATGTATGCCACTTTAGATAAGTATTTACTGAATGAATAAATGCAAAATGTAATGTAAATGAACCCTTCCTAACCTTAAATTAATACCCATTTTTCATACTGTTAATGGTAATGTTGTGATCCCCAAATTCACTTCTAGCATCTAAAATTATTGACAATATATATGTTAAATATTAGTCGTTTGTCAGTTATCAGCCATAACATATAATATGAATGCCATCAACTTATTTTGCCTGTAAAATGACTGTCCTATTCTGCTGATGTCACCTAGGCCGAGTTGACTATTGGAAATTGGGCACTGGGCATTGTTTTGGCACATGTTTGTGAGTGACGTTTATCCACAGACCAACAAACCATTGCTCTATTAATGGCTTTCCCTAATTTTCGATGATTTTGGGAAGTCTTAGTTATGCTAAACTTTCTGACTTTTCAATCCTTTCACATGAATTGGTTGCATTTTTCATGGGAAGCTTTTAAAGAATCGTCTGAAATGCTAAAACATTACCATTTTTGTGTTGTTTGAGCGTGTGTGTGTGTGTATAAACACTGATTTGTGTTGCTGTAATAAGAGTAAGACCTCAGCTCTCTTTAATAAGGTGACAGGGCACATGGGCCGCAGTTGTTGAAGACCATTTAGCTAATTACGCTCTCTACATTTAAGAACGTGGCATCAGTGGTTTGTTTATACAAACTGAAATGTCCTTAACTTATTTAGATGTAGAAGATGTTTTGTTCAGAGGAAGATTGCACAATCTTTTGTGGTGCTGCTACTAGGGATGTAACGATTACCGGTTTTACGATAAATCACGATAAAATGCCCTGACGGTTAGTATTACCGTTTAAAATTTAATTATCATCAAAACCGTGTTTGATTATCGCGGTAAATCCTGTCCAGCCAGCATCAGTCTGAAGCAGAAGCAGCATGCAGTGTTGTTGTTGTTGTTTTTTGCACGAGACGAAATGGTGGAAGGCAGTTGACAGCACTCTGGAGATTTTTCAGCCATCTAAGAGAACCAAATCAGAGGTCTGGTCATATTTTGGCTTTTACAAGAGTCCTGAAGGCAATTTAATCGAGGACGGTCACCCTGTCTGCCGATCTTGCAAGAAGAAAGTCGCTGCAAAAGGGGGAAACGCATCAAATTTGCTCAGTCATCTTCGTGACCACCACCCACTGTTATATAGCGAATGCAAGGTAACTTTTACCTCAATACCAAAACTAACTGGGCAAATAATTGGAAAAAAATATTGATTAGAGATTAAATATTTCGTTATCTCACTTGTTTAACGCAAAGCTTCCGTGAAGAAAAGTTTGCAGCAAGTGGCTTTGAACCAAGAAGAACGAACGTTCAAACTATCAGGTTGACAATTAAGGGATAATGTATTGTATATTCAAAGTTAACGTTTTTAAAGATTTTTTTTGTTTACCTAAAATAATATATAAATACGGGGATATGAAATATTGAATTGAGATTAATGTTTTGAAATCTTACCTGTTTATAAATCCATTATGAACAGTGTACAAAACAATCGTCAGGACAATATGATCACTACTGCGAAATTATAGTAGTATTAATACTAAATTGCTCTGATTTCATTTTCAATACAATCAAAAAATTAGACGCAAGCTGCATTTGAATGAAACAAGAAAGAGTGTCCGAGCCTCTGTGGTGATACAAGAGACATGCGGCGAATTCCAAACAGAATTGAGCATCCCTATGCCCTACGAAGGGCAGAGCCCTTGAAGTGTGTTCTTTGAAGGGTGCAGGGCATTACTGTCTCGTAGAAGCGTTTGGAACTCCCTTGGCGAAGGGAATGACTGACCAAATTTTACCTTGACAACACTGCGCGTGCGTGCAGCATTCAGTACTCAATAAGTTGTTGCAAATAAATTATTGTCATTATTATTTTATTCAAATATTGTCTAACTGTGTCTTATTTACTATTAAACGTTTTAAAACTAAACTTGCTTACACTACCATCTTAAATAATTGTTCTATCACTGACGAAAAATATGTTGTCTCACATTAAAATAGACAAATTTAATTAGCCTATTCTATTTATGTTTGTATGTGAACTCGAAATCAACCACAAATTTGCTTTAAAAAGCATCACAAGATCTCCTAACCGAAGAGCACTGATCATAACGGAAATCACATGTGTGTGTGTGTGTGTGTTTATATATATATATATATGTATACATATAATATATTATATACATACTATATATACTATATATAACATATACATCTACATATATATATAAATATACATATAAATATACATATATATATATATACATATATATATAAATAACCATATATATATATATATATACATATATAGATATATATATATACACAAGTGATTTATTATTATTATTAAGGATTCATGTTAATGTTAATTTAATGTTTTGCTAAAAAAAAAAGTGCTAATACAGTGGGGCAAAAAAGTATTTAGTCAGCCACCAATTGTACAAGTTATCCCACTTAAAAAGATGAGAGAGGACTGTAATTTTAATCATAGGTATACCTCAACTATGAGAGACAAATGAGAAAAAAAAATCCAGAAAAAAACATTGTAGGATTTTTAAAGAATTAAATGGTAAATTCCTCGGTAAAATAAGTATTTGGTCACCTACAAACAGGCAAGATTTCGGGCTCTCACAGACCTGTAACTTCTTCCTTAAGAGGCTCCTCTGTCCTCCACTCACTACCTGTATTAATGTGTTTGAATTCGGTATCAGTATAAAAGACATCTGTCCACAACCTCAAACAGTCACACTCAAACTCCACCATGGCCAAGACCAAATAGCTGTCAAAGGACACCAGAAACAAATTTGTAGACCTGCACCAGGCTGGGAAGTTTGAATCTGCAATAGGTAAGCAGCTTGGGGTGAAGAAATCAACTGTGGGAGCAATTATTAGCAAATGGAAGACATACAAGACCACTGAGAATCTCCCTCGATCTGGGGCTCCACGCAAGATCTCAACCTGTGGGGTCAAAATGATCACAAGAAATGTGAGCAAAAATCCCAGAACCACACGGGGGGACTAGTGAATGACCTGCAGAGAGCTGGAACCAAAGTAACAAAGGCTACCATCAGAAACACACTGCGCCGCCAGGGACTCAAATTCTGCAGTGCCAGACGTGTCCCCCTGCTTAAGCCAGTCCAGGCCCGTCTGAAGTTTGCTAGAAAGCATTTGGATGATCCAGAAGAGGATAGGGAGAATGTCATATGGTCAGATGAAACCAAAATAAACTTTTTGGTAAAAACTCAACTTGTGTCGTGTTTGGAGGAGAAAGAATGCATCCAAATAACACCATACCTACTGTGAAGCATGGGGGTCGAAACATCATGCTTTTGGGGCTGTTTTTCTGCAAAGGGACAAGGACGACTGATCCGTGTAAAAGAAAGAATGAATGGGGGCATGTATCGTGAGATTTGGAGTGAAAACCTCCTTCCATCAGCAAAGGCATTGAAGATGAAACATGGCTGGGTCCTTCAGCATGACAATGATCCCAAACACAACGCCCGAGCAACGAAGGAGTGGCTTCGTAAGAAGCATTTCCAGGTCCTGGAGTGGCCTAGCCAGTCTACAGATCTCAACCCCATAGAAAATCTTGGAGGGGAGTGAACATCCATGTTGCCAGCATTTGTTACAGCCCCAAAACATTACTGCTCTCTAGAGGAGATCTGCATGGAGGAAAATACCAGCAACAGTGTGTGAAAAACCTTGTGAAGACTTACAGAAAAACGTTTGACCTCTGTCATTGCCAACAAAGGGTATATAGCAAAGTATTGAGATGAAATTTTGTTATTGACCGAATACTTATTTTCCACCATAATTTGCAAATAAATTCTTTAAAAATCCTACAATGTGATTTTCTGGATTTTGTTTTTCTCATTTTGTCTCTCCTAGTTGAGGTATACCTATGATGAAAATGGACAGGGCCTCTCTCATCTTTTTAAGTGGGAGAACTTGCACAATTGGTGGCTGACTAAATACTTTTTTTCCCCACTGTAGCTGCTAATTGTATTTGTTGTTTGTTGATTTTCAAATATAAAACTTATTGAAATGTTTTCAGTGTGTGTATCAGTTCTTTTTGAACATTTTCATCTAATTTTAACAAAACCGTGATAATATTGATAACTTTGGTCACTATAATCGTGATATGAAATTTTCATACCGTTACATCCCTAGCTGCTACATTTAAAGTCTGAAGTCTTCATCATATAATGAACACAGATGACTAGACAATTAAACTACCTTTGCCAGGAGACGTTTAATGAGCCTGCGAAGTTATAAGCGACTGCTTATAATGATTTAACTTCCCTGTCAGATCGGGTTCATTAAGTTTTCCTGAAGCAGTTCAGGAGTTTCTCCACATTGTCGGTTTGCATCTATGTAGCCATGGAGCCTGCCTTTACAATGTCTATAAAACGCTATCAAGCCAAGAATGCCTATTGCTTTTAGCGTCCACGTTAATTAGAGCCGAACAGAGACTTCATATAAAGCATGCAGGCTTTGGTTTTTCATTGTAGCAGCTTAATTGTGGCGTTGTAATGAGGAGAACCAGCAGGATACGGTGATTTGAGGGTTGGAGATCTGCTGGGTTGGCAGGAGCTGGTCTCGCAAGTCTTAACACTTGATTCTGGATTCTGATTGGATGAAATGTTTGTGCCAGTCAAGACCAGCCATGACTGTACTTTAAGTAAAAAGTACTTTAAGTAATTGCAATGATATTACATACAGTCTGCTGGAAGTCAAGTTACTTATAAACCCGTTTAATTTTTCTTCATGCAAGTGGCTAGTTCACCCAAAAATGAAAAATTCTGTAGCTATTTTCATATATTTTTCCAAACCTGTATGACTTTTCTTCATAGGACACACCAAAAGAAGAATTAGATAATTGGGGAACCAAAAAAACATTGGAGCCCATTGACTTCCATTGTATGGAGGGAAGAAGGGAGGAAAAAAACCTAGACCTCTCTCTCTCTCTCTCCCACTCTCTCTCTCTCTCTCTCTCCCAACTCTTCTCTCCTCTCCTCTCTCTCTCTCTCTCTCTCTCTCTCTCTCTCTCTCTCTCTCTCTCTCCTCTCAGCTCTATCTGTATGGTGAACTATCTTTTTTTTAATGAAACTGTAAAATAGAGATGATTATTGTATGTATTATTCTTGTGTTTTATTGGCCGAAAACTAGGCGCTATTTGAATAAAATATTTATTGGGTTATTGTTTTTGATTAAAATTTGCAAAATTAAATGGTATTTTTAAATAAAATTGAATGTGCCAGTCAGCTTGTAGCTTACATTTTTGCAGATAGTATTATATTGTTTAATAAAAATACTTTCAGTAATCAAAGAAAAGAAATAATTCCATTTTAAAAAAGAGTTATGTAATATAAAAGGATATTATTATAGGGTTGCAAAAAGGTGGGACATTTCCAGTAAATTTCAGAAACATTCCAGAAATTTTGGAAACTTTCCAGGGATTTTTTTTTTTTTTATATTTTTTTTTTTTTTTTATTTTTTTTTTTGGAATCTTCAGGAAGTTTTGGAAAGTTTCCGGAAATTTTTCACCCCTTATTTGCAACATAATTAGATAAGATATAAAGTTACAACCAAATAACATAAGCATTTTAATCGGAAAGATAATGGACAAGTATTAAATAAGTATGATTATATTCGGATTAGTATTTATTACTATTTGCCTTCTCCTTTTCATATTTTCAGTTTTCAATTAAATTTTAGTTTAAGGTTTAGTAATTGTGTGTGCTTTTTATTATTTTGAAAGATATATTTTTAGCCTTATTTTTATTTTTTAGTAGTTTTAGTACTTAAAATTATTTTCTGTTATTTCATAAGGCAAGCTTTCTAATTTGTTATAGTTTAAATGTTTCACCTGATATTCATATGTTATTCTATTGCAGCTCTTTTTTCAATTAACTGAAATGCTTTTTAAAAAATATTTTACTTTTAGTTAACAATAACAACACTGCAAAATAATTGTTAGTTGCAGCCCTAAAAATCGAACACTAAAATAGCTGTGCTGATCATTCGTAATAGAAAATAAATTAATTGGAATATAGACAGATTTATGCAATTTATGATTTATTTATGCAAAATAGCAGCATGTTCACTGCTGCTTCTAAATTCAGTGCATGTGATGTTCTAAATGCTCAGCTGTGGATTCTAAATTAATGCTAATTAATGTAAGCCATCATACACAGATGTTGTTCCTGTCTGCTTAACATGGACTTTAAACAGAAACAAATCTGTTCAGCAGATTGTTGATTTGTTGAGTAATTCACCTTCATCAAAAAGTAATCAATAATCAATTTTTTCCACTCGTAATCAACAGATTTTAATGGACACATAAAGTGGACATTTTGAATCATTCCTTGAACAATTTGGGATTTTTTCGGTGTGATTGTCGGCTTGTGACAGAAACTTGGCCCAGTCTGGCTCTGAGTACTCTCTGTTACCCACAATCCCCTGTCCAGATATGCCTTTCTGTCTGTTCTCAGTGAATCCGCTCACTCCAGACATCCATCATGTCCCTGAATAGCGACTCCTCAGGGGCTGAAACACAGTATCATGCTCTTTCCAAACAAGGGGCTTCTTCCATGCTAGCAAGAGATTCTTGCAGTACCGACTGGATGTGACGTCACCGAAGAGCAACCGTGCCACCAGCAGTGACCCCAGCACAGTGTCTCTTTTATTCGTCTGGTCTTGAATTCTTGAAAGATGTGAATTGGTTCTTGGTGTTCTGTAGCTCCTGTGTTTCCTGTCTTCAAATGGTTTTTGTTACATGTCTTATCAATCTTCTGCTACATGGGAGACGTCTGTTCACCACATGCCATCTACATACAGATGGGCACTGTTCATTGACTGCAGTCTCTCACAGGATAGTTTTATAATGTTGTGCTGTTTGCTTGTTGTATAGACATACAGCAAAAAAATAGCCAGTAGTGATGTGCAAAGCTCACAGTCATTGGGTTGTTAGAACAAATTCAAACAAAGTCATCAATCTAAAAGAATGACAATCAAGTAATTATTTCTCACCCTCATGTTGTTCCAAAACTGTGATTTACTTTCTTCTGTGGAATACAAATGAAGCTATTTTGAAGAATGTTTGAAGAATTCGTGTCCATACAATGAAAGTCAACAGTGTCCAAAACAGACGACATTGGTTCAAAACTAGGAGCGTGCGATATTTTTGTCTACGATAATATCGTAATTGATGTTTTAAGGATGTGTGAGCTGACATTATCGAGTATGTCACTCACTTTGCAAAAAAAAAAACGAGCAAAACCACATCTTGAGAGTCCAAAAGAATTTACTGTGTGATGAAGCCAATTAGAATATAGTTAGAATGCCGCCGTAATTCAAGTTATGAAAGCAAAACAATATCCCTGTATGTTCTTTTTAAAAATATTTCTAAGATATGATATAGTTAATTAATATCACTCAAGCAAGAGTGCTGTTTTTTCTGAATATTAGATTGTGATAGTCTATTAACAGTTAAGAAAAATAAGTTAATATTGAGTGAGTTACATTTGTGACACAACATTGTCTGTTTTTTTTAATTCGCCAACGATATTCGAAAAAAACAAAAAAAAACATAGGCCTAGTTCCAAACAAAGCCAGAGCAGAACATTTCTGTGTCTCAGAGCAACATTGCAGGGTTTCATTCCTGAATGAATCTGTTTGCGAATGAATCGGTGATTCAATAATCCATTTATAAAGACAGCCACTTGCTTCATTACTAATACCTTATCCAAATACCCACACTTGCGGTCTTTGCACTTGACCACTTGACTACTTATAATGACGTATTTCCTGTATTTGGCCCAAGTGTTCAAGTGAGCATGAAGACCACAAGTGTGTGTCGAACTTTTCATTACCTGATGGGACACACTTGTAGTGTTGTAAAAATGCAAGTGTTTACACCGCTTTATTTTAATTTTAATTTGAAATACTTTGCATTTTAAAATCAACTTCTAAATGTCTGTTCAGTAGTCCCTATAACATGACAATTTTAATTTGTGGTGCTTCTAATTAAGTGATAAAAAGCAGTTGCAAATGTTGTACAAAATAAATATCACCACTACTCATCTTTGCACCAATAAAACGCAAAAACACAGTTTTTCTACCAAATTATATGTAATATCTAATTATTATATTAATATTTAACTTGCATTGGAAAGGTTTCCGTGACCACTCGCGAGATCTCGGCAAAAAGTCTCAATTTATTTCCAGAACATGATGCATGATGGGATACACTAAGCCTCGAATACCGCTCCGGAGCGGTATTCGAGGTGGGTTTAGTGTGCGTTAAGAGCACTGCGCTTTGGCGTTTTTAAGACCTGGGACAGTCTTGCGCACTTACTTCCTGTCGCGTGCACGCGCTCTCAAGTGGCCAAGACCGCAAGTGTGGGTATTTGGACAAGGGGTAAATGATAAGCCATTTTGAACGACTCATGAATCACTCATTCAATGAACAACTCATTAAGACAGGAACTTGCCACCACCTACTAGTGGTTACAGTGTCATGTCCAGGGCCAACCAAGGTACCAGCATAAAAAAACACACTAAGCTAATTATTGTTTAATTATTGTTATTGAAAAAAAATCACAAAAATATTATCACTATATCATTTTTTGTCAATAACGTGCACCCCTGCTCAAAACATGTTTGATTTCCTCCAACTGGATGTAATCATATTCTGAAACTATAAAATTGGAGTCTGTTCAAAAAAAGTAACTAAACTAAATCTAGATAAGTTAACTAAAACTTAGGTAATTGGAAAGTTGGTTGTTGGGCAGCTAGTCAGTACTTTACAGTTTGCACTTTAGGGAAAGTGTTTTTCTGCATTTATGAAAAAAGGATACCTAAATTTGTTGAACATGCATCTTGGGATTTGAGTTTTCCCGCCAAATGGATGTCATCTGGTCATGAGCAGTGTTTTCATCCTGATCTGGCCTTGACGGAGCTCCAGTGATGGACGTTGAGAGTCATACGAGGAAGTGCTCTACATTTCTCCTTAGGTTCTTTCCAATGCTTCCCTCGACATCCATACGCCGCCCCACTCAGGAAGGGAATTGTATTGAGAATGTCTCCCGAGTGCCCCCAAGGATGCAGCTGAGATTATAAATCATTATTATGCAATATTTTGGATTTGTCCTCCGGATAGTGTAGGCGATTCAGGAAGTAGAGGAGTTGCAATATGCAGGTAGTGGGCTCAAAAAAGCTCAGTCCTCCAGTGTTTAATGGCACTGTCAGCACTGACGTTTCCCCTCCTGCTGCTCTTAAAGAGTGCAGGAACTTAAGTGTGTCAAGGAAGAGCAGTGTGTTTCATCACTTCCTGTTCACTGTAGCCGACAGCTGAGGAGCTGATTCCTAATTTCCATATTACACAGGAAAACCACTTTGGCCTATTGCCATGTTAGAGTTCTGATTGGCTTGTGTGACGTTTTTCAACCAATTAGAGTCCCCATACTAAATAGTCTACTGAAACTTCTTGAAACTTAATCTCAAAAGTAGGCTATACTTTAGTTTTGACGCAAACGTTAGCATATGAAAAGCCAAACGTCAATGTAAATTCTAGCTACATCTACACTAATCTGGGTACATTTTAAACTGCATCTTTTTCCCTGCATTTTGCCTTTTTTGTCTTACGAAAACGGCGTTTTGAAAATGCTTTCCCTAGTGGATAAATGTGAAAATGCAGTTTTCACATTGTAGTGTGGACCGTAAGTATTCAAAAATGACATAAGGCTTGTTATTTTCGAAGCTTCCTGTAGTCGGTTGATGTTGTACTGTCTCTTTTTGAAGGTTTTGGCCAGTGTTACCACCTTGTGGACAAACTAATTCTTGCAAAAAAAATAAAAAATTCAAGGTTCACGGGTACACGAGCTGAGCGTGAGTGCATGTGTACTATGCTGATGATAAAATGTACGTCTCACGCAATGTTCGCTTAAGCCAAAAGTATACTTTATTTCTTATGTGTACGCTAGGGTAAGTGTACAGTGCGCATATCCTGATTAGTTTAACCATGAGTACAATGTACACAACAGCTCGCAAATGCACTTAGAATTTTTTTTTGCACTAATTAGTTTGTCCACAAGGTAGGAACACTGTCCTGGGCCATAGTTTCACAGTCGGAACAGAAACTGAGGCTGCGTCTACATTCATGCGGATACATTTGAAAATGGCATTTCCGTTTCAAAACGCTCTCCGTACGCACTAACATTTTTAACCTTTTACTAAAAGTTTCTTATCCACACTGAAACGTCGGAAAACATTAAATTCGTTAAATTGTGTAAAACCTCATAAAAAGCTGACTGAGATATGGAACAGACATAAGTTTTCACGCAATTCTTCTGGCAGGATCCTTTTATTTACGAAAATATCCCACCATTCACTGGTGTCCAGGCCGTACTTACTCATTATTATATGTTTGACCTAAAACGCAACTGCCCTCATGTTTTGCCGCAGGACAGCAGTTTTGAGTAAATTTTTTGTCATCTTCACAGGACTGTAATATAAATAGTGTACAAAGTAACATATCGATAGCAAGATTGTGAAAGTAGTACATACAGGCACAATACTGGTATAAACATAGATAACTGTTGGTACAATATGTGTCACATGACTAAACGTGCATCATCGTTTTCAAAAACCTACGTTTTTACAGTCCACACTACAACACGAAAGCGGCGTTTTCAAATTTAACCACTTTGGAGAGCGCTTTCAAAAAGTTTGTTTTCCTTAACAAAAAAAAAAGCTGTCTTGGCATGGACAGAAGGCCAAAAAGGAGAGAAAAAGACACCATTCAAATGAAAACGTATTAGTGTGGACAAGGTCTGAGGAGACGGAAATAAATCAACAACAAATTACTAAAGACAGCAAAAAAACAATAGCGTGATCTAATCTAGTTTAAACGAGTACAATTTTTTTTAATTTGTGGAGAGAAAAGGTGCAGATACTGGGCAAGGATAAATCTTTTGCATGTGTCAAGACCCTATGTTTACAGATACTATAAAATGGAGTGTACTTTTGAAGTATACTTTGCAGACGCCATCAAATCAAGTATAATGTGTGTTTGACTGTGTACTTAAGCTAACATACGCATAAAAAGTAACCCAAGTATACATTGGGCTCTTCCTAGTCTACATGTAAAAAACGAACAAATACTTTTATAAGCTTAAAAGTATGGCTTTATAAGTTTAGATCCAGAAGGGAGGCTGTTTATGTTCTTGGAGGCACGCTGACGTTGTGTTTTAGGGTGTGAGCTTGTAAAGGTCTCTTGTAATGAAATGAATGGGACACTTGGCATTTGAAACAGTTGTCAGACACAAATGCCACACTGATTTAGTCTACATAGTTGAGTTTTTTTTTTTCAAACCTCCATGGTATGTAATGGATATACAGGGTTAACCATTACTAATTCACCGTTGACATTGCATAACGTGCAGATTTAGTGTTGTGACATATTTGAAAATGGTTTCAATGAGAAACAGCAATCTGGTTAGTTTCAATATATTGTATTTGCTGGAGATGGTTTTGTTTTGTTTTTTTTCTTGCATGAGAGTTCTTAGTGACACTTTGCATTAGATTTTCTTGTATATTATCAGTGCCGGGGTTTGCCAGCCTCCGCAGAAAGACATGCTGTGATTTAAGGCATTTTGATGCTTTGCATGGTGGCGGGGGTTTTGAAGGCATGTATCCGTTTCTTTCAAACTAGGCTTCACAATCCTGTCACAACAACGTAAATATTCCCAGGCTGTTTGCGAAAAGGCTGTCTACTCTTTCAGTTTGCATACACCTCTTATTATTTCCATACTTTTGGACAATGCTTTGAGTTCTCCGGCTTGTCCACTTCCCTTTCTCACAAAATGTTTAGCCTTTTTTGCCCTTTGAGGTTTCCTGAATTGTGTAATTGACATTTCAATGTAACCGCTGTCAAGCCCTTGATGTGGTCCAGACAGTTCCCACCATCTGATTGGCAGACATGTCTCTGCTCTTTTAGCGTTTTAATACTGGTGTTTGCATTAAAAAAAAAATAATAATAATAATATGTAGCTTTACAACTATTTATTTAAATTGTAAAGATGCTTTGGAATTGTTTTATTTAATAAATAATAATAAATTTTTTTGGTTTTATTTAATTTTCTTAAAATATTCAGAAACTAATTTTTATGCAGTTATTATGTTTAAGCACATAAAATGTAAACTTGCTTCCGAAAAAATATTTAAAATCTATCTTTTAAAATTGATTACGTTCTAAAATGGCTTTCATTTAAATCAAAGATGCTTGGGAAACCACCGATTATTATTTTTATTTGTTGTATTCAAATGTTCTGAAGATCCTTTGTTTGGTTGGTTATTTATTTATTTATTTTAGTGCTGTCAAAAAATTAATGACGATTAATCGCATCCAAAATAAAAGATTTTGTTTACATAATATATGTATGTGTACTGTGTATATTTATTATATAAAATAAAAAAAAAGTATTATTTGAAAATATTTACATGTTTACTACATATAGATCTTTATATTCTTATATTTTAATATATATAAATATCTTTATAATAAGCATAACATATTTTTCTTAAATCTAAGCCTATACATGCTTATTGTGTTTGTATTATATAAAAAATAATCATATACCGTATACAACGAATATATATGTAAACAAGAACTTTTATTTTGGATGCAAATTAATAATTTGACAGCACTAATTTATTTATTTATATTCATGTATTTATTTAAGTCAAATGTTGTTAAGCTTTGGGAGGAAATTTATGTTCTAAAGATGATTGTTTTTGTTAATGTTGTTTGTTTGTTTAAGATGGAAGATTGCTTTGGATATAATGCTATGGACAATATTAATATTTTTTTAAAATTTAAATGTTCTAATGATGCTTTGGAATTCGTTTGTTCGTTCGTTCATTCATTCATTCATTCATTCATTTAAAATGTTGCTAAGCTGCTTTTGAAAAAAATATTGTTTGTTCTTGTCAGGATCATGGACCTGTTTTGTCATGTTTTTGCCCCTGTTTCTGTTCCTATTTTCCCTTATTTGGTCATGTTCTCGTGTATGGATTATTAAAGATAAACATATTCGTGAATTCCTACGTCTCATCTCCTCGCTCCAACACAATAGGCAAACCGTGACAGAACACTGGACCTTTAAATAGTTTATTAGCGTTTTCCCCTCCGTTTGTTTTCCGTGTTTTTTACAATGTTTGTTTTCTGTTTTTCAGCGGGGAGATGGTGGGCTGGGCACTGAGTCTGGCTGTGTTCTGGATCGGAGGTAGACACTCTCCGAAGCAATCATCCAGTGTCTGGAGAGTGTCTACCTCCGATCCAGAACACAGCCAGACTCATTGCCCAGCCCACCATCTCCCCGCTGCACGGAGCGCAAGCCCGAGCCCACTGTTGACGGAGAGCACGAACCCGTTGCGACCGACGAGCATCACCGCCAAGGGGCGGACCAGAGATGAGGATCACCGCGAGCCAGAGCGGTTTGTAGGTCAGACCAGGTGCGAGGACCAACCTCCGGACTACCACGCCCCGCCACAAGGGGAGGACAAGCCATGGCCAGTAAGGAGCTCGCCCACTGAAACATGGGCGGAGGGTGAGCTATTTATGGATCTTTGTGAACGGAAGCGGTTATAGTCTTGTGGACCGACCTGCCCCCTCTCCTCCCTCCTTTGTCAGAGCCCTCTGTCACTCCTGTTTCCAAGTCCAGCCCAAGGAGGGTTCCTGTTCCCAAGTCAAGCCCTGAGAGAGACTCTGTTCCCAAGCTAAGGACAGAGAGCCCAGCAGGCTCACAAATGCTCCACCCACACGCACGCTCCTGCCTCCCTTCCCCCCCTGTCGTCTGGCAGCCCTCCTGCTAGCCATCAGCCCAACCACAGTGCGTGCGAGCTCCGCGGGTCTGCATCATCCATCGTCACTGGCTGGAGAATCCCTTGACTCTGCCTCCAGCATCTGAGTCCCAAAACTCCGCTCGGCCAGTCAACCCAGCAGCTCCACCATGGACTCCGCCGGGCCTCCTCGCACTCTGGCTCCACCTGGGTCTTTAGTCGACTTGGACCTCCAGATCATCCCTGTCGCCATGGCTAATCGGCACTCCGTCTCCACCTCGGGCTCCTCCGCCGCAGTTGGTCACCATCCCGGGTGCCCGTTCTCCTCCCGAGCCTCCTTCCAAGTTTCCACAACCCCCCCTCTGTTGTTCTACGGCACGAGGACACACGGGAGGGGGACTATATGTCAGGATCATGGACCTGGTTTGTTGCGTTTTTGCCCCTGTTTCTGTTCCTATTTTCCCTTATTTGGTCATGTTCCTGTATGGATTATTAAAGAGATAGCCGTATTCGTGAATTCCCCTACGTCTCCTCGTTCCTCGCTTCTCACAGTAGGCAACCGTGACAGTTCTATTGTATATTTATGTAAAAATGTAAAGATTCTTTGGAACAATATTTATTATTTTTATTTTATTTTAATATTTAAAACCGTTTTATTTGTTTGTTTCTTGCTATCAGAATTCATTAAATTTTTTCCCCTGCTCACTCAAATTTAAATGAACCCGTTTGTTGCAAGAGAACTTGACTAATGGGTAAAAATGTGTCACAAATATGTAAAACATGACTCATTTAGGATTTATTGTAGGCAAGGCTGGTCTTAGACTTCTTGAAATGGCCAGATTATCTCTAAGGGAGGCCTCTGTGTCCATGTGTCATGCTGGAAATTAGGAAGGCCTTTGCGCTCATTATGGGAATCAAGTTAAAGAGAAATGTTTGGGCTTGACCGGGCCTCAGGCTGTAGCTCACCAGACTCAAACCCCCTACCTTTCCATCCTATCCTCTGTGTTCTAATGACCAGTTTCAGTGACCTCCACACCACCCGTTCGCCCGTATGCGTGCTGCTATAATGACCAGCCCCTGATGGCAGGGTCCGCCGGAATCAAACACCCCACCGCAAGTGATCCTTTGTTCTGTTAACGGTCCCCATTTAACTGAGTGACACGTGGAGAAAGACAAGCAGCACGGCCTGTAATTAGACCTTAATGTGTTCAAAGACACACCAAGCTCGGTTCGTCTGTCGTGAAAAGCCAGTCTGCATTTAAATGCTGAGTGAATTTAGCCCTTATAAAAGTAGATTGCATAATAGAAACAAAAACTGAATTCTTCTCTTTGGTCATTATCTCATTGCCATTAGCAGCATTTGGAGGTTTTATGGTTATGGAATAACTATTTGATATGCAGGCTGTCAAGAGCTCCCAGCACGAAGTACTTAGATCAGCGGCAGTGATTCAGCAAGATCATATTGTCAGTCGACTTCCTGTTTCTAATGGTGTGTTTGCTCCTTTTCAGCTGTGGTGATTTGATTTCTGTGGCCAAGAAGGCAGGAATTTAACCATTGTTCTGTTCTGACATTTTATTTATTCATTTATGGATTATATATAGACACAAAGGAATGCATTTGTTCAGGAGGATTTTGGCTATGATGTGTTGAGCCCTGGCCTAGCAGTTTGTGCACTTGCTTTGACACATTGAGCTGTGGTGCTCATACGTGCGATCTAGGTTTGAATCATTTATCCACCCACAAGACAACTTACTGTGGAGAAGAGGAATAAAGTTTAGCAAAGGCTTAATCCAAATATGCATACTGTTATGAAGTATGATAAGTAGAGACAGATAATAGTGATATGTAAGCTTCTCTACTTTATTGGTTATTGGTTCATGCATCATTGCATCATCTATCAGATTTTTATCAGACATTCATAAGTGAGCAACGTGGAACATTTAACAGTTGCATAATGCCAATAATATATTAAAATAATGTATTTTTCTAAATAATAATAATTTATTGTTCTAAATTATGTACTTTTAATCAATGATGATCATTTATTGAATGCATAGTTTAATAAAGTACAATGAACAACAAAATAATAATATATAATAATAAAACATTGGAATACAAAATATATTGTAATAGATTGCATTATAATAACTATGATGTATTAACATTGTGTGATGGTAGATCAATAATATATAATAATAATAATGATTCTAATATTAGTACATTAATCGATAATAATAATTTATTAATAATAATATTTGACAATTAAAACATTGCATTATAACAAACTATTGTGTACAAGGTATGAGTAATATTCTGTGTTAACATTATTATTATTATTAATAACTTTAATTTTAATTGTATTATGATTTTCAACAATGATAATAATAATAATAATAATGTATTGTTCTAAATTATGTACTTTTAATCGATAATAATAATAATTTAAAATAATGCATTAAATGGTTAAAACACAATTAATAATATGGCATTTAATTTATGGCAGTACTGTAATAATATAAAATAATAATAGATTTTAATACAAAATAGATGTTTGTGGAACAATAAATGTCATTCTAACAATCTAATTGTCATATCAATGCTTATTTTAATATTGTTTGTATTATTATCAAATAATATACAATAATACTGTATTTTCTAAATTAGTACTTTTAATCATACTAAGAATTTATAATAATGCATTATTTAGTTCAAAAAATCAATCACATAAAAATAATAATACATGTAACAATTAGTGTGTAGTAGTAAATATTTAACATTTCTATTGTAATTATATATTTATATTTGATATAGAATATATATATATTATATATATATATGATATAGATATATATATATTATTTATATATATATATATATATTTATATTTTCTTATTTGTTTCAAAAAACAACCACATCAGTGATTTAAATATTAAAATCGTTTTGTTACGTTTATTAGACTTTTGAAAAGCAATAATTGTTAGGTTGCAAGAACACTATATCAGTTGATCTCTAACAAAAAATATGAGTCTGCAGAGGTTAAGTAGGTTCTTGTACATAAGAAATGAGCCAGTATGCTATTTAGGACATACTACCACAACATCACATCTTGCAAACCAGTCCTGCAGTCCAAAGTGTTGTATGCAATATTTTCTGAAAAAGAACAAGTGGATGTATACGTTGTGTAGCCATAAAGAGGTAAAGTTCACCTCCGATCAGCCTTTGACCTCCTGCACCTGTCGTTGTTGTCCATCGTGTCCTGTCCTTTCTCCATTATCTATATGAATAACCTGAAAAAGGGCACAAATAAAATCCAGTGAGACTTTAATCTCCAGGTGCAGGTGTTCAGACTTGAGCAACGCTTCAGTAAGGATTAGCGTTGACTGTCACAGTCAGTCGCTCGGACTCCTTCCGAAGGTCCCTAATGAAACGTGCGGATCTTTTGTTGGTCCTGTGGAGGCCCGCGGCTGGGAAAGAGGCCTGGTGCACCGTGTCTGGGGCTCAACAACAGCCACCGGCCTCGGGGACGGCCCAAACTCGGGTTGCCATGGAAACCCGTGGATGTGGAGCATGAAAAAAAGCGCCGCCTGCGAGTTCTTAACGTGGCGTGGCAGCATCCCTCTTCACGTGTTAAAGCGCTAATCCTTTAGCTGCTCCCAGCCTCCTCCTGTCCATCTCGCGCTTTAACCGCCGCGGAAAGCCCTTGGGTGTCGTGGGCATTTCAGTCACAGTTTTGGCATCATATCCTGACGTCCTTCCAGACATGAATGTGTTTCAGAGCAGGGATGGGCGTTTGAACGCGAGAGCACGAGTGTGTTCAGAACACATTCGCCGTGACCCGCTGAACCTGCGCTATTAGTTTCTCATCAGGGAACACATGACTGCGAGAACACCTTTGTGTTTAATCTTGCTTCACCAGGACTTCAAGGACAGATTGTTCTTGTAATGTGACCGGTGTGCTCTTGCTCTTCTGTAATTATTGAGTTATGCTGTTAGGCTCATGATAAGGTGCTTTTAGACATCGCAGTGGCCTGGTTTACAAATACATGCAAGCTTCACATGAACATCACTTATTGCTGTTGTAATCCAAAATGAAATATGCAAAATAGCATTATTATTATTATTATGCAAACTAACAAACAACAACAATTTGCATAATAGATATTTGCTTATATAATAGATAAGTAATTTATAACAATACATTATTTATTTTTGTTGGTTTTTGTAGTTGTTGTTTTGTTTATGCGTTTTAATAATGTACTTATATTAAATAATGTGGTTCTAAAATATTATTAGTATTATTCTTATTATTAAAAGCAAGTAACAAATTGAATTAATATTTTTGAAAGTAATACATTTTTATAAAAATTATGATGTAAAGGACTAATTTAATCTGATTAAAATGTTACTACTAGATGATTGAGATTATAATAGTAAATTTTATAACGATACATTAGTTAATACTAATATTTTTAATTAATATTATATTATTTATTTATTCTATTTGTTACCATTTTAAAATAGTGTATAATATAAAACGTATTCTTCTTATTATTATTATGCCCAAACTAATTACAATAATAATTTCCATGATAGATATTTTTTAATTAAAAGGGATTTTTTTTTTGTTTTGTTTTTTGTAAATGTTATTGACAATAATAGTCATTTATAACCATGCAGACAGTATTTAAAGGGGTTATATGATGCTGCTAAAAAGAACATTATTTTGTGTGTTTGGTGTATTGAAATGTGTTTATGCGGTTTAAGGTAAAAAAAAAACCATTATTTTCCACATACTGTAACATTATTGTTTCTCATCTATGCCCCGCCTTTCTGAAACGTGTAGATTGTTACAAAGCTCATCGTTCTGAAAAAGAGAGGTGTGCTCTGATTGACCAGCTATACAGTGCATTGTGATTGGCCAAATACCTCAAGCGGGTGACGGAAATGTTACGTCCCTCACCATATTGTATGCCTGCGGCAACCATATGTGACGACTCTGGGCTGGACTCCGCTTCGTCCACGGTGAAAGCCGATCCGGCGATCCACAGCGTGAAGTTGATGTATTTCCTCAGCGACCAGCACGGATCAGCTCCAGGCATGCTGAAGCGGATATCGTCCTCTTTTGGACCAAACAAAGTAGTTTCGCTTTCACAGCAAAGCACACAGCGCCTTCACGACATGGCGGCGCAGGTACCAATACTACAGCGAGAATGAAAGTTATGCCTTCTTTCTTTGCGTGAACATTTGGCGGTGTTATGCAAATCTTCCCACAAAGTGATGTAGATATGTGGGGGCGTGTTAGAAGGAGCCGTTTTAGGTAGGCGTGGCTGACTATTAACTTTTATAAAGAATACCTCTTTAAGTTTGAGACTTTAGTCTTTGCAAATTTAAAGATCTTCTTTATGCACCAAAAGCTTATAACACTCCAAAGAGAAAGGAAAAAAAAAAATAGCATCATATGACCCCTTTAAAAAAAAAATATATATATTATATATTATTCAGTTCATAATAAAGAGATAATAAAGGAATAATAAATCTAGTTAATAATAAGTAAGTATTTATGGTTATATTATTATTATTATTAATTAAATAAACAATATTTTGCATACTCAGTAATAATTAATATTAATAATATTAGTTAGTAGAGACATTAATAAGTAAATAACATAAAATTATAAATATTAGTAATAACATTTATAAATGTATTAGTGATAACAACAATAATAATAATAATAACAACAACATGCTGTTTCACTGGGATTTCATGTTTTTGCCTGGATATCCAAGCAGTAGTAATAAGGTATATTTTTTGGCAGTTATATTTTATGGAAACATTTTCTGCATTGTGTTTGTCGTCCAGATCATGTGCAGTGCTGCTTCTCACCTGACTTAACCAGCAAGACTTCTGTTATTAACCAGCTTCATTAGAAAGACCATGCTAGTCAATTAGCGTCACCAGTTTAGTTGTCTATGTACTGCATGTATAGCAGTTTGGCTTTGCAGTAACACTGTTCCTGTTATTCAGCATAAATCAGCTCGGCATTTGCTGCGTTCTCCAGAAACGCCCTTATTTGCCAGCTAGCCCACATCACTGCACTTCCTTTGAACACCGTGAAGTGAATAATGTTTTGGAGGACAAGCAGACGTTTTTCACTTCTTGAAGCCAATTTAAACTTCAATTTTTCATTCTCGTTCCAAAGCTTTTAGTCTGAGCTGTGAAAGGAAACGTGTATGCTTTGACTCCTCTATTCTGCCTTCAGAAAATAATGGTTGTTTCTGGTTTGCTTTGGACTCCCAGTGTTTGCTTTTCATTTTTAGCACTGACTCTGGTTGTTAACCAATCATTAATCACGGCGGTGCCCATACGGTCAGATACTGCCAGGCTAATTGAGAGTGGAGAGAAAACCAGCCTTGCATGGGTGCTTTATCTAACAGCTCACTGAGAGGCTTGCTCTGCTTTTCTCTTCTTCAGGCCCTGGCTACATGGAGAGGGAAGTTTGAACTTGTTTACAGGTGTAGTGAACAAGTAATGAGATAAAAACGACATTTTAGTGTAGCGAATCAGCTCATGGGGAAATATGAATAATTAATCATAACTAGTTATAAATAACTATTCATATATTAGATCCACTGTAGATATTTAACTGACCACTCAGAGTCAACTGTCTTGTCAATTCTAAGAAAATTAATTTCCTGGTTAAGGGAAATAACTCTTACTGTACAACTCTACACAGAGCTTGTAGCATAAATCTGCATGATTAAGTGACTCCAGTTATGAGCAAACAATGAACAACGTCAAGTGTGATACAAGTAAGACTTTATTACCTACATAAACACTTAAAATAGTCTAATATACATAAAAACTTAAAAACAAACACTGGTAAACTACACACACACACACACACACCCGCATACAGTTGGTATAGGAAAGGGTTAAAGATTAACGCAGTAAAAAGAGAAGAGAAATAAGAATAAGTTATGGAAACATTTGCATATTCAGCACATCTACACCTGAGGGAAACGTCAGATACTTAGTTCAAACACACCTTTGTAAAAAAAAAAATTAACTGATACTTAATGTATCAATTAATAAGACTAAGTTTGAATACTTGCATGTCTCGTCTGTCTGAAAGAAAGGCTTGATGCAGTCCAAAGGTTCAAGTTGATCTTTGCTGAAGTTGGTTGATGAAAAAGAACCAGTTTGCGTCAGAGAATCTTGATGAATGGAAAAGTCAAGGCGAAGCCTGGCACGTACTTAGGGATGTCCTGGAGCATTGTAGCTCACATCTTCTCAGAATTCAAACAAAACACCGACTCTAGGCGGGTCACATGAAGTGCGGCCTTTAAAGCCTGCAAAGATTCACGCCTCTCAAGATGGGCTTGTCCAATGAGAAAGGCCGGTATCCCAAGTGGGAGTTTTGAGATACTGGGGAGTTTTATGACTCTTTGTGTGGAAGCATGGTAATTTGCATATGGAACTTGAATCGAAATTACTAAAGATTCTCAGGACACTAATATATTGCCTATGTACCAACATATAATATACACGCTCGTTTCGATCATCAGACGGCGAATTCATAGATACAAAACATGGTAGGATTATTATATGGCAAGAGACAGGGAATGGGTTCCATCATAAGCTGAATAGAATAGTTATAAAAACTATCAAAGGGACAACATACTCAATGACATGAAGGATATGTGTGTTCATTCAAAGAAAGGTTTTCCTATGAATTAATTAGTAGAAAAGTCAATTTCTACTGTGCATTGTGGATTTCCTATGGAAAATGTAGTGCGAGGGGAAATTCTCAACATGCCATTAGGTCGTAAATGGATCTGGTCTAGCAGAGGTGTCGTGGTTGCCATGGGGACCAGGGGGGGCCTGGTGTCGTTGCAGACATCCTGGCACCCACTTTATTTTCTGTGACGATTTGTTAATCTAATGAATAACTGATTTGTTAAATCAAATAAAAAATGGTGTGTTTGATTGGTCCAGACGCTACATTAGCTTGAATTTGCAGGAAGTGGCTCGCTTTAGCAAAGGCTTGATCTCAATTTGCATACCTCAAAGATATTGAGTGACAACTGATTTTAATATGCATTTTATCCAAGTAATCTCTTATACTGTTATAAAGACTTCATTGATTTACATTACAAGCTATCAGAATTACATCTTTCATATAAATGTCAGAAACTGCTCCAAATTGCACATTAATGCTCCGTTTGGGCCTCTAAATAAAATGTGTTAATTCCTCGTCGAGTATGAACTCCATATTCTCCTGTGAAGAACTGCTCTCTTCACCTCCTCACCAGACTCTCCACAGCAGCATTCTGAAGGGAGGTTAGTGTGGAGAACACCTCAAGCAGACGAGAAGTGTAAGTTAAGCCAAGTGTACACCACGAAGAGACACCTTTTTTGTTTTACGTCAATGTCAAGAGGCATATATAATATATGCATTCATTGTAACTTGCAAAATATCATTCAAAGTATTACAACATTTTATCAATATGTGCCACAATTGTAGAGCCCTGTGATTTCGCTGACAGAATCACTGAATCCACTCAAAAAATTGAATTTACTTTATGATGAAGAATGTCATGGTGAAATATTGAATACGTGTCTGTGGAATATTAAACTGCAAAAAGGCTATTTAGATATGAAGTCTGCATATTCTGCAGTCTATGTGTGAATGAATGGCATAAATATATTACTGTTGTACAGTAGAATGCACTTCTCAAAGTAATAACAATGATATAGTAATAATAATCATACAATTTTATTTTAAACGCTTCCTTCCATGTTTTAACTGTAACAGTAGACTGTAGTGCAGCACTTTGTTTGATAAGAAATAAAAGGAATTGTTTATTTTTTATTTGATTTACATTTTAAAATATTAAATTCTTAACATTTTCAGAGAGCCTTATTGCATTAGACATCCTTTAAGCAAGATTAGACATCTTTTTAAATTTATTACAATTTAATTAAACTATTAAAATGATATTAAGAAAAGTTAAAACCAAATAAATAGCAAAACATAACAAAATTGATTTTTGGACAAATTAAAATTTTGAGAAAAAATACATACGTTAAAATGAACAATATATATTAATTATTATATATTTTATTTCATGTTAAAGTTTTATTTTATTTTAACTTTAGGTTAATTAAAAAAAATTAGATTTGAAAGATTTTTGATTTAATTATTAAAAAATAAACCTAAAAATGAAGGTACAATATGTGAGTTTTCACCACTAGAGTATATACGCTACAGCTGTACAAAAACCAAACAGGAGCTTCCGCTCCTTCCGGTCGTGCGTATGTGGGGTAAAGCAGCGCTGTTTTATCATACTAGATACATTTGAAAGTTCTGTTATAATGCTACTCTGTGCAGTCGTCATCGGTCTATTAAAACGCACAACATATTAAAGAGTCTTTGGTGTTTCCATGTTCCCCCACCCGCTCTGACACAAAACCACAAACTGGAACCCCGCGCAGTGCTTGACGCCAAAACCTTGTTTTAAATTTAAATGATAAACTTAATTTGGAAAAATATGAAACACATTTCATAATGCCCTAAAAATGAAAATTTTGTGAAACGTTTAATAAACCGTCATTAAATTGTTGTATAAGTTTCATGATTTCAATTAATTGGACATGTTTTTGTTACAATGGAAAACTGAATTTGGGGGTAAAAAAAACGAAAACAAATTTCATTAGGCCCAACAAATTCTCTCAAACATCTCGCACATGTGTGCTCACTAGAAATATCCTATGATCTAGGGTTTTTGTCGCAGATTTAAAGCATGAAAAATAGTGGAAATCTGAGTTTGCGTGTGCGTATATGTTGCGACATCGTGTGAATGAGTGGAGATGACCTTTGAGATAAAGGTAACACATCTGTGCCCTATACGCAGCATGTATATGGACTAGTAGGGGTGCTGTCATGGCAACAGTGGCCGTCTGGTGCAAATGTACATCCAGCAGCATGTAACCTCAGTCACTTCTCACTCTCCTGGCTTTGATCAGCAACACTCACTGTATTTTTCTTTCCTGGAGCCGTGAAATACACAAAGTCACGGTGTAGACGATACACTCAGTCTTTGGCTGCCACAAGCTTTATCTCTCCTTTCAGCTGGATTTATACGATTGAAAACCGTAGTATACCCCATCTAGTTTATCTAAACCTGTCATACCCATCCAGACGCACCATTTTTTACGCTAACTCGCATAAACTCCCCGCTTGAGCGGCTTCAGCCTCTTTGTCAGCCGTTCTGACTCCTGACTCAATCTCCAAGCGTCCCTCTCACTGTTCCTCATGTTTAACCGTGATCATGTTTCCAAACATCTCTTGTTCTTCGCTTTCAAGACCTACTCCATTACGTCACAGTCACTGTCAAGGTCTCGATTGCTGTTCTTGACATTACAGTCAGCAGGGATTTTGACCCAGTTCTATCTTTCTCTCTCGTTCTGTCTATTGTCTCCTGTTTAGATGGAGTGCCATCCATCCATCCATCCATAGACATATTTTTAATGTATGTTAGGAAATAAGCCTCTTAAAATTCTTCAGATAATTTGATCCCTTTTATGACAAGGCAATGTAAGTTTAGGTTGTGAAATGTCATGTTATTTGACTACCCAAAAAACATAATTATTATAAAAATGAATTAATAATGAGTTAATAATAATGTTAATTAGGGATGTTCATTTTAACCGGTTAACCGTTAACCGACCGTGAAGAATTTTGACCGATTAATACAATCAGTTAAACGGTTTAAAAAGTAATTTAATTTTTTGTTTTTTCAGAAATTTATCAAAATATTTAAAAAAGTTTGCTGCATGGTTGAAATACACTACGCGTATTTAAAAAAAAATTGTTTTTTAGAGGGGAAAAAAACATAAGTCGCGTCTAAGTCGCATTTTATTATTTCATTCAGAAATAGGCCTAATGCCGACACAAAATGTTTACAAACATTATAATAAACACTGTAAACATAGCTAGGCTATTTTAGTTCCCCTCACTCCACAACAAATCCTTTCAATTAACAGTATTTAGAAAAGAACAAGAATTAAAAATATAAGAAGCTATAGCAATATAAACGACAAGCCAAAACAAATTCATTTAGGCTAAAACGAAAATGAAACCAACATTGGGTCTCTCATTCCACACAAAATCAAAAGTTTCCGTATTCGCAATGTATTTGAATGCCAAAATATTATTTATTATGTAGCCTACTTCACTCGTGTTCCAATATCCACGTAAAACAAAATGTTTTGCATAACATCACGGCGGTACTGTGATAACACTTAACGGCACAGATTTTACTACATATTTAAACTGAGCAGTGTGTTTTTTCCATATGTTTGACTGACTGTATTTTATTATGATAATGAACAGGCTGCATTGTCAAGGTAGCAATGCTTAACTGTGTGCACGCATGCAGCGCCGGCGCAATCACTTGAGTTTGTCATTCTAACACCCCTGTGCAAGCAAATACTTCTTTTAGTCCTAAAGATAATCGGAATCGTAAAAGGTTTACCTTTGTGTACATTCACAAAAAAAACAAATCTTTGTGCTTTTGTAAAAATAAGCCTAAAAAAAAAAATAGGATGTCGCCGTCTGATTCCTTTCGCGCAGCACAAAAATGAACTGAAACTCTGCATACTAGGCTACTTGTTACACAGTTTTTCTTTCATTTTAGGCCTATAGCCTAGCTTTATTATGTTTTTTTCCGCTCGCAGAAGCGCTGCAGGTGCTTATATGATGACCATGTGAATCCTCATGGTCTGTTGTTTGCTGCTTTTTGCGCATGTAAAATGAATCCCCGTGAAACAAATGTTAGCATTTTTTAACAGGTCACAGACACTTATCCTTTCTAATTCAATTAAATTCGAATTTAAAATAATCTTGTCGGTTAACGGTTAATAATTGTTTAACAAGCGTTGGTTGTCGGTTAGGAAAAACAACCGAAATGAACATCCCTAGTGTTAATTTACAATTAAGAAGGAATTTCATTAAAATGTAATTCTTGAAACAAACTCTTTAACCAAATTATAATTTTCTAGTGTATTATTTAATTATTATTATTATTATTATTGTGTTTTTATATTTATATACTAGATATTTTATTCGTCGGTTTTATGATAATGGCAAGGTTATTTGGTTGTGAAATTTCATGTTGTGTGACTTACCAAAAAACATAATTATTTATGAATTAATAATTTATGATAACCTATTTTTAAAAATACCTTGAAAAAAGATGTAATTTCATGACATTTTTAGACTTATTAAAATCTTTCTAAAAAAAAAAAAAGGTTTCCCAAAACATTTGAAACCAACATGAATACAGCGAATACATTTCTGTAAACTTGGCATGTGCTTTAAACTAGATTTTTAAAAGCTTTTTTGTTTTCTTTATCATGGACTCTGTTATTTGTCACTGACCCTGGTTCGCTGGTTGGAAGATTGCAGAGTTGTGATTTACTGTTCTTGTTAGACAGGACAGCATGGGATTTATGTTGCACAAGGCCGTTCGCGTGTGGCTCGCTGCTAATGGGTTAGAGGCAAGGCTAGCTGACTCGATTCTGTGAGCTCATGTTCTGATGTCGCTTTATTGGCTATTTCTTTCTAAACTGATCAGAGGCCTGTGATAAACTTGTAATATCCTGTCGCCCCATGGCATTTTTTTTTTTAGTCCTCATGTACGACTGTGATTTCAGCTGACCTGAGACCTGTGTTATGTGTGTTACTTTTCAAAACACACTTGAGGTCCATTTTAGTGGTTTTGGCAACCATGTCTTTGAAAATGAGAGATTTTCTTGTCGTTTCCTTTGAAGGTGCAGAATGTTTTGCCCCTGTTATGAGCCGGCAAGTGAACCTGTTTTAGGTTTGTCTGGAAGCTGTTACAGTGAAACGTGAGAGGTAACTTTCTTAGTGTCTTTTTCAGACACATCGTCATGATTTCTAACTCCAACAGTTGAAACGTTTAGTTCTGCTGAAACTCTAAACCGCCACCTGTGGTCGTTCAAAACAGTGTTCTGCCCTAATAAAAAATAAAACCTTTTACATTTAATATGTGTGAAAATTCCCATTTGCATACCTCATAAATCACACAGTTGTTTTGTAAGGTATATTCTAGTGGGCCATTTGACCCATACACCTTTTATTGTGTTGACCAGGTTGATAGATGAGCACTTCTGAGCTTGAATAATCAGTGGATTTGCCCCTATTTGCCACATATTTGGCATCAAATCTTTGAATTTCATTTGAAGGACATAGTGTAAACTAGATATCTGTGTGTAGATCTGTTTATTTTTATATTATTGAAATAGTCTGAAATGATTAATTTTGAATGGTTAAAAAGTCTACATACATTTGCTGAGGCTTCTGAGATATTTCAACTTTATTTGCTGAGGTTTTTGATGTACTTTAGTTTTGTTTTCTGAGGGTTTTAAGGTACTTGAGTATTTTTTTAATTATTTTTTTAGGTACTTGATCTTTTTAAATGAGGTTTTTGAGGTACTTGAGTTGTTCCTTGAGGTTTTTGAAGTAGGCCTACTTATTTTGTTTGAGGATTTTAAGGTTTTGTTTTCTGAGGTTTTTGAGGTACTTGAATAGCCTAGTTGTTCGAGTTCTTTGAGGTTTTTGAGATGCTCATTTTGTTCTTTGGAGTTTTTAGGTGCTTATTTTGTTCTTTGAGGTACTTGAGTTTTGTTTTCTGGGGTCTTTGATGTGCTTATTTTGTTTTCTGGGGTTTTTGAGGTACTAGTTTTTTTGAGGTACTAGTTTTGTTTTCTGGGGGTCTTTGATGTGCTTATTTAGTTTTCTGGGGTTTTTGAGGTACTAGTTTTTTTGAGGTACTAGTTTTGTTTTCTGGGTGTCTTTGATGTGCTTATTTAGTTTTCTGGGGTTTTTGAGGTACTAGTTTTGTTTTCTGGGTGTCTTTGATGTGCTTATTTAGTTTTCTGAGGTTTTTGAGGTACTAGTTTTGTTTTCTGGGGGTTTTGATGTGCTTATTTAGTTTTCTGGGGTTTTTGAGGTACTAGTTTTGTTTTCTGGGGGTCTTTGATGTGCTTATTTAGTTTTCTGGGGTTTTTGAGGTACTAGTTTTGTTTTCTGGGGGTCTTTGATGTGCTTATTTAGTTTTCTGGGGGTCTTTGATGTGGTTATTTAGTTTTCTGGGGTTTTTGAGGTACTAGTTTTGTTTTCTGGGGGTCTTTGATGTGCTTATTTAGTTTTCTGGGGTTTTTGAGGTACTAGTTTTGTTTTCTGAGGTGTTTGAGGTTTTTTTAGGTATTTGATTTTTTTTATGGCTCAATATTGTTTTCTTCCTTTTGCTGAGGTATTAGAGGGTTTTATTTTTCGTTGAGGTTTTTAAAGTTTGGGGGGCTTCTAAATTATTAAAAGACAATTAATACTCAACATGTAAAACTAATTGTTAAGGGTCTGTCTTTTCAGCTGATGTTTGAGTGCATTGATTAAAAATTGCGTGCATGGATTCAAGTAAATCAAAGGTGAAATAAATTGTGCATCATTTGTGTTAGCTAAAATGTTCAAATTGAACAACATTTAACAAATTAAGTAACTTTTTTTTTACTTTTTTTAACCCTTAATGAAACGATTTCCAAACAGCTTCTGTGTACCTCATGTAGTACAATGACTATCACACAAGCAAACTATATTTTTGCAACCCCTCTGGTCTCTTCTCTCTTGTCAAACATGCAACATTGTAGTAGCTTCTCAAATCATTCATACAGTTGCCAACTCATTATGTGGCCACAACTGAAAACAACTTGAATTTTCATTTAAGTGTGGTCACACAGACACACCTATCCTATCTAGGTGGCAGTTATTGGCTAGAATATGCTTAAGTTAGTGGACCAGACCTTAAGCTGATAGTCACAAGTCCAGCTGAGACTACAGTAGGTCATGTTACACACTCCAGCGCTGTATACAAGATGACAAACACAAGTTTTCTGCCTTTGTATCAACAAGCTTTCCCTTCATAACTGTCACTTTCCATTGACATTCATGAATACTTTACATTCTCTGGTACATTTACGTTTGTGATACTATATCTGTCTGAACAGGTCTATAGGAGAGGAGCAAGGGAGGGAAAGAGAGGAGCGGAGTGCTAGTAATTGAGTCTTTTGCTTTTTCTTCTTTCATGAGTGAGAATGAGAAGGAGAGAGGACAGAAATAGCTCGGAACAACAGGCAGTGTTTCTGCCTGATTTGATTACATTACTGGCAGTGTGTTTTTATGTTTTACTCTTGAAGGAGCCGCTGGAAGGTTACTGGAGATCAGCAAACCTGCTGCCCCTCCTCCCTCCTCCCTCCTCCCTCCATCCTCCCACTGACTGACATTCCCTCCGACAGCGGTCTGACGAGAAGTCTGCAGCGTTCAGTTGTAGAAAAGCTTCCTGTGAGGTTAATTGATAATGCCAGCTGCCCGGCCCACATCACAGAATACACTGAACCCCAGTCCACCACTGAGACGGGAGGTCTGGCTGGCTGACTTTAATCCAAGAAAAAGTAACACTGTAAACTTTTAACAAGTTGAATAGGCTACTTACTCAACTTCCCTGAGTATGCTGCTATGTGTGTTTCAGAGTGAAGGGCGGCACTGTTTACACGAGCAGATTATGATCCAGTGTTTTCAGCAGCTCGGTTCACGGTTAATACAGCAAACTGTATCTCTGCATGTGCTGTGAGTTTAACATGTATTTGGTATTGCATTTTGTGTGCTAGGTTTACCTTATTTAGACATTTGCATAATTTCCAGTGTTTTTGTGGACAGACGTTTACAGCGTTTTTACCAGTATTTCGCCAAAATAAAACTTAAAGGCTTAAACTTTCTTGAAAGCTTAAACATTTTTGATTGTTTTTGAACAAAACTTGAACGTTTGAAAGTGAAGAATTTAAGACATAAATATTAGTATTACAACTTGTGTAAAACACATGTTATTATATTATCATCACATTTATTTATTTTTAGTTCAGATGTAATTTACAACAGTAATGTGTTTCTATTTAAATTTTTATAATGCTTTTCAGTTTTTATATTTAAAATTACTACTACTACTAATAATTAAGCTAAAAAGATGTTTGAGCCCACTTTAAAAGTCAGTTATAAAGTGAAATGTTTATCATATTGCAATTCCAATCACAATATCTAAGAAAATAATCACAATATAATGAAGTTGTACAGTCCTAAATATAAATAAATGTAAAATAAACACTTAAAATACTTAAATATTTTAACTTGCATGTCATGTGAAAATGACATTAGAGAGCTGTGAACATACAACATACCCTAGCTTTGGATATGTTTGTTGTCCTATGAGCGGGAGCGATCAGATCCAATCCCACAATTCTCTTTGTATTCACAGACAGTTTTGAAACGGGTCACCCACCGCAGCGTCTTGTAGATAAGACTCACCACTGTGTAAAAACACCTTTATTTGGCTAGTGGTGAGTGTTAATTTGCCACCCTGCTGTTGTTTTTGTAATTCACAAAAATTACCACATTTGTATTAGCATATACTTTAAGAATTAACAGCAGTTAAGTAGTGATTGTTACCGATTAAGTAAATAGTACAAATAAACGCCACCAAAACGTTAGCTTAATGGTTAGCCGTAGAGTCAGAAGTGTACCATTAAACCCTAGAGAGCAGTTTGAGTGCTGAATCCAGGCTGTTGGGGAGTGAATTGTAATGGAGAGACTATTGGGGAGCTGGAGTGTGTTTTTTGGGGTTAGTGGGACTCCTACTCTGTGAGGCGTGATTAAGCACTACACACACACACACACACACACACACACCGTGGCCATGACAACTCAAGCGGGTGGGTGTATGAGTATATGCAGCTGTTAGGGTGGAGATGAGATGTTCTCTTCCTCTCTCACACTCGTTCTTCATGTCTCGTTTCTGTCTCTGTAATAAGATAATGAGGGATTCTGAATGTATTATGTATTCTTAGTCTTAATGAATCCTCTCATTGGCTCTCACTCCGTCTTCTCCCACAGTATGTCCTGGGATCCCAACCTAACACTAATTAACTGGGATTTTTACTTTGAAGGGCAGGAAGTTGCTTTTGGCATGGATGTCACTTTAAAAGTGCTGTGAAGTGGATGTAACTGTCCCAGAATGACTAAGGTGAATGTCAATTACGTGGTGCACAAATAAATTAAAAGGATTATTTTACTGTTTAGATAGCTAAATAGTATGTGGATTACCATAGTATAGTACTTGCCCTGCCTATTCATTCAGGTTTGTAGCAGATAATATCCAAGTCAAAACCCAATCCTTTTGATTATTAAATTGAAAACTAAAAAACATTTATTCTCAGTGTTGGCACTAGGGGTGCTATAGCTAGCATTTTGAAAATATTCGTTCTGAACTTGATAGTTTTTGTTCAACTGTTCAAACATTTATAGAGAGAGACCTGAATAATAATGCATCTGGGTTAATGGCACAGACATTTGAAGTTAACTCTATTGCCCCCTTGAGTACGGAGGTTTGTTACCTCAAGAGTATGTTAAAGGGATAGTTCACCCCAAAAATGTAAGTTCTGTCATTTACTCACCCTCACGTCTTTCTAAACAAGAAGATATTATAAAAAATCTTTCAAGTGTTTTTTGTCAATTTGGTCCTATGTTGTTTTGGACCCCATCGACTTTCATGAGGATAACCACTTTGTGTCCAGAGAGAAGAAGGTAGTGACAAATGGGATCATTGCACTCGAAATTCACTGAATAGAAATGATAAACTAGTAGTGTGTGTGCACGTTTTTGTGACAAATGAGGACATACATTTGTATAATGACAAGGGAATGACATAGGTATTACAAGGAGAAGGTGACTTTTCAGGACATTACCCCATGTCTCCAGTTTTCAAAATGCATATAAATCACACAGAATGGCGTGTATTGAAAATCTGAAATAGCACACAGTTTCCTGCGAGGGGTAGGTTTAGGTGTAGGGCAATAGAATATACAGTTTGTACAGTATAAAAACCATTACGCCTAATGGGATGTCCCCACTTTTCACAAAAACAAACCTGTGTGTGTGTGCTTCTATTTGTGATGCTCATGAGCATTTGTTTTTGTGTGTTGTTTTCTGACCCTTGACTGTTTGTTACTTTGCCCCTGTGCTTGTTAGGAGAATTATGTCTCTGCAGACTTTCAGCTAGATCACAAGGAATCACCTTAAATCGGACTAAATCACACAGAAACCTCTGAAGATGAGATCAGCTCCGGAAAGGGTTGATCTCACTGTTACTGTGTGTTTGGAAGTGTTGGAGGCCAGTGTGAACATGGCAGACACTGAAAACACACGAGACTGTTAATACATTGATTAGTTTGTGAGATCCAATGAGCTTCAAGAGGCCAAATTGCCATATGGTTGAGGGTGAATTTCAATGGGGATTGGAAAATGAGAGAGAGAGAGGGAGCTGGTGGTGGATGTTCTACATTGTGGGGTATTTTTAGCGTCTGGAGAGCCTCTTTTTCGCTTTTTCCCAGAGACAAGGATTCATAATTTCTGTCAGCTAGTATAACACTAGCATAGTGCTTATATAGCTGAATAAAAACTGAACCTGCTCAACTCAGAGCAGTTATAATAAAGGTAGTTTATTACAGCAATGCCATCAACATCCTCTAATCATCATATCACTCTTTCATTTTTTTGTTTAAGCTTTAACTTAGCACTTTTAGCATTTATGGTTATTAATTGGAAATTTTTCATCCAGGCTGGTTTGGGTGATTGACTTCAAAGCAACAGGGCCAAGACTGACCTGGTGGACCATCTTCCCTGCATTTCCATTCTGGTCTAGACTGGTTTGTGCAGGTATTACCAGCTTAGATGCACTGCTCACTAGCAGAGCTTAACTGGTGTTAAGAAGCGTAGGGATTACCAGCCCTCCAGCGTCCAAAACTCTGCTATTGTTTAAGCAAGTTTGGGCAACCTGGTTAGGACAGGTAGACTGCTTTGACTAATATGATGGAAAAGCTACCATTTTATTTGATCATCTCAGCCTGGTATGGCCTAGTATTTCCAGTAGATTTGTAAAATTATCCGAAACCCAAGATATTAACCTCCTCCTCAGTCAAGACCGCCGACCTCTCCTGAAATACGATTGACCCAATTATCGCACAACTGTGTCAGCTGTTTTATCAGAAGACCGAAAAATCCGCTCAGGATCCCAGTGCACTCTGATGTAACTAAGAAGCCAAAGTCTTGAGCAGATTTGACAATTATCTTCGCCTCTGGGTCAATGTGCCGTTGTCATTTGCATTCAGAACTAGAGCAGGGATTTTCCACACTCTCTACATAGCCGTATGTCCTTTCCATACAAATCACAAACTTCAATTCCAAATAAAAGTCTTCTTTTGTTCAAAAATGATCAAACAATCAATTGCATCATGTTTGGGATCATCAGGCTTTGTCGCTCTATCCTGACTTAGCTGGAGCGTGTATTAATTTGCTACATCAGTAGAAGTCCTTAAGGACTTGTCTGTGTCCTTTCTTGTCTCGATGTGTCTCAGTGCCATAGGGAGAGGCCAGATGTGCCAGAATGTCTTAAAATACCCTGACTAACCTTCTCCTTCAAGTCCTACAACTGAAAGACTAGAGTTACCAGGTAAGAAGTCTGGCTTTTTAGCAATGATAACGGTTATGTAGCCAAGTTTGACGTGGACTCTAATCAACCCTATCCCACACTAACCCTAACCTAAGTCTCAACCTACCATTTCCTTCTCATTTAGGTGTAGGTTGGATGGAAATAATAGGTTGATAAGAATGTAATTTGAGGGGAAATAAGGATGTCCGGTCTTGATGCTTACATTTTTTTTATTGCAGTGTAGCAATGAAGACCCAAGACAAAATACCCCCAATTAATCCAAAACAAGTGCAGTTTGTAAAACTGTTTACCCCACAAAATGTAAATGAATTTGCTTTTGGTGTAAATTAAAAAATGCAAAAATTGTGGTTTCTGTGGTAATGAAGCTCAGGCACCACATTTGTCCTGCTGCTGATCCCACAGTAAAGTCGATTAATGAACCTCATCCAAATGGCAGTTGTTTGGAGAGTTGTCCATCACTGTGACACCTTGGGGCAATGCTGTTAAATAAATCTGGTTGAGTGGCATTCATATGACGTGTTGTTTAATATGGTGTTCCTGAACCAGCAATGTATTGGACATTGGGTAAATCATGTTAAAGCATTATATAATGGTGAAAATGTGGTAAACTCTCAGAAACAAATGGGCAAAAATTGTTCCTTTAGGGGTACATCAGCTTGTCACTGGGTCAGTACACTCAAAGTAACACCTATGTACCTTCACACACATTCCAAAAATTGTACCTTTAGGGTACAACAGCTTGTCACTGTGGCTGTATCTAAAGGGACATCGTTGTACTTTCTTTACTTCTAAAGGGTGCATATTAGTACCTTAGAGCAGTGTTTCCCAACCCTGGTGTGCATCTGTCGAGAGCAGGGGTGCCGTGTAAAAAAATCATATTTAAATATTTTTAAATTGCTAAAATTTTCAAAAAAGCATCTATTATATAATATCCAAAATAATTAGAGATGCACCGAAATTTCGGCTGCCGAAAATGAGTTCACTGCTCAGGATTCACTTTCACGTGGTGTGACGCTCTGTGTATTATCCCGATCTATGCGTGTGTGCGCTCCGCTCAGCTCCACTCGTATACCGTTCATGCGAATCGGAACCCCCCAAGCCCTACTGTGTTGTAACAGGTGTGGATATGGGCAACTTGGTAACCTCCCCCCCCCCCCCCCCCCCCCCACACTGCCCTTCATTCACTGATCTGCTAACCGCCTATGTTAGCTCACATGTTCTGATAATGAAAGCTTCTAGGACTTAAACATTATTTGGATAATTGGTAAAAAAAAAAAAAGTGAAATATCTTAACCCTATGTTAGATCTACCTGAAAAACAAAAAGCAATGATTTCATTCGAAGGCATGTCATTTTTTTATTTGGCTAGCATGTAATGTGTTTATTTGTTGCTTTTTATTACTGACTGCTTACTCATTTTTTTTTCAATTAAAGTGTGACATCAAGCTATTCGTGCTTACTGCCACCAAAATTACCCCACGTAAAATTAAAAAAGATAGTTATAATGGTAATTAAATAATGTTTACATATGTATAAAAGCCTACATTAAAATCGGTCATATAAATTGGTCTCTTCATTAGAAATTAGCCTACTGATTGCCACCATTGATGGACAAAAAATATCTGTATGACATTATATTCTGCAGTTCTTCCCTGTTGTACCGAATATCAATACTTTTCAAATTATCATATCGAAGATAGAAATTTAAATATTTTGACAAAATTAATTTTGTAGGGCGCCACAAATTTTAAATTTCCAAAGGGTGCCGCGACTAAAAAAGGTTGGGAAACACTGGCCTTAGAGCAGTAAGATGTATTCTTCTGGTACTGATAATGCACCGTAAGGGGCTATAGAAGAGGTACAAAGGTGTTCCTTGAGGGTATGCTTTAAACTAGTTTAAAGCTAAACAGGAGAAACACTGTGTGCAACGATGCAGTCAGAAGGCTTTTCAGTCTACACAGCGCCATCATTTACCATGGATTTACTGTAGTAACACTAACACTGCACCATGGTATTGTGGCAGAAACTTGAGATATTCACATTGAATTTTAATACAGGAGTAATGGTAATTATAGTACGTATTTGTGATTAAGCTATAGCATGTGTTGCATTTATACTGAATGTTTTAGACTACTGTTTTTCATACAGGCTATACCTAAAAACCATATAGTTATATTTTTTTTTTGATTTTTACCATGGTATTGAGGTGTGCTATATGTGTGGTTTTAACTGTGTTTATCATGATTTAAATGTATTTTACTATGGAATACCAAGCTTAATTTAATAAAAAAAAAAAAAAAAAAAAAAACCTGGTCAGATAAATTTACCCTATAAAACTGAGGTGCTACAAAATTTTTACAGATTTTACTGTTTTTGATAATGAACATAAATTTACATATGCATCCTAACTCAAGCTACTACTACTATCAAATGTGCATTTCTAAGAGACAAAAAAAGTGATATTATTATTATTAATATTATCAGGAAACCCAAACCTGTTTCTTGATTTGAAAAAATATCACTCATTAGAACATGCAGAAATTAAGAATTCTATTTTGGAAGAAAATTAATGGTCTGGTTTCTACAACTTTAACTGTGGAGCAAAAATCTGGCTTTAAACTCGAAAGAAATAAAGATTTGAAATTTATCGTGATAATTATCGATATCGACTAGGGCTGGGCGGTATGACCAAAAAAATTATATCACGGTATTTTTCAAAATTATACTGTTTTTTTCACGGTACATGACGGTATTTTTTTCATGCATGACCGGGTGTTAACCCTATTTTCTACTGATTGAGAGAGGAAATACTGCAGTATATTGACTCAGAATGCCCTATTTTACTGTCATGATGAGTGAATATTGTCAAAAAATACCACACTAAATAGTGACTAAACACGACCCCTTTTAATACATGTTAACCAGGAGTCACTCTCATTTATAATCGCGGCATCGTATGATAAAATCAACATGCATCTACACTAAAGAGCGGTTGTTTTGGCTATTTCTTTGTAAAAAAAAAAACAACAAAAATGTGCATGTGATATTAACAGACGAACTACGCTCATATTTATAATTCCAAACAATCAGTAAGCGACAGGTGCTAGGAAACGCTGTTTTGTACTCATTTATTGACGAGTCGGCTGCGGTGCGGCCAACTGAATGCGCTGCTTCTCTGCCGCTCACTGCACAGAACAGACGCCGAGAGAGGTGACACTTCTCCGGGAAAGTCAGACCTCGCGCTCGCGGGACAGCACTGGTGAAATCCCCTCTACCACACCTGACCAGAGCTAACCCCCCCGGCTTATCCAAAAAGGTCGCTAGGGTTGTCAGTATGAATATTCTATGGAAAAAAGCCGCTAAAAAGGTCTGAAAATTGCTAAATCTAGTGCTAAAGTCACGCCCGTGTGTGTGTGAGAGACGCGGTAGCTGATGGCAGGGGGCGGTGGATATTTGTGGCGGTCAATGTGGATATTGTGGATGAGTTCTTCTGTGTCATCACGTTCTATTAGTTCTACAGCTTCAGTTTCGGAACTTTCACGCTTAGTAACACATACAGCTGTTCCCTTTCAAACAGTGTTGCGTTCCGAACGTTGTTTAAGCGACATACCGACATAGACATACCGACATAGATGTGCCGGTGTATTAGCGGTATTTTAAAAATCCATATCATAACAAAAATAAACACCGGTTCACGGTATGAACTTGGGTTTTTTTTTTTTATTTACCGCCCAGCACTAATATTGACTGATATGAAAAAAATTATCGTGTTGTATGCATATGCTAAATCCGTTCTCATATTTCTGCTCTAATCACAATGCACTTAAATTTCATGCTTAATGCATACAAGACATGCACGCTTAAGATAGACTACTTGCCGTTCCTGCAGCGACCCATAATACAGGAATCGTAATGAAGCAATGGCAATGATTCTGGGGTACAGGATAAATCAGACACAGCTCTTTACAGCTCCTGTATTTATGAAGGTTGATTAATGTTCGTACGGAGAGGCAAGCTGTTTTTAAAGCCGTCTGATTTATAGTTTTTCAATTACTCCCAGTTTGATGACTCTGAGATCGTTAATATGGATGTCATCATTTGCAGTGGGGTTGTGGGTGGTTGTGGATCTAAACACAGTTAGCATCAGTAATAGCTTGCCATAAGAACAGTAACTGCTGTGACATATGAGAACGCTTTTGATTGGTTGCCAAGGTTTGCAGTTGCTAGGGTGTTCTGGATTGTTGCAAGCCTGGGAGTTGCTAAGTAGCTGCTAGGAATGCTCTATTTGGTTGCTAGGGTGTTTTTTAGGGTTGCTAGAGCATTGCTATGCAGCACTCTTAGTTTGTTCTGGCTGGTTTCTAGGTAGTTGATATGGTGTTCTTTGGGGTTACGGCTACTGCGTTGATGTTCTTTATTTGAGTGTTTCGTGTGTGTGTATTGCTAAGGTGTTCTGGGTTGTTGCTAGGGCATTTCTAGGGTGCTGCTAGGGGATTACTAGAGTGTTCTGGGTGGTTTATAGGGTGTTTCTATGCAGTTGCTGTAGTGTGTTTGGTGGTTGCTAGATTGATGTGTGGTTGCTAGGCAGCTTGCTAAGGTGTTCTAGAGTTGCTAGGGCCTTTGCTAAGTGGTTGTGATGGTATTTTAAAATGTTTTTAGGGTTTTGTTAGGCTATTGTTAAGTGGTTGCTAGGGTGTTCTGGATGGTCGTTAATATGCAGTTGTGATGTCTTTTTAGGGTTGCTATAGAATTGCTATGCAGTTAGGGATGCCAGGCCATTGGGTGTTTTGGGTTGTTGGTAGGGAGTTGCTAAGTGGCTGCTAGAGAGTTACTGAATTGTTCTGGGTTGTTGCTAGGGTGTTTTTGTTAGGTAGTTACTGAGGTGTGCTTGGTGGTTGCTGGGCAGTTTGCTAGGGTGTTTAGAGGGTTGCTAAGACCTCAGCTAAGCTAAGTTGGGAGGGTATTCTGGGTGGTGGTTATGGTGTTGCTAGGCAGTTGCTTGGATTTTGTGGGAGGTTACAAGGGTGTTTCTAGGCAGTTGCAATGTGGTTGCTTACTTTCCCAATTCTAAATAACCCAGCCCCAAGGGCTTTATGAAATTACAGTATGTGATATATTGAGCCATGATGCTCAAGTTGCTGTCATGAGTTTGAGTATGGCTTACGCCATTTCCCAGTTTTGTTTCTTCTTTCTTCCTATCATTTTCCTGTCATTTCTTTCCCATTTTTGTCAATAAAAGTGGGGAAAAGTCTATATGAATCACTTGCATGCCCTGATATGGCTTGATGGGACAAGCACGTGCCATACATGTGAATGAATCAAGACAGCAGATGAAAAAACAGGCGAAGAGAGAGCAGGAAATTACAGGGATGAGTCCAATAATGAGCCGCTTTGGTTCGGTTTCTTCAGATGGTCATGGTGATCTGAATGTTGTGAAGTGAGTGCTGTCTAAATGCTGAATGGGATTCATGGAAATTCAAGGCCACGTTCTCTGTGATGAAAGATTAGTCTCTAAATGAAAAATTGTATCATCATTTACTCACCTACATGTAATTTCAGATCTATATGACTTGCTTTCTTCTGTTGAACACAGAAAAAATATATTTTGAAGTTTCAGTTTATTAGTTATTTTTTTACCATAATGGGGTCCAAAATAACATTGGGCCACATTGACTTCTATTGGACAAAAAAACACTGTCATTCAAAAGTTTGGGATCAGTAAGATTTTTAATGTTTTTAAAGAAGTCTCTTATGCTCATCAAGGCTGTATTTATTTGATAAAAAATACAGAAAAAAAGGTAATATTGTGAAATATAATTGCAATTTAAAAGCAGGTATTCTATTTTAATGTACTTTAAAATATAATTTATTCCTGTGATGCAAAGCTGAATTTTCAGCATAATTACTCCAGTCTTCAGTGTCACATCATCTTTCAAAAATCATTCTAATATGCTGATTAATTATCAATGTTGGAAACAGTTGTGCTGCTTAGTTTATTTTATTAATTTTTATAATTTTTTTTTTTTTGTTGGAACCTGGATACTTTTTTCAGGATTCTAAGTCTTTTCACTTATCAATTTGTAGGATTTAACACATATGCTGAATAAAGTATAATTCCTTAAAAAAAAAAAAAGAACAAAGAAAGAAAAAAATTATGACCCCAAAGTTTGAAGCGTAGTGACATATCGTTACAAAATAATTATGTTTGAATTTAAATAATGCTGTTCTTTGAACTTTATTCAACAAAGAATCTGAAAAAAACGTATAACAGGTTCCAAAAAAATAAATAAAAAGCTCAACTGTTTACAACATGATGATATCAGCATATCAGATGTCTGAAGGATCAGTGACACGAAGGACTGGAGATGATGCTCAAAGTCAGCTTCATCACATGAATAAATTATATTTTATTATATTTATTCAAAGTTTATTTTAATCCAAAATGCCGCTGTAAGATTAATCTTTAATGAGCCTAAAAGAACACATGTCACACCTCTGTTCATCAATTTGCACCAGTAGCTGCTCGCATTAAATTCAAAGCATTAATGTTTGCCTACAAAACCACCACGGGCTCTGCACCCATTTACCTAAATTCAATACTTCAGAGTTATGTGCCTCTAGAAGCTTGCTTTCTGCAAGTGAACGGCGTATTATTGTTCATCCCAAAGAGGCAAAAAATCACTTTCACTGACTTTTTCACTAACTTTTCCCTCATGGTGGAATGACCTGCCCAAATCAATACAAGCAGCTGAGTCCTTAACCATCTTCAAGAATCAGCTAAAAACATCTCTTCCATATTTATTTGACCCTCTAACTATAAACTTTCTATTCTATTTTAATTCTACTTTATCTATATTTATCTTTTTTATTTTTTTTATTTAAAAAAAAAAAACACTAGCTTTCAATTTCTTCTATTTTATCTACTTGTTTTTCTTTGTGTGTGCGTGTGTGTGTGTGTCTAAATATATCTATATATATTAAGAATATATTAAAATAAAACGTCTGCTAAATGACTAAATGTAAATATTTTAAAGTATATTAAAATAGAATACTGTTATTTTAAATTGCAATAATATTTAGCAAAATTACATTTCTTTTTCTGTATTTTTGATCAAATAAACAGCCTTGAACCTACTAATCCCAAACTTTTGATCTTCTTCAGAAGATCTTTTTGGATGAACGTTCCCTTTAACCGTAAGTTATTTATTTGCATGTAAAGATTTCCTCATTACGAGCTATTATGTCCAATTTCATTATATGTCCAATTTCACATTCAAATTCGCCTGTGATCTGTGGAAACTCATCAGTTGAAAGCAGCATTATGTCTAGTGCATACCAGAGCAGCTAGGTGAAGCGGATGACGATGTCGCGTGATACGGAGCTCTTGTGTTTGTGTGTGTTTGAGAGGGAGCGTGCTGTAGATCGCCCTCATGTCTTTCCATATCTCCATCTCCCTCAAAATATCCTGTTTGTCTTTCCAAGCTAAAGTTCACTCAGACCATCCCCAAATAGATGGAGTGTTTTCATTCGACGAAAAAAATTATATAGAAGAACAAGACCTATGATCGTCCCTCTATTTATTCGACCTTCGTCAATATTACCTTTGATATCGCCCTTCCTTTGTTGCGGTGCCAATGTTTATAATAAAAGTAAGTCTCACAAAGATAGGCCTTGTTTAACGCAACCGTCCCGGCCACTCATTGCTAGCAGCTGGCCGGCGATGTTTACAAATCACAGCTGGAGGTTCTTGGGTCCGTCTTCCAAAGCCGTTCGGAATTCCTGCTCCGGTTCCGAGCGCAAACGCTTCCAGATTGTTGCTCTATGGGGCCTGACTCATACCAACCGGGGCATGAGAAAATGATTTGGGAGACCACATAGACACACATTCGCACACAGTGTGATCATTAGCAAAGATTCAGAAGTTTGTGACTCACTGCTTTTAGATGTTCAGAGAGGGATGGTTATTTGGACATCTGGCGAAACTTCTATTAAACGCATTAAGGAAACTCATAAGAATTAGAAAACCGTATCGTCTGTAGTACTAACTGTCAGTCGTGTGTAACCAGTAAACAGAATGCTCATAGCAACACATATTGAATAGTTTAGACTTAACAAAAGACGAATTTGTTCAAGCTGACACCGCCAACCAATTCTAGATGAACCAAAGCCATAGACGTCATACGCCTGGACCAGCCATGGAAGAGTCAATCACTGTTTGATACATTTTGTACACAAAAATGGCAAGAGCTGATTGATTTTGCTTGACAGAATCTGGCTTTTAGCAAGTCTTTGACAGTATGCTGGGGAAAGAAGTTCTGCTGCTTCAGTAAGCACTTCTAAACAACACTTGTTTTTGTAAAACAGTATTAATTGTACAAAGGGTTACGTTATAGCTACATGCACATTGTAATGTTAAGAAATCTATATGTTATTGTTAACTAACAATGAACAACATATTTGTAGCAATTTAGAGACTTTGATTGACTGGAATGGATGATGTCGTTATTGCAATTTTTTAATGGACTAGTTTAAAAATATACATTGTATTACGAAAATGTTATTATATATACACTACACTGTTAATTTCACTTTCATTTCTTATGGTTTGTTTTTGATGTGCTTATCTTATTTTTTATTTTGTCTGTTTGTTTGTTAGTTTGGGGGGTATTTTTTGTTTTGTTTGTTTTTTTGTGTTTTGATTTGTTTTGTTTTGTTTAGGGTTTTTGTTTGTTTTTGTTTTTTCTGAAATGTTTACAATTTAAAATAACTTTCCTTTTTTAATATGTATTTTAAAATATAATTGATTCAAAATTTCAGCAGCCACTACTCCAGAATACAGTGTCACATGATTCTTCAGGAATCATTCTAATATGCTGATTTGCTGCTCAAGAAATATTTCTTATTAATATTAATGCTAAAAAACTATGATGCATTTTTAAAGATCCTTTATTAATAGAAAGTACAAAAGAACAGCATTTATTTGAAATGAATTTTTGTATCAAATATTTTCTTTGCTGTCACTTTTTTTTACATGAAGACTTAATGCTAGCTGTATTAATATACATGTTTCCTACACAAATCAATAAAAGTGATTAGCTATGCATTGTTATAGTAGTTGTAAATAAGATGCAGTGTGGGCCAAACTTTACTTATAGTCAGAAGTTTAGATATGCAAAATATGATGAACTCATAGACCTCAATCAAAGTCTTTCCCTGCTGTAATACCTGTTTAGGTGAGAAGAACCAGACGACTGAAAGTACACTCTCCTTCCGATCACACACTCTGTAATGAATTCAGGACTAGTGACCTCTGGGGCTCTGCTCTTTGCTTTTGTTATTACTGCAAATCACCGCACTGCAATCCCTTCCAGATGGCCCCATCTTCTCCCTCGGCCCAATTGAATTGCCCGTTTTTATGACTGCATCCCCAAGCATGTTTTCATGCGTCTTTTTGTCTACATCCGGAAACTTTTTTTTTTTTTTGTAAATACAACAGCATAACTTAATATGGCTGCAGTCGTGGAGAAGCCCTGGCTCTGTTTAGAGAGTATGCCCTCGAGTGACACTTTAAAGTCCAACGTTAAAAGCAGATGATGCTTAGAAAGCATCATGTCAGATTTCACTTCTGTTGCTGAGGCTGGACTGGCTAATTAGCTGATCTTGAACTTTCTGCAAGGGTCACAGAGGAGATGCGTTGTTCTCGAATAGCAGAAGTTAGGACTGCAAAATTGTTTTAAAAAGATAGCATTAAATAAATCAAGAATGATGGGATTACAATTGCAGTTTCTATTTGTGAAAAGTCAGGCTTACAATTATTCCTTTTATGTCAGAAATGTTATTTTTTTATTGTAGTGAGTTTGTAGTGTGTTCATTTCAGTTTCATTTGTTTTGGTATTTTGTTTTTGATGTGTGTTTATCTTTGTGTGTGTGTGTGTGTGTGTTTGTTTTGTTTTGGTCTGGTCTGGTCTGGTGTGGTCTGGTCTGGTCTGGTCTGGTCTGGTCCGGTCCGGTCCAGTCCAGATAAGCATTATAACCAGTCACACACTTGTCCATTGGGTGCATAAATCCAATGACAGATCAGATACATTTCAGTGAATCTAAATGAAATTACTATTAATATCAAGGGAAATCATCAACAGTTATGATTTGTCTCATTCTTGCAATCCGAGTAGGTGTTGCATCCAGACTAGAGAGTCCCAAATGAAAGATTTGAATGTAACTAGCGTGACATTACAGTTATATAAATGGCTGCTTACCTCACCCACCCCTTTGACAATTCCTCTGGCATCCCTCCACCTCCCCAACTCCACCTTTAGTCTCTATAATTAAGTCAATCCCGGGGGGGGGGTTCAAATCTGTTTGCAGTTTATCATTCTTAAAGTTTTGAACATTTGAACCTCTTGTTAAACCTAGATATGTATGGAATCTTCTTCAACATAATTTAACAAGATATTCACACTTATATCTGTGAACCTGATTATCATAGTGGCTTGTATGTAACCACCTTGGAATTACCCAGAATACTCTAGAAACCAACTAGCAATGCCTTAGCAACCACTTAGAACGCCTTAGCAACCACATAGCAATAGAAAGCCTGTTGACATTTAGATTTAAAACATTTTACCGTATTTAAATCAATTCCCTATATTTTTCAACACAATCAGTTGAAAAAGTGCACAGGGCTTTGGTTAATTCTTATGTTATTGTGGCGATTCCTGCTTTCCTAGTGTCCCCCAGGAGTCAATTATTACTGCATGTAGAGAGTCACATGCTGTTTAGGGGTTGAACAGTGTGAGAGGTGGAATGCTTTGAGCCTGGCTGGAAGTTCGGAAAGAAATGAGAGGTATTTTGCAGCGTCTGTCACGAAGGGCCAGAAGGAGAAATGGGAGTGCCCAGTGTGGGGCTTCTGGGAGATTGTAGACGAGAGATTAAGGGGGCAGGTGGTATGCTCACTGTGCTTTCCCATCTTGCAGACTCAGTGTCATATATGAACCATAGGTTTGCGGTCATGTGCATTGTGCATGCCAATACATTAGCAAGGTCAGACAATTATTCTCACAATACAGCTGAAGGGCCAAGGATGTATAAGAGTGCCTGTGATAAAAAAAAAAGTAAAAATCGAATTGTATGTTTGTGTGTGTGCGTGTAATGTATCGTTTGGTTTCATATGGTTTTATATATATATATTATATATATATATTATATATATATATTATATATATATATTTTTATTTAAATAATATATTATATATATATATATATATATATATATATTATACATACAGTGGGGGCAAACAAGTATTTAGTCAGCCACCAATTGTGAAATTTCTCCCACTTAAAAAGATGAGAGAGGGCTGTAATTTTCATCATAGGTAGCCTCAACATAGAGAGCATAAATGAGAAAAAAAAATCCAGAAAATAAAATTGTAGGATTTTTAAAGAATTAATTGGTAAATTCCTCAGTAAAATAAGCATTTGGTCACCTACAAACAAACAAGATTTCTTGCTCTCACAGACCTGTAACAACTTCTCTAAGAGGCTCCTCTGTCCTCCACTCACTACCTGTATTAATGGCATCTGTTTGAAAAAGTATATCAGTATAAAAGACACCTGTCCACAAACAGTCACACTCCAAACTCCACCAATGGCCAAGACCAAAGAGCTGTCAAAAGGACACCAGAAACAAAATTGTAGACCTGCACCAGGATGGGAAGACTGAATCTGCAATAGGTAAGCGGCTTGGTGTGAAGAAATCAACTGTGGAGCAATTATTAGAAAATGGAAGACATACAAGACCACTGATAATCTCCATCGATCTGGGGCTCCACGCAAGATCTAACCCCGTGGGGTCAAAATGATCACAAAAACTGTGAGCAAAAATCCCAGAACCAAACGGGGGGACCTAAGTGAATGACCTGCAGAGAGCTGGGACCAGAGTAACAAAGGCTACCATCAGTATCACACTGCGCTGCCAGGGACTCAAATCATGCAGTGCCAGACGTGTCCCCCTGCTAAAGCCAGTACATGTCCAGGCCCATCTAAAGTTTGCTAGAGAGCATTTGGATGAACCAGAAGAGGATTGGGAGAATGTCATATAGTCAGATGAAACCAAAATAGAACTTTTTGGTAAAATTCAACTGTGTCGTGTTGGAGGAGAAAGAATGCTGAGTTGCATCCAAAGAACACCATACCTACTGTGAAGCATGGGGGTGGAACCATCATGCTTTGGGGCTGTTTTTCTGCAAAGGGACAGGACGACTGATCCGTGTAAACGAAAGAAGGAATGGGGCCATGTATCATGAGATTTCGAGTGAAAACCTCCTTCCATCAGCAAGGGCATTGAAGATGAAACGTGGCTGGGTCTTCAGCATGACAATGATCCCAAACACACCACCAGGGCAACGAAGGAGCTGGCTTCGTAAGAAGCATTTCAAGGTCCTGGAGTGGCATAGCCAGTCTCCAGATCTCAACCCCATAGGAAATCTTTGGAGGGAGTTGAAAATCCCTGTTGCCCAGCGACAGCCCCAAAACATTACTGCTCTAGAGGAGATCTGCATGGCGGAATGTGCCAAAATACCAGCAACAGCGTGTGAAAACCTTGTGAAGACTTACAGAAAACGTTTGACCTCTGTCATTGCAACAAAGGGTATATAACAAAGTATTGAGATGAAATTTTGTTATTGAACAAATACTTATTTTCCACCATAATTTGCAAATTAATTCTTTAAAAATCCTACAATTGATTTTCTGGCTTTTTTTTCTCATTTTGCTCTCATAGTTGAGGTATACTATGATGAAAATTACAGGCCTCTCACATCTTTTTAAATGGGAGAACTTGCACAATTGGTGGCTGACTAAATACTTTTTTCCCCCTATGTATAATTATTTTATATATATATATATAATATATATTATATATATATATATATATACACAGGGGTGTGAAAAAGTGTTGGCCCCATTCCTGATTTCTTATTTTTTTGCATCTTTGTCACACTTAAAAGATTCAGATCAAACAAATATTAATATTACACAAAGATAATGCAAGTAAACACAAAATGCAGTTTTTAAATGAAGGTTTTTATATTAAGGGAAAACAAAATCCCAAACTACATAGCCCTGTGTGAAGAAGTGTTTGCCCCACTGTTAAAACTATGGTTTATCACACCAGAGTTCAATTTCTCTAGCCACACCCAACCCTGATTACTGCCACACCTGTTCGAAATCAAGAAATATCTTAAATAGGACCCGCCTGACAAAGTGAAGTAGACCAAAAAAAATCCTCAAAAGCTAGACATCATACCGAGATCCAAAGAAATTCAGAAACAAATCAGAAAGAAAGTAATTGAGATATATCAGTCTGGAAAAGGTTATAAAGCCATTTCTAAAGCTTTGGGGCTCCAGCCAACCACAGTGAGAGCCATTATTCACAAAAAGCAAAAACATGGAACAGTGGAGAACCATCCCAGGAGTGGCCAGCCGACCAAAACTACCGCAAGAGCACAGCGACGACTCATCCAAGAGGTCTCAAAAGACCCCACAACAACATCCAAAGAACTGCAGGCCTCACTTGCCTCAGTTAAGGTCAGTGTTCATGACTCCACCATAAGAAAGAGACTGGGCAAAAATGGTCTGCATGGCAGAGTTCCAAGACGAAAACCGCTGCTGAGCAAAAAGAACATAAAGGCTCGTCTCAGTTTTGCCAGAAAACATCTTGATGATCCCCAAGACTTTTGGGAAATACTCTGTGGACTGACGAGACAAAGAGTTGAACTTTTTGGAAGGTGTGTGTACCATTACGTCAGGCGTAAAAGTAACACTGCATTTCAGAAAAAAAACATCATAACAACAGTAAATTATGGTGGTGGTAGTGTGATGGTCTGGGGCTGTTTTGCTGCTTCAGGACCTGGAAGACTTGCTGTGATAAATGGAACCATGAATTCTGCTGTTTACCAAAAAATCCTGAAGGAGAATGTCCGGCCATCTGTTCGTGACCTCAAGCTGAAGTGAACTTGGGTTCTGCAGCAGGACAATGATCAAAAATACACCAGCAAGTCCACCTCTGAATGACTCAAGAAAAACCAAATGAGGGTTTTGGAGTGGCCTAGTCAAAGTCCTATTGAATCCTATTGAGATGCTGTGGCATGTCCTTAAAAAGGCGGTTCATGCTCGAAAACCCTCCAATGTGACTGAATTACAACAATTCTGCATAGATGAGTGGACCTCCACAGCGCTGTAACAGACTCATTGCAAGTTATCGCAAACGCTTGATTGCAGTTGTTGCTGCTAAGGGTGGCCCAACCAGTTATTAGGTTTAGGGGGCAAACACTTTTTCACACAGGGCCATGTAGTTTTGGATTTTGTTTTCCCTTAATAATAAAAACCTTCATTTAAAAACTGCATGTTGTGTTCACTTGTTATCTTTTACTAATATTTAAATTTGTTTGATGATCTGAAACATTAAAGTGTGACAAACATGCAAAAAAATAAGAAATCAGGAAGGGGGCCAACACTTTTTCACACCACTGTATATATTAGGGGTGTGACAAGATCTTGCAAGATCTGATGTGTCTCGCGAGAACGTGACGATATCCTCACAAGACCTTTTTAGATATATTTGCATTACACTGGCTCGTTCACCAGTGGTGGTATGTAAGATATTTTATATTCACAACAGGCAAAGGCAAGTGGCCGCATGGATAGCGGGAAAATTATGTAGTGTAGTCTTTATCCAGTCATAAATTTAGAATTTACAGTTTAACGCGGAATGTCACGGATTTGTCAAATTGAAGGATTATCAAAGTAGGTCATTACACTTAAATCAAAACGCGATATGGACCAGTGTATGTGAATATTAAGCTGCAAAAATACAATTTAAATATGAATCCTGCATGTTCTGCCTGTCTCTATTAATGAATGGTGCAGATGCGCGGTTTCATTTACTACACACATTCTGAAGCGCGCGTGACACTCGTGTTGATTTCAGCGTCTGCCGTCTCACTAAATGGGGACGTAAACACATGAACAACATCTCCAGAACTGCTCTGAGAGTCACTTCATGAGCATTTTAGCGTTTGATTTGAGTAAAACTAGCATCATATCACATACACAGAACTGTAAAAGTATTCACAGCAACCTGTCAAAATAAAAGTCCGGTTTGATTTGAAGACATTGAGCCTATAACTATTTTTCAGTAGAATGTACATTGCCTACTACTACTACTAAAATGAAACAAACACTTTTTTAAGGAATAATCACACAAAACAATTCTTCCATGTTTTAATTTTAATAGCAAACCCCTTTGTTTGCCAAAAAATTTGTTTGCTAAGTTTTTTCAATAATTAAACGATAAAATGATACAATGAAATTTAATGTTTTTGCCTTCATGTGATAACCAGAAAAAATTTAATAAACACACAGGAATTTCTGAGGGGGGAAAAAAATCCCGATGCTAATTTAAGAAAAACAAAATTAAGAAATTCAGTGTTTATTGCATTCAAATAATTAGACATTTGCAAAACACAGAATTTGTGTAACAATAAAAAAGATATAAATAATATGGGGAGTGTGTGACGATTGGGGACGGGGCCAAGAGCCGTGGGAACGGATTGAGGCCGGTGGAGTAATTGCTAATGAGCGACACCTGCACCACTCACAGGTCTCGAGTCTCACGGAGGAGCTCCGGAAGAATAAAAGTAGGAGGGCACCTCGTGAGACTCGAGAACGGTGAGTGGTGCAGGTGTCGCTCATTAGCAATTACCTCCACGGCCTCGCTCCGTTCCCACGGCTCGCGGCCCTGCCCCTCTCATCACATACAGTGAGAAAAAAAGGAAAAACGTTTCATAGGGCCCTAACCATGTAATTTTTGTTAAACTTTAAAAAATTGTATGTGAAAATTATAAGTTTGTGATTTTTACTTAATAGAAAGGCTTTTTAATTAAGAAAATTTAATGAAATATAACAAGGAGTCGGAGAAAAATTAACAAGGAAAAAAAAAAACAAAAAAAAAAAAAAAAACAGAATCCAGAAAATTCTAAGGAATTAGGCCCGAACTATCCCTAAGCCTTGCAGTGCCCCCCAGTTTGGGAACCACTGCTTTAATATTTTAAATGGATACATTAATTGTGTTTATTATATATATTTTTTATTAAAGTGGAAATAAGTTTACTAAATAATGTAAACTTGACTGACTGCTTCACTTCCACTGTAAAGGGATATTTGTGTTGTTTATTTATTTTTATGTATACTATTTATAATTTTTGTGCAATACTGGAAAGCAGTAGAGTTGTGGCAACAAACTTTGCAGTGTTTACGTGTTGTTTATACTGAATAAAAAAAACAGTATTAAAATAGATGTTTCATTTCATAAATACAAGTTGATTTCAAATTGCCCTCCGTTTTGCCTTGTGTTTTTCAGTTGCATAAAAGACACTTTTACCCGATATATTCATCATTGAGGACTCTTTAAAAAAACGTCTAAAAATCTTCGTCTCGTTCCTGTGAACACAATCTCGTGGGTAAGGGTCTCGTCCAACCCCTAATATATATACTATTATAATGATAGACATACATATATAACTTTTACAATATTTTCAAGGTATAAACTTTATATTTTTGCATTTTTATAATTTTATTTTTTACAGATATTAATTTTTGGTGGAAGTCATGTAGTAAGTCATTAAACAATCGAAAATACAGTTTGTACAGTATAAAAACCATTACGTCTATGGAATGTCCCCATAAAACATTGAAACCCAATGTGTGTGTGGTCTCTGTGGGACTTCTCATCTGGTCCACAATACCTCTGCATGTCCCTTGTGTGCCCTACTAGGAATGAAAGGACTATACAGAGCTTTTCTCCCTGCTTATTATTGTGTGTATGTGTGCGCACGCACACATGCACACTTGGTGACTGAGTGAGTAGACAATGTGGAGCTCGTTCACAAGTCCATTATCGAAAAAAGATTAGTCCTCTCTGTCTTCTGTTAAAGTATTCCTGGCGCTGGTGAGATACTATCAGACAGACACATCTCACTTCATACCTGACTCTCAATCACTTCAGCTGGACTGTCTGACTGTGATTTCTGGGCTGTTTATAATGGTTTCTTTGATTTGAGAGTATGTCTTCTCTATTTGGTCTGAGTTTCTGATTTTTATTTTAGTTTGATACTGATTTTAAAGTACTTTGTCAAGTGGAAGTGCCACAGAATCTGGCCAGGGTCTTTTACTACAGCACTACCCATATTCTGGTGTACTTCACCCTGTGAGGCCTCAGAGAAACAAAACCATTTTCTTTAAGAATCTGATACAGGTGAGATGGCAGTTTGATCTTGGTTACGAGATCTTTGTTATCTGATATTAATTGTAAGTCTGATCTCGTTTGCAAGTCTGTGCTCTGTTACGAATAAGTTCTCAGGTATTAATCTGATCTACATTATGTGTCTGATCTGTTACAAATCTCTGGTACAGAGTGGTAGAGGTGCAGACTCTGGCAATCTCAGTTACGAGTCAGATCTCTTCTCTGAATCTGATCTCTGTTACAGATTTGATCTCATCTAAGTCTGACTTTTTTATTAGTGAAATGTCTAGTATGAGTCTGATCTCTGGTATGAGTCAAATCTCTTATGCAATCCTGATCTCAATTATGAGTCTGATCTCAGTTAAGAGTTGGATCTCTGTTACGAATAAAATCACTGGTACAAATCTCATGTCAGTTACAGGTCAGATCTGTGCTCTGATTTCTGTTGCAAATCTGATCTCTCATTTGAATCTGATCTGTTACAGTTCAAATATCTGGTATAAATCTGATCTCAGTTGTGAGTCTGATGTCAGGTACAAGTCAAACCTCTGATATGATTTAGATCTCAGTTATGAGTCAAATCTCTAATACGATTCTGATCTAAGTTTCAAGTAAGATCTCTACTCTGAGTCTGATCTCTGTTGCAAATCTGATCGCTGCTTTGAGTCTGATCTGTTGGGAGTCAAATCTTTGGTACCGAGTCAGACTCGAACAAATCTGATCTCAGTTACAAAACAAATCTCTGGTACAAATCTGATTTTTGTTGCAGATCTGATCTCATGTAAGTCTGATTTGTTACGAGTCAAATTTCTATGAGTCTGATCTCTTATCAGTCTTATCTCAGTTACGAGTTGCATCTTTGTTACGAAAGAAATCACTGATGCAAATTTCATGTCAATTACGAGTCAGATCTTTGCTCTGGATCTGATTTATGTTGTAAATCTAATCTTTCATTTGAGCGTGATCTGTTACGGGTCAAATTTCTAGTATAATCTGATCTCATTTGCGAATCTGATACTCTAATACAATTCTGATCTCAGAAGTCAAATCTCTGCTCTGAATCCCCTGTTGAAAAAAAAACTGCATATGCTGGTTAGGTATGTTTTGAAGCATGACAGCTGGTTTGAGCTTGTTTAAGCTGGTCTTTATTTGGTCATGAGCTGGTTTAAGCTGGTCCTGAGCTGGTTATGAGCAGGAGCATATTAAACCAGCTCAAACCAGCTGCCAAACTTCAAAACATACCTAACCAGCATATGCTGTTTTTTTTCCAACAGGGTCTGATTTCTGTTGCAGATCTGATCGTTGCTTTGAGTCTGATCTGTTGGGAGTCAAATCTTTGGTATTAATCTGATCTATTGCGAGTCTGATATGAGTCAAATTTCTTATACAAATCTGACTTCAGTCACTAGTCTGATCTCAGTTCCAAACAAATCTCAGGTAAAAAAATCTCATGTCAGTTACAAGTCTGATTTCTGCAGATCTGATCTCTGGTATGAATCTGATCTTAGTTACTAGTCACTTCTCTACTCTTATGTCTGTCGCCAATCTGATTTCGGCTTTGAGTTTGATGGTTATGAATCTGATCTTGTGATTTGCTGATCTCTATTGATATCTTGTAGCGTCAATCAAACACTAGCGTAATTCAGAAATATTCTGCTTGATCTTAGTCTCTCTCTATAACCACTTTACCTGATTTTTAAAACTGGAAGGTTTCTCTCTTGTGGAAAGATTATATTTCATAGCTGTGATATTTGGTTGAGGTTGAGTGAGCCTAGGCTAAACACCCAGTTGGCAGTAGAATCTTTTCCTCTGCTCAGTATTTAAAGGGCAGTGCTGTTCTACTAATCTAATAACTACATTACAGCCGTCTCTTGGCAGTAAGAAGCTCATATTGTAAGCCTACACAAAGCTCTGATCTCGCTCTCTTATCTTCAGTGGCAGGCATATTTCATTAACCAGTGCTAGAGTTGAACTCAACTGCAAATCACTTGTGTTCACATTTACGTCTGCTCCAGTTAATCCAGATTAAAACATGTTTTGATGTAGTGGTGTGGACCTCAAAGAATGAACGGGTGCTGGTCGTTTCAGAGAAACTGACAGATTGTTTCTTTTGGTCTCTACAGGTGTGTTAGTGGGTGCTCCCATTCGAGCAGCAGTCACGATGGTGGCCCTGTCGCTGAAGATTTGTGTGCGACAGTGCAATGTGGTCAAGACGATGCAGTTTGAGCCCTCAACTCCGGTTTACGACGCCTGCAGGATTATCAGAGAGCGAGTTCCAGAGGCCCAAAGTGGACAAGGTAAGATTTGCAGAATATTCCTCTAGGCTTCCCACCATTTTACGCTCTACAACGCTTTACTACAACTCCATTTCTGTTTGTTTGAGCATCAAACCAGCCGGACACAGCAACACTGGCTCAATCAGTGGTGTGAGTTTGGGGGCGGGACTAGCTTTTTGTTCAACCAATGGTAGATGGGGGAGTGTTCAGGAACGTTTTCGCAAGTCTTTTTGAAATTCTGTTTGGTGAATTTTAGGCAAAATTGTACGCTTTACTTTTTAACCAGCCTTGATGACCACCTGAAAAGGCAAGTCATTTTAGAGGCACAACAAGTTACTACATTTTGATTAAAGATGACTTTTTTATTTTATTGGAATAAAATACACTGAATTATTCAAGTTTTTTAAGTTCATTAGATCAATTTTGGATTCATATTTACAATTTCATAATTGACACACGTGTATTCAAATTGTCACATTTTGTCACATTTTCTGAGGAAAACTCTGGAATTACTTGGAATGGATTTAAATATACACTGTGTTAGAGAAACCAAGAATACTACATTTTTGCAGATGATAGTATTATCTAAATATTCCTTAAACACACTTGGGGCAGGGGGAACTTTTATGTTCGGTCTACATTTTGTAAATATCTGCAGAGCTTGACAAAAGTTTGGATTTATACCAGCTGCTTCACATCAGTAGATGTTTCTGTATCCGTCATGTCAAAACTTGGGCGGTAAAGCGTTACGCTATGTGCAACCTCAGCTGATGACCAGTTTTGCTTCAGAGTGAGTCTGATGGATAAGTGCACTCTTTCTCTTTCCATCTCCACTCAAGTCATCAAACGGCCACAAAGTCGAGCATTAATGTTCTCTGCTTGCTGGAGCTTGCGAAATGGACTCCTGTGCGCTATCAGCTCAACAGGAGTCATCACTTCGGGATGAGTCTGCAGCTCCGCCACTCTGTGTACATTCATTATTCGGCCAGCTACAGTTATATGACTGTTTTCCCATGCGATGCACATGATTGCTGCCCTCAATGGCCACAATGAATTGGACTCATCTTATAAATGTCAATTGTTTCTTTTAGGATCAAAGACAAACTGCTTTGTGGTTTAATGAAGAGTCTGATATTTATTACAAACGTATTTGTAGATGTAACCGGATCTCTTTGATTTAGTATCTGCTTCCATGGGGCAAGTTGTTGTTTTAATTATGTAAAACTTATTGCAGCATCGGATTACGGGCTCTTCCTGTCCGATGATGACCCCAGGAAAGGAATCTGGTTGGAATCAGGGCGCACCCTTGATTACTACATGCTGCGGAACGGGGTAAATCGCATTATTTGACTTATCAGTATTCTCTTCAGACTTTCGTAAGTTTTTATTTCCATTGTGATTCTAAGCTTCATTTCAGCACTTATTCTCATCCTGTACAGGACGTCCTGGAGTACAAGAAAAAACAGAGACCTCAGAAGATCAAAATGCTGGATGGAACCATCAAAACCATAATGGTGGATGACTCCAAAACAGTAGGGGAGCTGTTGGTCACCATCTGCAGTAGGATAGGTGGGTCCTTCTTTTATCCTGTCAAGTTTGCCATAAATATTGGGCTTAAAACTTAACTGGGGGGTATTCCAGAAAGCAGGTTATGTGACATACCTGGGTATGTTTAAGGGTAAGTAAGCGGATAAACTCAGCTTTCGCTTCCAAAAATGGAGGTAACTTTCAGGCAATGCAAGTAGCCATAGCAACTTATTCTCTGAACATAACCTACTCCGTAGTAGGTTCTGTTTCAGGGTTAGTTCACTTCAGCACTCTCAGCACATGCTTGACCTACTGTCGAGACTCCAGTGTGTGTGACAGATTGCGCACAATATTGTATATTATTACAATATAGTTATGTAATAAATATATATTAGGGCTGTCAGTTTGACGTGTTAACTTAATTAGTTATGAAAAATTTATTTTAATGCAGTTAATGCACTGGCCACAGATTGTAAACATCTTACGTTCATACAGTTGGACTGTGAAAAATACGATGCAGGCCAAACTCAATAAATGCAAGGTACAAAGCCTAAAATCAAAGATATTGGGTGCAAAAAGTCCACTGTATGAGTTTTATCTCACATTTATATCATGCGAGCATCACACGAGCAGGAGAGCAGTAGCCTATTACAGAGGATGATTTTGTCCCGAATATCATGAGTGAATGTGATTTTCTACAACAGTTAGTAAATAAGAAAAGTTGATGATTGTTTATTGGTAACACATATTATGTGTTTTTCAAATTTGGCAGAGAAAACATATTACTAAAAGCAACGCGAATTGGCGCGCGTCTCCGAACAAAAACAGCAGGTTTAGTTCTGAATGAATCGCGTTTTAAGAGTCGTTTGTACAAATGATTTATATAGTCTATTCATAGAGCCGTTACTTCATTCCGGAATGATCAGCCATTTAAACGAATCAAATTGACGACATTACGACACCTGATGGCAGATTTAGGTCTATTGTAGAGGATCATTTCATAAAAGAAACTAAAATAACAAGATTAAAAAATTTAATTCAATTAAAATTACAATTCCGTGAGCTCATTTCACTCACCTCATGTGTTTCAAAACCTGTTATTTGTGACATTAAAAGGAGGTTTTCTTCTGACGGACGGTGGTGAACAAAGTGTTTAGTTTATGACTTCATGGTATGAAACCAAAAATACGAGATGGTTTATAAATTAATTCTGTTATGTTCCATGTTTCTGTTAGGCTTGACCCTGGAGCATACATGTTTGTGAATAAATTGTTGAATCAAATAAAAATATTTCTTTCTAAGCTGCATTTGTAAAGTCTACTGATACTCTCATTTAACACAAAAACAGCTGTAATAATATTTTGGTGTGTATTTTCACAGTCAAAATTTATTTGTGATTACCGTATTGTCCCGACTATAAGACAATGTTTTTTTCTTGGAAATACATCTGAAAAACGCCGTAGTCTTATTTTCAGGGTCTAGACTTTGACATGTCAATAATACACCCACAACAATAGGTGGCGTCAAATACGCATAAAACGAGTGTGCCATGAAATACGTAATGTAATGCGTGTTGTAAAGATCGCGAGTAAAAACAAAAGAAAAAGAAAACCTTACAGCTGCATGAGTCGTGACTGTCACGTTAGCCTGATGGGACCAAACTCCCATTGTGACTTTAAAACGTAAGACAGTACCCAGATTGGAAGACTACAGTAAGATTTAACTTCTACTGTAATAAGATTTTGGTAGGTACTTTGATGGCTCGCAAATGTCCCATATTCAGAGGGGCTAACTGTTTTTTTTTTTAGTGGTATATCAAAAAGGGTATATTTTTTTAAATGTGATTGTTGGTACATTTTACCAGTTTTTACCATACTTTCAAAACAAAAATTAAAATAGGAAAAATATGCAATATGAAAATAAATGAAGACAAAATGTGATTTACTGAGAAAAAACAAGATTTGGTTTTTAAAAAGCCTTTTTCCAAAAGGTACATCTGGAAAAAGGGGGGTCGTCTTATAATCAGGGTCGTCTTATATTCGGGCCAATACGGTAAATTGATTATATAATCAACACATCATGTAATACTTAGATAAAATTAAGTCGACTGACAGCCATAATTATAGTGTGTTGTGTGTGTAGATCTATATATATATATATATATAGATATATCTATATATATCTATATATATATAGATATATACACACACACACACACACACATATACAACAACAGGAGGGGTGGGATGTTAATCAGTACTGGCTTGGGATGAGCGTTATCACGCGTCTCAACCAATGAGAGCATTTGATGTAGGCCTAAACTGCAGCAGCGCTCACATGAATGCTCCCGATAAAAATATTTAGGCTTCACAAACCACGCACTGGTATTTTAACAGAAAAATACTGAAACATGCGCATACACATAGACTGTAAAAGGATGTAATCATGCCTTCATAAGTGGGAAATGGGAGTTCCGAGAGCATTGTGAAGACGGGCAGAGAAAGCGCTCTCGTCAGCACAGTGGAGTGCCATCGTTTTGTTAACTTTGGGTTATTGTTTGAGTCGGTTGGGACTGAAGAGGGCGGTAACCTAGGGCCCTCTCACAATATATTGATTGCTAAACTTTTGCCGCTCAGAAATGTTCACGCAATCATGCTGCACTGCACGATCAGAAATTCCACGCTCGAAAACTAGATGCCGGGGGGCCACGAACCGCGCTCGGGCCCAACCGAGCCAGGGCGGCTAAATGAACCACTACCGGGAGTGGCACGGGTGATACCTAGTCAAATGAAACCGGGCTGGGGGGTAAAACACGCTCGGGCACGGTAAGATGCCTAGGTTTAGACCCGTATACTTCCCGCATCAGTACACACGAGTCCTACCGCCCGCACCCTCACTCGCCCATCAAGTGTTGTCCTGCGATAGTGCAGGTCTCTACTGGGAAGGTGCCTGTGTTATGATCGAGGCTCTGGATTCTGAGCATAACTTGTTTTTCTATAAACTATACAATATTTTATATAAAAACGTTAATGCCCTGGCAGTGGCAAATAGCTTGCTTTATATTTAATTTGATTACATTAAAGGGTTAAGTTGAGATACAAGAAATATTTTAACTGATCCTATGTGAAAAGGAATACGGCTGGTAAAAAAAAAAAAGCACTTATTTGTGTTAAAGTGTTTGCCAAACAAATGTTATTGCACTGTTGTTCAATAGCAGTCTGTAAATGAAAAAAGTGCACCCTACATACTTGCTCATTGATGAAATTTGTGCATAATGAGATATCGCGAAAAAATCAATGATGAGATGTGAGTTGTAAAAAATGTTAAATAGTTGACCAGCACTAATATATATATAAGATATATATATCTAAATATATTATATATATATATATGATTGCATATATAATAGGATCTGGATAAATAAAACCCTGTTAAACAGGCTAATGTTTATTTTATTCTAATATATTATATTTTACTGTCATCTCACATCGTGGATCTGCATTTTCTATAATGTATTTCTGTAATAAAAATACATTTCTGATATGACTTATTATATAATTAGCATCAAACAAACAATATAATTCTTATTCTCATGGTTTAAAGATTTAACGGGAACAAAAAGAAAAATGGCTGCACAACCATCAATTAGGTGGCGATATGCATGTAAACGTCCATTGAACAAAAGAAGAAGAAAGAAGCAGCATGGCACGGTTTTTCTTAGTTTCCGTTTCCATAGGGACTCGGCGATTCATCGGTCTGTTGAGAATGTCTTGTGTGTTAAACAGGAACTTACTCTGGGTTGAATGAACTTACTCCTGGACGCGTTTTTGGAACCAGCATACCTCAAGTAAGCAAGGTTTGGGGTTAATCAACCGAGAGTTCAGGGTATATCAGATGGCTAAGTTAACCTTGCTTTCTGGAATACACCCCTGCTGATACAATGAATGTTTTTAAAAATGCTGTATACAGTAAAAGTAACAGTGTTGGTCATCAGCCGATATTGGAGTTTTTCTTTATTTCTTATTTGTTTCACCTTAACTTAACTTAACTCAACTTAACTCAAATTAAAACTTAATATAAAATTGTACTTAAATTTTAACTTAAGACTTAACTAACTTAACTTAAAGGTCTGTATTTGGTAAATTTGTATTAGGTATTTATTCATGTCAATTGTATCTATTTTCACATTTAGATCATTTAAACTTAATTTTTAAAAATGTATGTAATCTTTAGCAAATCTCAAAATAAATATACATTTTTCATACTGTATGTTATAATGTTGTGGTGCCTGAATTTCACTTGTAGTATTTAAAATGATTGATTTGAGTGTTTATTGTTTATAATTGAGACAAAATAGTATACAATTTTAATATTTGCCATTTATCGGTATCTGCCAGGATTGTAATATCGGTACACCACTAGTAGCAAATAAACAAAATATATTTTATTTTGTTCTCGTTATGTCCAATATTGGATTTATGACTCTTAAGCATCAAATGAAAAATATGACTTTACATGGTCCTTTTCAGTTTAAATGGCCAGTTTAAGCGACAATGTGATGGAACTTTAAGCATTAGCCTCCTCATTTACATTTTATTTAATTTCTTTTTATTTCCCTGAATGATTTTCAATCAAGCTGTTTTCATAAATTCCTGTAAGCTTAATGATTTTTATTCAGTTTCATACAAACTATTTATTTAGTTTCGTACAAGACCTGTGCTGGAGAGTTTGAAAGACTGACAGATAGAGATTATGCTGATTATCTTGTGCTCCACAGGAATCACTAATTATGAGGAGTACTCACTGATCCAAGAGCAGGTGGAGGAGAAGCGTGAGGATGGGATGGGAACGCTGAAGAAAGACAGAACCCTCCTGCGAGACGAGAGGAAGATGGAGAAGCTGAAAGCCAAACTTCACACAGATGATGATTGTGAGACTCCTGGCAACTGTGAAAATAAAACATTAGCAAACAAAACGCCCCGCCAGATTTACCCACACTGAGAGATTCTTATACAGGCTTAAAGAAATTTTACACAGTCCAGATCTTTAAATGATATAATAACTGGTGTCATTGACCCCCTTAGTATGTGCTCACTGGATTTGAACTGTGTTGTTAATATGCGATTAAAAAAATGAATTTGGTTGCTAATGCTAACATGGTCAAATGTTTCATTCACAGTGAACTGGCTGGACCACAGTCGAACATTTCGGGAGCAGGGCGTAGAGGATAGCGAGATATTACTTCTTCGAAGGAAGTTCTTCTATTCTGACCAGAATGTAGACTCTCGTGATCCTGTCCAGCTCAACCTTCTCTACGTACAGGTAAAAGATCAGTTTTGATCACTTTTTGTGCTCTTTTTCTATTTCAGACCACATACTGATTAGATGTCATGTTTTTGCCAAAAAGTTAAATATGCCACAAAACAACAAGGTCACAGCCAATCAGACCATATTTGAAATAAAATATACAATTATGTGAAGCAGGATTTTTGACCAATGAGGTTTCATTGTGGGCGGAGCTAGCCAACATGACTTGACGAATGGAAACAAAGCAATCATCAAATGTCTTGCAGGGAAAGGGTTTCATTTGCTGAGTGACAGCTTCTTGACCTGAAGTATTTTGCCCTGATGCCCTGTGTAATTATTGATAATTATGCTTGATTTGAACAATAATAATCAATTTTATCGACTTGTTTTCATTCTCTTTTACTGAAATTCTGTCTGTCCTCTATCTGTCTTTTTGGCTGTTTTAGCTGTATTGCACCAGTTTGCCAAAACCTCTTCATCACCTCCTGCTCTAACAATTAATTAATTTCTCAGAGCCACTGTCACACAGACATTTAGGTGTTAGATAGTTTTATGAAAGCAGTGAAATAGTGGCACAGCTCTTATGAATGAATTATTGGTCAGCCCAGAAGGCAATGTGCATATCTTCGCAGTTGCTTATTTGTCGATTGTCTTTTCCACCACCGTAGGCAGTATGGATTACTTTTCCCTCACGTCTCTTCCTAATTAGGCACTTTTTTTTTTTTCAGATCGCAATAAACGTGAAATGCCAGAAAGCACAGAGAAGCGAAATCATAACTATCTATGTGGGAATTTAGACCAATGAGATGCCGTTGGGGGCGGAGCTAAACAGCATAACACAACATATTTTGATGGTTAGTTTAGCACAATAAAAATAATTTGTGATGTATGTTGTATATCTATGTGGGAATTTGGACCAATGAGGTTTAGTTGTTTTGGGGGCGGAGCAATGAAAATATTAGGGCTGGGAAGAATAACAAGTTAATTTTGATGTTTAGATTAGTGCAATAAAAATAATCACAATTAATGAAGCATCTTTTTTAACACTTCCTGAAACTATGCTAATGTTTTTCATGACTTCCTGTAGCTACCATTAAAACACGTTTGGGGGTTAACATTTTTAAAGACACTATTGAAATTATTGCTTGAAATTTTATTACATCATACTTTTACACCTTCACCTAATTAAGCACTTTTCGCCGTTTTTTTGCATAGGTTTTTTTTTTTTTTTTTAGGTCACGAAAGTGAAAAAATAACAGATCATATTTTTATGAGCCAATGAGGTTTCATTGTGGGTGGAGCTAACCAGCATGATGCAAAGAAAATAATAGAGCTGGTAAAATAGCATGTTAATTTTGATGGATGGTTAGTTTAATGTCACAAAACACAACCGATAAAACTTTTTTAACAAGGAAACCAGGAAATTTATCATGTGATTTTTTTTTTTTTTCGTCATGCTAAGTTTGCACATGATCTTTCATGTGATGTTGTCACACATTCACACAAGCATATTTTGTTCTCTCTCTGGTTTGAGTCAAAAAGACTTGTGTCACAAAGTGGCCAGTGGCTCTTCATGCATACATGTTTATGTATGTAAATGTGTGTGTGTGAGAGTAGCGCAGTGTGAATGTGTGTGTCCGCTCAAGGAGCTCTGCGCTAGTGCGTAGTTTCCCTCGAGGCCGTGAGCTGTTGGAGCAGACGGGCCGCAGTGCTCTGACCGGCCTCTGGAGCACACGGCTCGCTGCAGATGCATTAGTGTGTCTGCCTGAGGATCTCAGAGCAGATTTCAACTTCCCACTGACAAACACGCACATATTCTGTCACCTGCACTTAATAACTTATATAAGTTATTATTTATTTTTTCCAATATATGGTCAGTATTTCTGGGTTTGAAAGGAAAACATGACTGTATCCTTGTTATTAAATGTGTGTTTACAAAATGTCAAGTTTCCACATACTGTACACTTAAAAAATATTGTGGCAATATCATGGTGCTGTGGTTTTTACGTAACCAAAAATCATAGTTTTATTATGGTAACCTACATACTACACTGTATTACCATGCATGGCGTTTTTAACATTGGTACTGTCCAGAAAATATAACAATACCATGTTCAAAAACATTATACAAATATGGTACCATATTCATTTACCGTAGTATAGAATGTACATGGTACTACATGGTATTTTTAAAGAAAACCATGGTATTAGCATGGTACATTTCCAAAAACAAAAGAAGGTTAAAGAAACCTAGTATCATCATGATATTTGTCTTAAAAACATAATAATACCATGGTACCCTATTATATACTCATGTACTATGATTACTGTATTTGTATAGCATTCCTGCTGAGGAAAATAAGCATCTAAAACTGTTTTTTTTTTTATCTGGTCAGGCTGGGAGACCAGCTATAGACAACGTATTACTATGATTACTATATTCATTTACCATGTACTTAAAAGAATTACCGCACTATTACCTTATACTATTACCTATGTCCAAAAACATGGTGTTTACATTTCTACTTCAGATTTCCATGCTATTAGCCTAATACATTCAAAAACGTGGTAATACCATGGTACTTTATCATATTCTTGCAACATGGTTCTACTATGGTACCATGTCAAGACACGTGGTATCCCTTATGAAACCATTGACCATGGTTTTCCTACAAATGAAACAAAAAACTATGGTTACTGTAGTTAAACCAATATTAACCACAAATTAACCATGGTTTTGGCTACACTAACCATAGAATTTGTAGTAAAATGTAATGGTAATCAACATGCCGAAAGACCATGGTTACTGCACTTTTACTATAATAAAACCATGGATAATGTTCGTAAAGGTAATGTCTTTACGAAGGGATTTCATGGTATTAATTAATAATAAATCAGTACTACTACTACTACTATTACCATGATGCTACTATTACCAAATCCGTGTACATGGTATTTACATGTTACTGTACAGTTGTTTTTTTTTAAGACTTCCATGGGCTTTTTTTGTAATTGATAGATTTACTGAGGTGTGTTGTCCATGCTGGTAAAAAGGTGCATGCGAGTCACTACACACGCACACACACACACACACACATGTGCACGCATACTGTAACACTTCTCCTCCCTTTCCTCAGTCTTCCTCTGTAGTAAACACACACGCCCGCGTGAAATTTCCTGGCATGGTGCCACACACACCCACATACTTTCAGAAACAGAAGAGCACAGCTCTCACACACACACACACTGAGACTGCTGCACATGTATGCGCTCAGGAGTGTTTGGCAGCCTGAAGGGGATTTCTCTGCTCCACGCTGGGGGCGTGACCGCGTCATATCTTAGTTTGTCATGATGTGTTCCCATAAACCCTCACTGACTGTATCTGCTACTGTTACCATGTTGATGTCATCTGGGAGCGATGCGAGATGATTGGTGGATGTCCTGAGGGCGGGGCCTCTCACACACGGACTTGTTTATGATGATGTAAAACGTTCATGACCTCAGTCCCCACTCACAACATCAGCCAAGTATACACTCTCACAAACAAGCTTGTGTACGTTTCTGCCTCTGCTCTTATAATTACTTCATCCAGATTGTTTGAAAACTCACAAACTTGGCTCTGCAAATAGATGCCGCTTGTTTAGTAGATGCTCACTTGGTGGGTATTTTATTATTTATTTATTTATGAAATATTTTACATGGAAAGCACTAAAATATTTCTGTAAGATGCACCCTTTTCGGTTTTAAACTGAACTACACTCAGGTGTATATCAGGAGACCCTCTGTAATATTAGACTGCACTCAGTGTCACCACGCAGTGTTATTGAAACATCTTAAAGGGATAGTTCACATAAAAATGAAAATACTGTCATCATTTAACTCACCCTCAAGTTGTTCCAATCCCATATGCTGTCTTTTACTATGTGGAGTCAAAAGGAGAATTTTTAAAGAATCTCTCGGAAGGCTTCCATAACAGAGCTTCCGGAACTTTTTTGGCAGCTGAAATCTTGATGAAAAATGATTTCGTTGAAGTCTCACTGTAATTTTGGAGTTAATATTTCAATATTACTGACATCAAGTGTCCCTGGTTTCTGATGTTGGTCACGAAAAAAAGGTTTATACTTTTTTAATAATGTTTTATTGCTTCCTTTGTTTGAAATTGTTATGTATTGTAATTTAAGTATTTTGATTTACTCATTTACGCTTTCATCAACTCACAAACCCACGATTTACTTCACAAACCCGAATTTGGACCCCTTGTTTCGGTTTGCTGTTTGGTGCATATTTCTTTATTTTTTCTATTTGTTTTGAGTTTGGACGGGTAGTAGTTAGTTTGGCCTGTTTTTGTTGGGGTGGGAGGGTGTTGTTGTTTGTTGTCGGTTGTTTATTTGTTGGTTTGTTTGTTATTAGTTTTTTTGTTGGTTTAGTAGAGGTTTTGGCTTTTTTTTGGGGGGGGGGCGGTTGTTCTTTTTGTGTTGTTTTTTTTTTTGGGTGTGTTTTGTTTTTTTTGGTTTGATGTTCATAAGTGGGTGGTTGGGTTTACTGGTATTTTGGGGTTTCTGAGATTGGTTGGTTTTGAACTTGACAGATACTGTTATTAGTTGTTATATAGTATTCTTGTATGAACTTGTTTGGAAAAAATAGTGTAAAGTTTTTCAAATTTCAAATTTTTCGCTTTAAAAAAAACAAGCATACAGATTTGTAATGACATGAGTGAGTAAACGATGGCCGAATTGTATTTGAAGTGATGCTCCTTTTATGTCTTTTTTTTTTTTTTGGGCATTTGGATCTCTGCTGAAGGAGCACTAATGTGCTTCTAAGATGTGTCGTCATCCCAGCAAAAAACAGTCTGTTAAAGGTTGCCTGAGAATCACGCGTTATGAATTGTTGTGCTACTGCTTAAAAAAACAAGAAGTCAAGATTAGAAGCCTTCCTCAACTCACAAAATCATTTTATCTCGCAGCTATATGTCGCTAAAGTTGCTTATTAGCGATATCTCATCTCTGCACAGAGATTCTTGTGTTAATATACTGATCTGAATATTCTTTAAAGATGTTGATGGCCCTTCAAATGTTTTTGTCTGCGATTAGGGATGCACCGCATACTTTCTGTAACATCTTTGTTAGCACCCTCATTACATTCTGTAACATCTGCTCTTGTTTCCTGTCTCCATTTCAGGCCAGGGATGACATTCTGAACGGATCCCACCCCGTGTCCTTTGATAAGGCCTGCGAGTTCACTGGAATTCAGGCACAGATCCAATTCGGTCCCCACGTGGAGCACAAACACAAGCCAGGATTTTTAGAGTAAGACCACATGCCTTGTAGCTGCGGTATCATATGCAGCCCATTCAACACTGTCACTGTAACACACACACAGGCTCTTTCAGTTGTTATCTGATTACATTTTAGACCAGACAATTATTTGCAAGAATTCTGTGCTGTCTGGAAACCTTAACAGTCGGTGTGGGCATATGTTATGAAGATGTAATTCCCGCCAGGATGACCTCATGTGTTTTGTTCTGCTCTGATGGAAAAATGTTTGTGTAGTATGAGAGTAAACATGTGAAATGTATTTGCAGCCTGAAGGAGTTCCTACCAAAAGAATACATCAAACAGAGGGGGGCGGAGAAGAGAATTTTTCAGGTACGTGAACCTCTGACGGCTTTACACAATCCGGTATTCTAAGAAAACATACTATTAGGCACTGTCCATGACTAACATACAAAAAACAGCCTGAAACCATTAAAAATTAAGGGTTTTTGAATATTTCAACACATGGTCACTGAAAGGAATGTCTTAACCTTGGAGAAAATGTGGATTGCAGGAGGTCAAGCTAAATATTGCATGAGCGGTTTTATTTTCTGTTCATTCTATGGGGTTTGGAATTTTTGCAACCTTGTTATTAATATTTGGAACATATCTAAGTACGGCCTAAATGCAATTTTATACCATGATTTGTGTATTTCCCCTTAATTTTAAACTTAAATTAATATCAAAATTTTATTTTATACAAAATTGTAAAAATGAAATTGATATGAAATCTGAGTAACAGGGTTGAAAATCAAGCTGAAATTACAACCTAGCTTGTCTGGAATCAAAGCTTTGTTTGTAAATATTGATACATTTCCTATCAATGAAAAAAAAATTTTTGATTTCTTTGTTTTTGTTTTCTTACAGTAACTTTGGTAACAGGGTTGAATGGTTGAGCTGAAATCGCAATAAACAACAGTGGTTGTAAAAAACTGGAAAAAATGTAATGTGTTATAATGCAAAATATGGGATACAGCTAAATATTTAACTTTTGGTAGTTAAAAAGATTTCTTTAAAGTTTGTTTTATTAAAATTGTTTTATTACAATGTACAGAATATCAATTCAATAAATAATTTCAATTCTGTAGATAACTGTATGATTTTAATTACGATTGGCAAAAAAGAAGAAAAAATAAATCTTGCATACAAACATTGTTGTTTCCAGTGATTTAAGCTCAACCATTCAGCCCTATTTCCAAAGTTATTGTAAGAATAACACAAAAGGAAAGAAAGCAAACAAATATTTTTTTAATTGATAGGAATTTTCGCATAATGACAAACAAAACTTTGTTCCAGACAAACTAGCCGTAATTTAAGCTTGCTTTTCAACCCTGTTACTCAGATACATATATATATATATTAGTGCTGTCAAATGATTAATCCAAATTAAAAGTTTTTGTTTACATAATATATGTCTGTGTACAGTGTATATTTATATGTATATATAAATACATGCATATGCATGTATATATTCAAGAAATATATACAGTATATATTTTATATTTATTATAATATATTATATATAATACATTAAATATAAACATAACATATTTTTCTTAATTATATACATTCATGTGTGTGTATTGATCTACAGTATACATAATAAATATACACAGTACACACACATATATTATGTAAACAAAAACGTTTATTTTGGATGCGATTAATCGCGATTAATCGTTTGACAGCACTAAATATGAGATGTGTGTGTGTGTGTGTGGTGTGTGTGTATCTGAGTATTACTTCTCATAACGTGTTTTTATGTGTTTTCAGCATATATCTGAAAAGCTCTCCTGAGCTCCATGAGCTCTCCAGTGTGAATTAAAACCTTATTAAAAACACAACAGACTAAGTTGGCTTGTTACCAAAAGGTTGTTGGTTCAAATCCCACAATGGCTGAGAAGTGTTCATATCTTAATCTCCTCACCAGGATCACAAAAGCTGCGGTGAGATGACAGAGATTGAGGCAAAAGTAAAGTATGTGAAGCTTGCCAGGTCCCTACGCACATACGGAGTGTCCTTTTTCCTGGTGAAGGTGAGTATTTTACAGTTCAAACTTTAGATTCTGATTCTATTCAAAGTTTTAAATTGCAGATAAATGGTCACAAACGGTTGTGCATGTAGCCAGCTAATATCACACAACAGAAAAATTTTATTAAAGTTATTGCCCTTGTATAATCTTGTGCCGCACAGTATTTTGCTCTTATCAACTTCAATTCAGACTGCAAGTTCACAAGTCGAGTAAAATATAATTTCTTTTGCCGTGGCGCAGCACTGCCGATACTTCGCCGTGCAGTAAACTTTGGACTGTACAGTAAACCAGCAAAAAAAATGTTTGGAAAGACTACTAAATAATTTATACTATCAGCACTATCAGAGAATACAAGCGGAGACAGATTCAAAATAATATCCAAAAGACTGTCTATAGCAGTTTCTTCAACAACAAGCACTTTATTTCTTGTGTGTGTGCACGCGTTTTTGTGACATATGAGGACACAAATTTGTATAATGACATGGGTATGACATAGGCATTACAAGGAGAAGGTGATTTATGAGGACATTACCCCATATTTCAAAAGGCTTATAAATCATACAGAATGAGTTTTTTTGAGAAAGTAAAAATGAACAAAGTTTCCTGTAAGGGGTAGGGTTAGGGTGTATGGTTGGTGTAGGGCAGGGTTCCTCAATAGGTGGCCCGCGGGCCACATCCGGCCCGTGAGAGAAAAAGTTGGCCCGCACTAATTTCAAATAATGTGACATGAAAATTCAAACGCAGCATCAGAAAGCTACATTAACTTACATTGTGTCTACACCGGACGCGGCGCGACGCAGTAAAATACAATACAACTCATTATAATCAGTGATGCTGTTTGGAGGGGGGAAACGACAACCCCAACAGTGAACATGCGGAACGGTTCTCTGTATAATGTACGACAAAAGTTCAAAGATTGCAATGCTTGTAGCATCCCGTGTTAGATGCGATGTGACAGAAGTGTTGTGTAGAAAAGGAAGTGGACACGTGGGAAAATAGAGAGATGATTAAATGTGAAGGACAGTTGAGTGAGTGAGTGAGTGAGTGATATCTTGTAGGGAAAACGTGTTGGTTCGAGTGAGTCACAGTTTTAACGTAAAGTTGCTTTAATTTATTTTCCAGATCTGAGGTAAAATCTCAGCCATTGTGCTTCACTAGGCTAAGATAACGCAAAATTAATATTCAATCACATTAGCCACTTTTACTGAAATATAAAGCACATAAATTACCGGAGATTATCACTGTATAGTTGTATGTTGTTCCTGCAGCGACGTCGCAGAAAATAAAAACCGTTCCTAAAATAGAATCCCATGTCGCTTATTGTCGCTGTCGCGGGTGGTTAGGACAGAAACTACATGGAAAATATACTTTTTATCGCATTGTGTCGTGTCTGGTTGGGACACACGGTGTTACAGCTTGATACCCCCCCCCCTCCCCCCCCAAAAAAATCTAAGCATAAAAATATTAAAACTGACAAATCTAATAATTGAATCTGCAATTAGGGAAAGTGGAGAGAACAGATCCGTACTGGCGGCAGAACAGGATTTGAAGGAAGAAATGGAGATCGATTTTTGTTTGTTTTTTTTTTTTTTTTTTTTTTTTTTTTTTTTTTTTTTTTTTTTTTCTTTTTTTTTTTTTTTTTTTTTTTTTCTCTGTTTTTTCATTTGTTTAATATTACAGGCAAAGTTCTTCTGTATCTAAATGCAAAAGTGTTCATAATTGTTTGAATAAAACAGACAACTTGGAGAAAATCTGAATATTCTTGCGACCATCTTGTGACTATTTTAACAAAAGCAACAATAATATAATAATTGTAATAATAATAAAAAATATATATATATCTATATAATATAGGCCGTGGCCTTGGCTTGGTATGTTGCCGATCGGCCCCGGCGAAAACTAATGAGGAACCTGGTGTAGGCGATAGAAATACGTTTGACAGTATATAAAAACCATTACGCCTAAGGAATTCCCCACCAAATCACAAACAAACCTGTGTTTGGTTTGAAAATGAGGTATTATAAATCTGTGAAACTGTCTTGGAAATTAATTTTATTGTATTTTTTTTGTAATTGTTCCAGACGTTTAATATTATGAATAAATATTATAGTCATTATTACACAAATACATCTCAAAAGTGTATAAAAAATATTTACATTATTTTTGCATAGTACTGTCCTCATTTTGGCACAAAGAATGGTGCCTATCACATATGATATTTGAATGATATATTGAAAAAATTATATATATTATTAGATATATATATATATATATAATATATAGTCTTTATCACAATCCATTAATCATGTACAATTATTTATAATTTACAGGTACTATTTTTGTGTATTTTTGTATTAGAATTGTCGATATATTTTAGAAATTTTAGTATAAAAGATATATGTATAAATTTTGCCACAGGAATCAGCAACTGACCAATATAGTGAAGTATTCCAGAGGCCATTGTAATTAATGGTAAAAATAAAGAAAAGAAGCCGGTGTGTGTGTTTATCCATATACAGGGTTCTTAGAAAGTGTTTCCGTTTATTCCAGTTCTGTTTGTGTTTTTAAGACTATTAAGCATTCTTAAGCTGTACGGCACACAGAAGAAGATTTACAAGCCGCCCGCTCAAGGATCAGTTTCAGGTCATTAGTGGAGTGTTGCTAAGTGGCCGGTTTCAAATTAATAGCGCCTAACAATAGATTGCGCCGCTCTGAATGAGCAAAAGCACCGTCCCTGACCAACGCAGACAATTAGACAATGAACATTTACCAAAAAAAAACTATATTTACCCATGGTGCATAAGCCTCACCCTTGAAAAGCAATGCCATTCAGGACTGTAAACAATGTCAGCGGGTCTTTCTGTGAGGTAAGTCATTATTTATAATGCACTCTTATCAGAGGTTGTTATTTTCGACCCACAGGTGAAAACAATAGCCTGGAGATGTACGGCGCAAGAGGTCATTTAAACGTTTAGTGTTTGTTTTTATTATGTATTTGTGCGGCGGTAAGAGTCGTCTGGCAGGATGCCATCAGCGGGCAATTGTTTTGGGTCATGTGTGTGTGTGTGTGTGTGTGTGTGTGAGAGATGGGAAATGGCAAAAGGCACCAGGCCATGGTCGAGTAGCACATATACTGTAGTCTAGTTTTAGACTCTGCCACCCATTTAGCAGCTGCACTGCCTGATTGGCTGGATGGTGTACTGTGTGGTGAATATGCATTTGCATATGCTTTGGGAGCTAATATTATTGGTATCAAGGTGCAACTGTATGATTTTGTAAACCAGATTTCCGTATGTATGATAGTTATTAAAGAACAAAGAATCTTGTAGTGAATTATGAGTTTGAGAATCTTAAAAATAGTCAGTTCACATACATTTAGAATAATGTCACTAAAACATCTGTTAAATGCTGTTCTAACATATAAACAACGTCATATAAATGTTTGGTTGAAATATGTGTGCTACCAGAGAGAATGTTCCAGTAACTGCATGCTGACTTATGTTATCTTTAAAAGGCCAGAGAGATCGTTTGACAAGTAGAGTTTTCGCGCGCACACATTAGGATAGGTTAGATGCCTGCCTCCGCTGCGCGTCCCTATCAAGCACTTACGATTCAAATCTCTCGGAGTTCCTCTGGCCTGGCCTTGGCCAGCTCTTCACCGAAGAGCAAGGCTGTTCTTGATAAATCTGCTGTGAAAACGTGGGGAAAGCCGACGAGAAGAAGTTGGAGTGACGCGATCTTTCTATAGGCGGAGCAAAGTATTCATCGCCCTATTTTTTTTTTTTTTTCTATAGGCAGGTGATTGGCTGGTTTTTACGCTGTCCAATATAGGAGAAAAACCAATGGGGCCTGGCTGCGCGTGTCCCTTGCTCGCTGTCCCCCCACTTCCCCACACTCTTCAGGCCCCCGTGATGGTTTTCGGCAAAAAAAAAACATTCCGTCGGCCCCTTAAGTGCGTCGGCCCACCGGGAAAATGCCTGGTATGCCCGATTACCAATCCAGCCCTGGTTATGTTACAACTGAGAACATGATTTTCTTCATGCTAATTGTGGAATCATGAGGTGGTCCTTTTTAATTATTAGGAGCATTTGATTTGTTGAAAATCGCTGCAGTGCAGGATGAGTCATCAGTACTTTTCATCAGTTTTCCTTGGACAGAAAAAGTAAAAAAAATGCTAAATATATTTACATTTCTATTATTAGAAACTATTTCTATGATTTAATACTCTGAAACACTCAATTAAGATCAGTTGTATTTAATATATTATTTATAATTATTTGATTTAATATTTTTATAATGTAATGCTTAATAAAATTATACATATATTTATTTATATATAATGTTTTTACTTGCATATGGTATTAACTTTATTTAAATCTTAAATGTATAATATAATATATTGTATTATACATGTAGTTATTAAAATATAATGCATATTATAATGATATAGTACATATTATAGATGTATCTGTTCAAATAAATTTTTTATGTAAATTAATAATTATACACACACACATACATACATACATATAAATACTGTATATATATATTATGTATATATATGAAACACATGGATTTAATTTTACCATCCTTAAACGGTAAATTTTTAACGCCCCCTCCCCCCCCCCCCCCCCCCCCCCCCCCCCCCCCCCCCCCCCAAAAAGTACTGAAGCACAATTTTTATTCTAACCCTTTAACCCAATTTTGTTACTCTGCTTGCGATTATATCATTTTAAGCTGCTAAACTCCGGGAAAGTTTTCAGTCCAATGATCCAGTAAGCGAATGCATTCAAACAATCCGTCCAAAACAGTGCTAATATAAAGGAAACAGGCTGATTACATCAGAGATTGCAGAGAGAACAGAGACTCGCGTTGCGTTGTGTTTCGCTTTTAAACACGAGCTCTGTCATAAAAAGTGCTTTAAAATTATATTCTGTGATTGTCTCTGAAGAGCGCAAGCCCTCGTACGTCACGCGCGCTGTGTGAAGTACAGACTGAACGGGTTGTCAACACATCCCACCGCTGTATGGCCAGATGAGACGCAAACTACGTTTTCACACTGGATAACCATTCTCGCTAGTAAAGTTTTGATGGATGAAGACTGCAATCAAGGTAAAGACGATTGCGGTGGCGTACAGGAGTCGTACAGTAAGCAGGCGTGAGTCCGTTATAATAATGCGTGTATGAGTGCACTTGACGCACTGATCACACATTGTATTTATGCACAGGCACAGACATTTCCGTACATTCACGTTGTTTCCAAACACATTCACGATAATGTTTTGATTTGTCTTGTGTATGTTGCTGTGTTTAGTCGTTCTGAATGGATCAGTGTACTGTAGTAGATGTATGCAGTCAGCAGGTGGTTGGTTTAGGTTTTTTGGCATCTCCATGTGGTCCTGTTCGGTATCGCAACTTGGCTTCTCTAAAATGTAAAAAAGCTCTTTGCTGTTGCACTGTACACATACTATAAAATTCAGATTTTTTTTTCTTTCATATGTGCTTATATGGGCTCCTTATATCATTTGGTTATTTGGTGTCTTTTTGGAGTTTCTAAGTGTCCTTTTTGGAAAGACATCTAAATTTACCTTGAAAAAAGCTTGCAAAAAATATAGATTTTTGAGAATCACCCTTCAGTCTTTTGGTTTACTTTGCTGGATATAGCAATGATGACAAAATAAACATTTGAAACAAGAAAAATGGCCTATGCTTAATTTACGACGTGTGCGAGTCATAGGCATGACCAAACAATCCGTTAGCTCTGCAGACATAGTGGTTAGGCGTCGTCAGTAGAGAGAGAGTGTTGAATAAGGCCAGAGAACTGCATACGGGACGATGCTTTTCAACATGATTAATGAGCAAAAAAAAATTAGTCATCACTAAATAATGAAATGAATGCAGACTCAGCAATCAGCAGACATTGTGTATTTCGGTCATGCACACAATTACACAAACGCCATGTGTTCTTTTTCAACAGGAGCAGATGAAAAGCCGAATAGTTGGTCCGCGCTGCTGGGCTATACCAAAGAGTCAGGATGAGGGTGGAAGAGAAGACCCAAAGAGTGGGCAGGAGTGGGCCCTCCAACACAGTAAAGAGGGTGGGCAGCCTCACCCAAGGCACATTGGTAAGGTACATATGCTCACTCAATTTTAACACGGCACAGTGTCTTGCTTCTTCTTAGATTATGCATTCACTGATCGTTCAGTCGGTTTATATAGTTATGTATACAGTGAATAAAAGTATGAATAGTATGGGGTTGGTCATTCGTATGGTCCTGGAGCTGCTTCAAACAAATTATGTTTGTGGGACAATCCTTTTTTTTTTTTTTTTTTTGGACCCAGTGTGTGTGGGTTTTGTTTTGTTTTTATCTGAATAATTTCAATGGTAATAAAGAAATTAAAATAAATTTAATGTATGCTACATGTATATATTTTTATATAAATTTCTGTGTCTAGTTAAATTTTTATATGAAACTTATTAAAATGTATATTATAATACATAATATTATAGAAGTATCTTTTGAAATATTATGTTTCTATTTCAATGTTTTTTTTTACTTTATATTTCAATCTTAATAAATACGATAAATATAATTTATAATAATATCAGCATAAGAATAGTACATGTGATCTGTTTATATAAGCTTTATATTATATGTTATTGTATGCTTTCTATTTACATTAAAAAATATATTATGTATAGAATATAATACATAATGATATTGGTACATAGAGTCAAACCAAAGTTTATTCAGACACCTTCAACATTTCACATATTATCACAGTTTATTCGCCATAGTTAGAAAATGCTAACAGAATGTGACAAGAACTCAAGAGTTAAACTGTGTGAGAACAAATTCATCTTGATAATGTTATATAATTTTGATAGAAAGGTATGTAATGAATTTGGTTGAGTAGCTGCCGGTTGTTAAATTTAAGTACACAATTAGACAATACCAATTTAGGTCAACCAATTAATGCTTAATTTAGTTCATTCTGTGGTGTAAAAAGTTTGCATTAGCAATTAAAGAAAAACACTTCTTGAATAAACAAAAAAGTCAAAGGCTCTGAATAATTTTTGGTCCCAAATTTTTATCAGTTTTACTGGTAGTCCATTGTATGAATAATTTTTGGGTATGATTTGTCAGTTTAATTTATTTTGCTATCCTCACTTACATAAATGAACTATAGTGTCCAAAAGTAGTAAAAAAAATATCAAAAATTATATCTGATGTCTGAATAATTTTTGGTTTGACTATGTCTGTTTAAATATAATGTTTCTATTTATGTTATTTTATACCCTGTATTTAAAAGTAAACTAAATTTATAAAGTAATACATAATATTATAGTGTAGAATAATGTTATAGTATGTCATCATACTAATATATAATATTATGTTAAAATAATGTATTGGTATTATGTGGAAATATATTAAAGTTTGTGTGGCAAAGATGAAAGAAATTTAAATTTGCTGCATTTGAATTTGTTGTGTTATTTTATTATTATTATTATTCTATTTATTTGCATGACTGTTCTTAATACCTGTATATGCTTTCACACATTTATATTGAGCGGTTTTGACGTAACCGCTAGTATCATTGTAAAGTAGGGCTGCCCTCGACTAAGGATTTTTCTGGTCGACTAGTAGTCGTTCATTTTAAGCATTAGTTGACTAATCGCACGTTTATTAATAAACCATTGAAATCGTTATAATGAGCCTTTAATTGCATACACAGCCAAATAAGCGCTCAAGCGCACACCGAAAGCTGACACGCGCGGCAGAAGTAATGATATGATTGTGTCAGGGAAAACAGTAAGGCGAATGCATAACATTTTATACACTGATAACAAAGGCTTTCTTGTTTTCGGTTTAAGAGATGACGTTGGCGACAGCTGATAGTAACTCGCAGTATAGTGTGATGTCCTGCATGCTTGTTTCATACGGATTACATAATGTGAGAATATTTGTCTTCCATTTGAATTGGTTTATTTGAAAGTAGACATTTCACTCTCTATAGATATATTTTTAATGTCTGTAAGAGTTTCCGCTCAGGGCACAGACCGAGACGGCAGACAGCGCATCCTGTTGCTTTCCATTATGTTACAAAAGCGCGGTATTGTAAGTGACCAAATAAAGTAGAATCTTACTACAGATTTGAAGATGTATTACTCTTATCTGTATGACCAAAAATTACGGAGTATTTTAAGAGTAAGTGAGCGCACCTCTATCTGTTCTGCAGTGAGCGCTCAGTTTACACACTCCGCACACGCACTTAGCGCACATTTCTCTAGGTTAACATTAGATTGAGCGGTCATGTAAAGTTGGTAATACTTACATATTTCAGATGATAAGTCATATTTGAGATCGATTAATGATAGACGAGCGTTTGGATGTCCTGCCACCCCCCCCCCTCCCGAGATGTACTGTATACCACATAGACCAGCCATTAACGATCTGCGTGACTTCGCCCTTGTGGATTTTTTTTTCTGCGACTAATAACATTTTGGTCGACCAAGCCTCTTCTGGTCGACTAACGATTAGTCGACTATTAGGGGGCAGCCCTATTGTAAAGCAATGTTGTTTTGGCTATAATGTAAAAATAGTTGTTTTTTCCTTGATAAAATGCCCCAGTCCTCTACTACTTGAGTGTTTTAACCTTGCTGTGCGATGCGCAGTTCTGCTCCACCATTAAGAGCCACTTTTAGCATCTCATGTACAGCACTTGTGCTCCAAGGACAGTTGGCTGACTTCCTGTCAGCTAAAGCAGAACAAGCACATCCACACAGCCTTGAGATGTGTGCTTCTCATATCTGTTATATGTGTGTGTGTGGCCTCATGCAGGATTTCGGTGAGTACCAGGAGAGCTATTACTCTGTCCAGACCACAGAAGGAGAGCAGATCTCTCAACTCATCGCTGGATACATTGACATCATCCTTAAGAAAGCAAGTCACCGGCTCTTCAACATGTGAATTAAAGGAACGGTTCACCCAAAATGTCTTCAAGAGAATATTATTCACATTTCCCATGTTTAAACTTTCTGCCATAATTTTCAGTTTTGAGTGAACTATCCCAAAATGATCTATCCTGTAGATATTCCTTCTTTTTTGTGCAATTTATTTACTTAAATATTTTCCTCCCCTTGTTTTACAGAAACAGAGTAAAGATCGGTTTGGTTTGGATGGTGATGAGGAATCCACCATGCTGGAAGAATCCGTATCCCCGAAAAAGTCAGTGGAGATCTCTTGTTCTTGTCCCATGATAGCTTGTTTTCAGGCAGTGGCCTTTTTGTCACACTTATAATTGTGTTGTGCTGATATGTTGATATTTCTACAAACATCCACTTTTCAATTATCTGAAGTAAAAAAATCACGGTAACAGAGTTGACTGTTTTACAGTGTAATTTGACTTTACAAGCCTTTTGCTCAAGGTTGTGACACCAGAAAGAGAACATAATACTTATTTCTACAAATATTCAATTTTCCTTAATTATTGCTTACTATACAAAATCACAGTAACAGGGTTGACTGTTTTACCATTTAATTTGACTTTACAAGCCTTTTGCTCAGGGTCTTTACACTAGGAAGAGAATGTAATGCTGATATTTCTGCAACTTTTTTCAGTAATTATTTGCTTACTATACAAAATCTTGGTAACAGGGTTGACAATTTTAATTTGACGTTATAAGACTTGTGCTCATTATTGTGAAACCACGACATGATTCTTAAAAGAATAATTTAATTCTGATATTTCTACAAATCTCTGCTTTTCCATTTAGTAGATTTTTACTAAACAAAAATGTGCTAACAGGGTTGATATTTTAAGATAGTCCCGTAATGACAAATGTAACAAAATAATCAAAGCATATTATCCACTGTTTTTCACAAAATGAACACCAAAATATTAGTAAGGATCAGTTTGGTTTGGACTATGATGAGGAATCCACCATGCTGGATGAATCTGTACTTGTTTCAGGCAACAGCCATCTTGTCACACTTTTAATTGCATTGTGATTACACACCTAAAACATTTTTTTGTTGAATCACTGTTTCATTTGTATTCACCTCATAGTGGAACTGAGGTGTCTAATGACATTGGAGGAAATGCTCAGGCTGCACACTGCCATTTTTAATCACAAGGAGATGGAGACACATTTTTCTCTTCTTTTACCCTTGATGTGGAAGGCGCTGAGGGCAAGAGAGCGAGATTATTATTTCCACAAAAAGCGCTACCTCATCAGCAAAACGTCATTTAAGATATCAGGTTTCTGGAAGAGAGAGATAGAGATAGTGAATGTGTGAATATTTCCCTTCCTACATCTCGCTATTTCTCAGCCGCTCAGTAAATTTATCTTGGTATTTATGTATTTGGGTCATTCTGAATAACAGTTGTCGTTTGCAGTTTGAGTAAGTACATTTCTGTACATTTTCAAACATTCTACCAAACAAATAAGTGTTATTAAGAAGTTAAAGTAATTACATTTAGGATATAATTATGGCTTCAGAAAGGTACTATATAAAGATTGACAGTAACAGGGTTGACAGTTTTATGGTTTAATTTGACTTTACAAGCCTTTTACTCTGTGTTTTGACTTTTAGAAAGAGAATGCTGATATTTCTGCAAATTTAGTTGTGAATAATCCATTGTTTACTATAGAAAATCATTTCAACAGAGTTTGCTGTTCAAAGTCAAAATCAAACTTCACGGTGCTTCTTAGAGAATTTAATTCTGATATTTTTACGAATATCCATTTTTCAATTATCTGAAATTTATTATACAAAATCACAGTAACAGGGTTGACTGTTTTACTAATTTGACTCATGGCACTCACTATAAAGAGAATGTAATGCTGATGTTTCTACATATCCAGTTATCAATAATCAGTTGCATACTATACAAAATCTTGCTAACAGAGTTGACAGTTTAATTTGACAATACAAGCCTTCTGTTCAAGGTTGTGAAACATGTTTTTTTAAAAGCATAATTTAACTTTGATATTGATACAATTACCCAACTTTTAATTAAGCAGATTCTTACTACACAAAAACATGGTAACGAGGTTGATATTTATCATATTTGATAAGGTTTTCCAGAAAAATGTAACGTTCCACTGTTTTTCCACTGAATTCATTTTAATTTACATGCATCTGTATAGTAATACAGTGATAAATAGCAGTAATATATTTAACTAATAGATAACAGCAGTAATACATTTAGCTACGCTTTTTTATAGCTTTATTTATTTATTTTTTCATAAAAAATAAAATAACACCAATAACATGAGAATTTATGAAAAATGAAACTACCGGTATATATTTGTTTCTCACATATAGTAAGATCCAAAAGTCTGAGACTATTTGGAAAATCTGCTCTGAAATTTTTCCTGAATTATATCTGGAAATATATATTTTTTGGGGGGGGGTTAAAAAAAATTAAAAACAAAAAGAAAAAAAATTACAGTATATATGGCCCCATACTTCAACTCCAGCAGTGCTCTTATACGGCCTGGGCTCTGGTTCTGTCAGAATTGGATATACTGATGGGTCACGTCCTCTCAAGCGCTGCCTGAAAAGTGGTTGTTATGGGCGACGGCATCCCACTTCTCTCTGTTGGAGAGGGGGAGACATCGGGCATCAGTGCCTGCATCTGTCCTTGTGCCAACTTATTCATGTTACTTCTAGCACTATAATCCAAAAATTGAGGCCTCTCACAATGAGCTGTAATTAAGCAAAAGTGCCTGAAGCGTCTGTTTTCTTGGTGCAGATAGGGAAGCGTTGCTCAGCTGATTTTAATGGCTGTCAGTAATTACCATAACAACAACAACAACCATCATTCACAGATATAAGGGTGAATGCAGGCTGACAGCATCTGATAATGAGCCATTACTTCTTCGTAGGTCCACCATCCTCCAGCAGCAGTTTAATCGGGTGGGTCGTGTTGAGCACGGGTCGGTGGCGCTGCCTGGCATCATGCGCTCGGGGTCAATTGGGGGCCCCGACACATTCAACATGGGCACCATGCCCTCGGCTCAACAGCAGATCACCATGGGACAGATGCACAGAGGACACATGCCACCTCTGGTGAGAATGTGCAACCGCAATGATGTTTATATCACAGTCGCATCATATGCGGAGCGGTTCTGCTTTCACGACTCCATCTGTTGCCTAAATCTTCATTGTGATTTATTTGTGCCTAACATATTGTAAATTAGACTGTCACATTTGATAATTGGGATAATTGGTTGTTTGTTGCTTTCAGGTTTTCAATTGTGGCGACTAGGTGAATTATTCAAATTGATGGTCACGTAGCATTTATCAAATCTTCTCTGCACTGCTATTTTAGTATACAAATTTTTATATTTAAGACACTATAACTTTTTAGTATATTTAAAGTAAAATATTTGTTCCATTTTTATTTTAGATTAAAGTTTCCATAATTATACATTAAATAATATTAGTTTTTTATCTAGGTTTTAATGAATTTTTATTTCGGTATTAGTTTGCTATTTTAGGTTATCAAGTTAAACAATGAAAATTAGATTTTTTTTTTTTTAAGTAAATTAAAAAAAAACATTTTTTTTTTTTTTTTTTTTTTTTTTTTTTTTTTTTGTTTTTTTTTTTTTTGTTTTTTTTTTTTTTTGTTTTTTTTACTAAAAACAAACAAAAATGTTTGTTTTTTTACAACTAAAAACAAAACAGAAAGTTTTCCTTTGAGTGTTTGAAAAGTTTCACATACAGATAATAACATTGTCAAAACCCCGCATTACATGGATCTGCGAAAATGACTAAAAATGCTGTATTGTGCATGCCAGGCCAGTAGTTGGCGATGTTACTTTGTAAAGAAACACTATGTGTCCGCAAACAAACCTATCGATTGAACATGTAATACGTATACACATGACATCAACGTTTTAGATGATAACAGTATAGTTTTCAAAAACAATAACGTTATAATTTTTTGTTTTCAAAAGTTTGCATTTTCAGGCCCCCAAAACACCATTGTTGTGTAAATTAATGGCCAAAACACAAAATGTTTTCTGTTTTTAATTAAAAACGGTGTTGTGTAAACAGGCTCTATAGTTTGAGTTAACTATAACCTTTGTGGTGTTTGTTAAAGCTATGCAGTGTAACCTAGTGGTTTATGATCTAAACTGGTAACCATAAGGTTCTGAGTTCGAATCCCACCAAGGTTTGCCCTTGCTTATCTACACAAATATGCAAAATTTATCTTCAAATGTTCGTGGCTTTAAACCACTAGGAGTGTACAGCATGTTAAGGTGCACATTTACAGTACCATTTTTAGTGAATTTTTGTAGGTGTATCCAGTAATTTCAACGGGATTCAATGTAATGTGAAAGTTTTCCCCACACAGATTTCACAACAAGTTAAGTTATTTTTTTACGCCGTTTTGATGGACAGAAAGCTGCTTGGTTTGAAAGTGACTGCTGTGTGAGCAATACATCACTACACTATTGACTGTTAACTATTTTTGCCGCAAAATCTTGTCGAAGATTTCACCGCACTTTTATTCAGGTTGCTAGCTGTAAAATACTTCTCAAACTGTTACTCTAACCTTACTTGAAAATTAACTAAAATAGTTCCATTGTGGTGAAGATATAAATTGCATTCATACACTACGATGCACTAAATAGATGCATATCTAGCTTGTGTTTGCGTACATCCATAGAGTGTGTTAAAAGCATATATATATTTTTTTTTTTGCATAAAATGACCCATGTGCCGTCAGAGTCTGGCCCAGCAAGCACTGATGGGAACTATCAACACCAGTATGCAGGCTGTCCAGCAGGCACAAGCTGACCTGGGAGAAGTAGACAATCTTCCACCACTGGGACAAGACATGGTAAGAAACTATACTAAGAAAAATAAACTTTTTTGAGGTAAAGTGTGCAACTAGTGCAAAAATAATGATGTTGTATTGCTGTAAACCATCGATTGCCTGGTTTTATGTGGGTGAAGGTGTTAAGAGAGAAGATCCTCATCCAGTATGTCCCTGTATGTGATGTATTATGCAGTAGAAGGTTGCTAGTTCAAATCCCATGTGGGACATTGAGTCAGAATATGCGCCACAAGCTAGTCTAAAAGCCTTGTAATGTGGTTATTTATATTAAGGTTTGTGTTATTGTGGCATTACAGTAATGCATTGTGGCATTGGCATACAATTATTGTTCATTTATTGACACTCTATTGACTTCTTAGAAAAAAGAAATGGATATGCTAGTATTCACTCTCCTTTCTTTTCTCCAAAAAGGCATCCAGAGTGTGGGTTCAAAACAAGGTGGATGAGTCCAAACACGAGATTCACTCCCAAGTGGACGCCATCACGGCTGGAACCGCGTCAGTGGTCAACCTCACTGCCGGTGGGAACCGGAGAGAAGGAAATGGACCCCTAAACCTTCTGGCCCTTATGACATACAAACATACATGGTGTTCATGTTGTTTAGTACTGTTTTTTTTTTTTATATATATATATATATAGATATCTATCTATATATATATATATATATATGATAATATCATATAGATAAAATTGTAGTAATAAATAAAAAAATTAAAAAAAATAAAATTTTGCATTGTGCATCTTTTCCAGTTAAACTATAAGTATGACAAATTCTGCAAAAACTGTAGTTATTATTTTAGTGTGTATTACGGAAGAATAACATTTGAAATTAGCCCTAGCAAGACAAGCAATGTGGTGGAAATGAAATTTATGTTGGAAATGATCATAACTTTCCTAAAAATGACATGCTGTAATTCTGCTGTGATGAATATACACTGTTGGACATTATTTCAGGCCATAAATGAATAAACATCATTTGTCCAATACCACTAGTGGATGAAAATGATGATGATTTAGAAGAAATTGACACATGCAATACCTACTTTTATTGGTTTTTACCAGCAACTGATGAAGGGAAAATATGTTTCCTCTCACTGCTAAATAATAAGTCACTCTCCAATTGCACTAATAAATATATCCATTAATGAATGTGAAGTTTGTTGTCCTGAAGCTGAACTGTTTGGCAGGATTTGTGTATTCCTTCCCACGTTCTGGAGAGCTTCCATGCGGACCAGACCAGGTTTTTGCTGGATTTAATCTCCTCATGCCATCTGTTTGATAGTGCGGAGATTTGCCTGTTAACCAGCAGCCCAGCTCAAACTTTACTGCTTTTTTGCAGCCTGTGCTTTACATCTGCTCTCATGCCCTGAAGAGCTTGTTAGGATATGATGTGAAGTGTGGATGTGTGCACTAGAGATGGAATGCATGTGTGTTTGGCTTCATATGGATCTCATTTTGAATGAGATTACTAATAATGATCACATTATAGCACGCTGCAGATCTGAGCGGTGCATGTTAAAGCCATGAAAGTAAAATTGGCTCTACTTGCTCCTGGTTTTATTGTGAACAATTCATCAGTTTATCGAATCATTCTTTATTTTTCCTACTTATCAAATTCAGTCTTAAAATACTGGTCAGTAATATAAATATATGAATTATTACATATTTAAAACTATTATCAAGTAAACAAAGAGTGAAATTAACAAACGAATCTGTACAAATAATTTCAGTTATTACGAAAACTGAGTTGTGGTGTCATTTCAGTCACTTTTTTTTTCAGTTCATCTTTTTTTTTTTATGTGTTAGGTTACCAAGAATACAACTGTGTCAGAGAATAGCTTAAGATAAAACGAGTCATGTAATGTTTAAAAAAAGGGATGTTTAAGAAAAGTAAATTTGATCTATTTTTATTGTGCATCATTTCAAAGCTGTAGTTTTGTAGTGTTCATTTAGTTTTAATTAATATTTTGAATTAACTTCATTTTTTATATTCTTAGTTTTAATTTTAAATGTAAGTTTACGTTGTTTAAATGCAAGTTTTAGGGTTTTTGTGGGGTTTTTTCTATATACAGTACCTTTAATTTGTAGTTTTTAGTTTTAGTAATTTTAGTACTTTTAACGTATTTATTTCAGTTAGTTGCTGAGATAGCGTTATTCATTTTTGTTATAGATTGTCGTCTAATAGTACTATATTTTTATTTCAGTTTTATTTCAATTACTTACAATGATTTTTAATAGTTTTAGTTTCAGTTAACAATTACAGCACCTGCCAAGGTGTGTGAAATTATGATTCAATTGAATTAATTTAATTTTATATTCTCAGTTTTTATTTTGAACTGTTAAAAAAAATTTTTTTTGTTTTTAGTTTAAGCAATTTTAGTACTTAAACTTGTTTATTTCAGTTATTTGAGAAGACAAGATTTCTCATTTTTGTTTTAGATCATTTTTTTCATCTAATAGTAACATTTTATTTTGTTTCAGTTTTATTTCAATTACTGGAAATTATTTTTAATAGTTTTTTTCAGTTAACAGTAACAGCACTTGACAAGTTATGCAGAAATTATTATTTAAACATGGTTTAATTGTGTATATTTGAGACCCAAAATAATAGATATCTTTCATTTTATTTATATGTTATATTTGAATAATATTTGTAATTATTCTTAGCCAGACAAAAGAGCCTTTTTAATTCAGAAATATAACAAACATTTCATTTCCGCCACCATCATTTCCAGAATATGTGAATAATTACTGACAGTGTGTTTCTGTTTTTAAGTGAACTCTAACTTTAAATCTCTCACTCTTTGTCCATCTCTCTTCCAGGTGACCCTACAAACACAGATTACACCGCTGTGGGCTGCGCCATCACCACCATCTCCTCCAACCTGACCGAGATGTCCAAAGGGGTGAAGCTCCTGGCGGCTCTGATGGAGGACGAGGTGGGCAGCGGGCAGAATCTAATGGGGGCGGCCCGGAGCCTCACAGGAGCCGTTTCTGACCTGCTCAGAGCCGTGGAACCAGCTTCTGGAGAGGTGACGAATGCAAACACGCAAGCCCCTCGACCCCATCACATCTAATCCGCCAATAACGCACTGCTGTTTACAGGCGGATTTGATAATGAACTAGTTAAGCTGTGTTTTTCCATCCTGGTTTGCAGAGCGCAGTCCCAATCTGTTTACTTGTTTGGCTTGTGCTAGACAGGGTAATTGTAGTGGGGTGCAGAGCGGATGGACAGGATGTGATTAGCCGTGCGTTTGCGTTTTGAGATGTTGCGGTGGCAATACGAAGGTAATTTCTTATGTGCCAATATCACCCCACAGCCCAGACAGACGGTGTTGACGGCGGCGGGCAGCATCGGCCAGGCCAGCGGAGATCTTTTGAAACAAATGGGAGAAGGAGAAACTGACGAGAGATTCCAGGTGCGTCTTTCTTTCTGGAATAGAGCACAGTAGTGAATGCAGAAGTATTTTTCCCATTTACAGCATTTCAAACGTCAAAGCAAATTCAAAGCAAAAATGTATATGAAAATTGGAAAAAAGGATATACTTCATCCTTATGTTGTTCCGAACCTGTATGACTTGCTTTCTTCACAAAAAGAGATGTTCTGAGGAATGTTCATGCTGCCGTTTTCCGTACATTGAAAGTAGTGTTGAACGGGCTGTCCCCCCGTCTGTTTTTGCTTTTTGTTTTTGCAAGTCTCTCATGCTCACCAAGGATACATTAATACAAAAAGAAAATTATACTGGAAAAACAGTCATATTAGGAAGTATATTTTAAAGAGTAATTTATTAATGTGATGGCAAAGCTGAATTTTCAGCAACCATTCATTTGTCCCAAAATGAGGGAAAATAATGAGTAAAAAATAAATGTAAATCTTTTTTATACAATATATGCTGTATTTAAAAGTTTGTGGTGATTTAAACAGAAATGATTATTTGAACAGAGAATGCAGTCATAAAAGTGAAATGGATTCCAAAAAATCTAAATTGTCATCAAATGAAAATTTTAAAGCCAAATTATTTGTGCAATGTAACTCATTTAATTATATATATATACTTATATTTTCTTATTTATTATATATTCTCTATATATATATAATGTAGGGGTGGAACGATACATGTATTCGTACCGAACCGTCACGGTACGGACATCTCGGTTCGGTGCATGAGGCCTTACAACGAATACAGGCAATTCACCCCCAATCCAGAAGTGGGTTTGATAACCGGCCACCAGCAGAACAGCGAATGCCATGAGTTGCGCACTTGAAAACAAAGCCCACTAGACAGTGACCATGTGCTGATTCTGAATGCGTCTCTCACAGACTGACAAAGGAGTATACTTTAAAGGCTTGTGCCACTCAACTGTTTGCGAAATGGAGCTTTGTGCTCGTGTATCCTACCTCTCTCATTCGGCACAAATCCAAATATTCCATAATATTTCCATATTTGCGATGTAACGTATCTGAATGCTAAACTATTATTTATTATGTAAATTATAGGCTTTGTACTTCAGTCGCGTTCCAACGGTGACACAGAGGTGGGCGCGCTGATGTTTGGTGCACTGTATTTTATTTTGATAAAGTACCAACTGCGCTGTCAAGTTAGCAATGCTGGAACTGATGTGTTTTATGTGTGTGTGTGTGCGCCGGCGCGATCACTTCAACCGTTTCCTTATACCAGCAGAATCAACTTTAAACACTTATTGTCTTATTAATAATGCGTCACTGTATAAAGGTCTGCTTTTATTGGTGTACACTCACAATGAAAACAAAACATTGTGCTTTTGTAAAATAAAGAAAACAAATAGGATGTGGCTTTCTGCCATTTGAGTTTCCTTTATGTGAACAAATTAAGCCTGTCACAAAAATGAACTGAAACTCAGCATATATAGGCTACATTACGTGTCGCAATGTTTTTTTCTCTTGTTTATCTGTAAACTAAATCAAATATATTTAAATCATTTATTCCTTGTATGTACTGCAAATTTTATATATATAACAATGTAATAATATTTAGTATTTTCACATCTAGGTAGAATTTTTTTTAATTTGATACTACTGTCTCTTTGTTCAAAAATCTAAATGAAAAAAAACGAGAATAGTAGATGTCCCCCCCCCCCCCCCTTTGTACGAAATTATCGAACCGTGACCCCGAACCGCAAGGGACGTATGAAACCGGACATCTGTTGACCGTTCCCACCCCTAATATATACAGTAATAATTATACTATGTATATACATTACTATTATATATTAATAGTAATAATAGTATATATATTCAGCATATAGAGTGTGAATTGTTATATATATATTTATATATTATAGATCATTTTTTTAGTATTTATCATTTTATTTTTAGTATCAATATAAAAATATTGCCAAAACTTGTTGTCATTGGTGGTAGGTATTAAACCGTATTTTAAGTTTATTACAGAATATATAGAGACGTCTGTTTGATGTGCGTGTTTGCATCTGGGTAACATATTTTTTACAGTGTTTGCTCAAGTCTCTAAGACGTTTCCTGTCAGACGTCAAATAGACATTTAGAAAATGTCTTTAAGAAGTTTATCATTTAGAATGTATGTTACTGACATCTTAAAGACGTCTTTCAGATGTTTGTTTGTACACAGCAGATGCTTTCTAGATATATCTGGAAATATACATCTGTCTTGAATTTTTCATGCATGTGTCTTGATCTGCTCTTTTGTTTGCCTGCATTCACTGATTGGCTCATGTCAAATCCCTCAGCCAATCACATGCTTCTCGTCTCATTATTTCTTGGCAAAGCAGTTTTCTCTTGTTGTAAACACTTTAGCGCCCATTTTCGACACGTAAAATTTAATTTAGAGTGGTTCAGCTGATGCTGTCACAGTCAGTTAGCCTCTGAGAGCCTTTTATTGCCCTCTATTTTATTCTGTTAAGCTCTATCCTTGCGTTTATTTCATTCATTAGTCTGGGCCAGGTTGCCTCACAGTGTGTTGCTCTGATGACGAATATGTTTCAGGACATTATGATGAACCTGGCTAAAGCCGTAGCTAATGCCGCCGCCATGCTGGTGCTGAAAGCCAAGAATGTGGCACAGGTGGCCGAGGACACGGCGCTGCAGAACCGAGTCATTACCGCCGCCACGCAGTGCGCGCTCTCCACCTCACAGCTGGTGGCCTGTACAAAGGTACTTTTCAGAGTTTGTTGAGGAGTTGACCTTTAAACTTGTATTTATTGAAAGATCTCTGGAATACACTAGAAAACATCTGTCTGGAGATAAAATGATCTATTTGTTGATGTTAGTTTCAGAAAAGCTGAGTGGCTAGTGTTTGGGGTCGGTAAGATTTTTAAATGTTTTTCAAAAGAAGTCTCTTGTGCTCCGTTTATTTGATAAAAAAAATACAGAAAAAACTGAAATATTGTGAAATATTTTTACAACTTAAAATAACTGTTTTCTGTTTTAATATATTTTAAACTAGTATTTCCTGTGATCAAAGCTGAATTTTCAGCATTATTAACCCAGTCTTCAGTGTCACATGATGCTGCTTCGTATTTTTGTGGAAACTTGGGGTTTTAGGGTTCTTTTATGAATGTGAAGAGTTTAAAACAGCATTTATTGAATAGAATTTTTTTGTCACATTTTAAATTTCTTCAATGTTAAATGCCTTTAATTTTGATCAATTAAATGCATCCTTGCAAAATAAAAGTATACATTTTTTTAAGAAAAGTCTTACTCATCTTAAACCTGAATGGTAGTGTATGGTATAACATAATTTAATGATAATATATTACCCTTTTTGCGTAAAGTAATAAAATAAGCAAAATATTGAATCAAAAGAACATTAAAAACTTAAATGCAAAATATATATGCAAATATAATATTTAGTGTATTCAAAAAACAAATATTGTAATTTTAACATTATATAAAGGTATTTTTTATAATCTTATAATATAAAACAGGCTATAACATTAATATTATATATATATTAACGGAAGTTCATTAATAAGATTATTGTTAATATTTCAGCATTTTATTAATTGGGTTTCATGAATGGGATTTCAACAGCAAAATAAAGTGTCTTAATCTATAATGAAGACGTACAAGAATTGTAGCTTCAGTAATAGTATTCAACACTTGAGTTAACTAAAAAAAACTATGTAATTTGCTCCATAATATCTACCCAGGTTGAGTGAAGAAATCCTATTTGGATAGGTTTTAAAAAGTAAGAAGTACATCTGCGAAACATGAATTTGAACAGGTTTTTGTAAGATAACCGCACATAAGGCACCAAATGTTGTTTGTTGATCATTTAGAATAAGAAACTCCAGACTTTATTCCATCAAAGACTTGCAACTCTGACTTGCAATCAAATACTGACTGATTAATCAGCGATACATCAGTTGGTCACTATTTAATTTTACTTTACTTTTTTATAATGTGTCATGTTGTTTTCTGACACTTATTTCAGTTCTGAGTTCATATTTTCATTTTCAGCTCTAAAAACACACACTTCCTTACACTTGATGCCCAAAATAATCTGTCGCTATTCTGAACACAATGTCTTCCGTCTGTTTCGGTGAACGTGTGATTGTCGTAGGTGGTGAGCCCCACCATCTCGTCCCCGGTGTGTCAGGAGCAGCTGGTGGAGGCGGGCCGTCTGGTGGAGCGATCGGTGGAGGGCTGTGTGAAGGCGTGTCACGCCGCCTCAGAGGAGGGCGAGCTGCTCCGACAGGTGAACTTGGCGGCTGGCGCGGTCAGCCAGGCCCTCAGCGACCTGCTGCAGCACATACGCCACTATGCCAGCTGCGGCGAGCCGATCGGACGCTACGACCAGGCCACCGACACCATCATGACCGTAACGGAGAACATTTTCACCTCAATGGGGGATGCTGGTGAGTCTGTCCTGAACTGATAGTTTCCTAAAATTTGCCCGAATTATTGCAGTGCGTTTGCTAAGGTGTTTTGTGGGGTTGCTAGGGGTGTTAAATTAAAAAAGCCCACCTCCAAATTTAACTGATCTCTAGATACAGCCTTAAATGGCATTTCATAGGGTGCGTCCCAATCAGCTCCCTAGCTCCTGAGCTCGTGAATCAGTAGATCGTGTACACTAATTCGGTCACTGGTTAGTTCCCTGACTCACTGCATGTTGGGACAGTGATCACTCAAATTCCAGTGACATGATTACGTACAACGTCAAAGGAGAAAATAATAGAACGTCATCACTGGAATTAACAGGCAGGACCAATCTAATTTTTATCAAATTTTTTATTCTCTTTAAACACATCGTTCTGTTACATGTTCTTACAACATTTCAGCCGAATATTAATTATGAATGTTAATTAGATGTGTTCATTACCTGTCTAGCGATGTGTGTTTATGTTGAAATATACTAAAAAACGTTTTGTCTTTTCAAATCTTCTATCGCGTGTCATATTTATCGAGTTGGCTCGTGTGGTTTATGAAACGCACTTCAGTAATGTGACGTTATTTCCAGCACAGTGAGCTCCAATGCTCCCTAGTTTTTGCGGTGCATTGTGGGATTTTTCAGGGAGCGAACGTTCCAGTGCACTGGAAGGATTCATGATTGAGACAGCCCTTAAAAGGCCCACTCCCTGATCAGTGCCCTTACTACTGAACAAGGGAGCTGATTGAGATGCACCATAAGTCTTTCTTTGCCTACTTTTGCTGAGACCATTTCTTTTTTTCAGTGTTGAAAACAGTTGTGCTGCTCAGGGTTATTATAGTTAACGAAAATATTACTTTTTCTATTATTCTATTATTTATTGCAACATTTTATTTGGAATAAATAAATGTTACCTTTTCTTTCTTTTTTTTCAGCTAGTTGCCAAGGCAGTATTTCTCGTTTTAACTTAATTTATCTTGAAGTACTAAAATAAAATTAAACTGGAATAAAAATAAATAAATATGCAGACATAAAAAAAAATATAAAAAGAAAAATTAAAATATGAATAAAAACTATAACCGGATCTGATATAAAAATATGGTGCTGCTTAAATATTTTATGTGAAAACATTTTTTTCAAAATGTTTGATGAATAGAAAGTTATTTTTATATATATATTATATATATATATATATAGAGTCTAATCAACCTTACTGACACCAAACCTTTTGAATAGTGTATCGTATGACATAATTTAATGACTGTAAGTAATTGTTTAATAAAATAAAAAGTATTAATAAATGAAAAAAAAAATAATAAAAAAAAAATGCAATCTTTGTATAATTTGTAAAACTTTTGTAAAATTTTACTCCATTCGTTGTAGTCAATTGTAATTGAATATTAAAAGTGCCCACCTTCAAGTCTGACTGTTCTCTAGATGCGACCTAATGTCATTTAATAGTTTTCTTTGCCCGCGTTCTCCACCAAAACCATATGGTTGAACACTAAGTAATAGCACACCTCTCCTCAACAAGCTGCAAAATTTGAGCTGTCATGCACAATGCAGGATGAATTATGCGCCAGTGTTTATTACTTGGGGTTAAGGGATTGTTCAAATCCCCTGACCACAAAAATGAGCACAATTTTCGCCTTGGAAAGTGCCACTAAATTCGATAGATGGGTCTGTACCACAGGATGTAAAACAATTCCAGGCTACAGAGAATTTATTTAATAAATGGAAATCAAAGTCAAATAAGCATACAGTAATATGCAAGAGAGCTTTAATATCTTTCAGGCACATCGTCCAGACAAAGCATATCTGTGCTGTGACACAATAGGATTAGCTTGTCCATATTCAGAATTGCACAATTTTTTTTTGCTGTTCCTGGCCTCATTTTGAAGCTCTCAATTGTGCACTAACATCTCACCCACTTGCAGTCCTAATTCAGGTGAACCATAAGCAACATTAATTCTCCAATATAATGCGCTGACAAATATTTAGCTTGCTAGCTTTGCTCAGCCTTTGTATCTTGTCTCTGTTGTTTTTCTGGGAGAATTTGACCCCCAGTTTATTTTGACTCCGTGAAGACCTTAAAAGTGATTTTGTCTGCGGTCTGAGCTGTGTTTTTGGGCTGTTTTCAAAACTGAAGATGTTTGTTATGCTATGGCCGTAAGTCTAAAGAATCCTCAAAAGATTTTGCGCCCACAAGGTTGTTGAAAACATGTCATATAAAACCGCTACAGAGCATCAAATCTGCTCTCAATCACGCACGCCCTGTCTTTGAACTTTTTAAAGGAAAACACATGGCAAAAGCTGCTGGTGGGGTTGACTGCAACTGTTCAAGTTAAACATGGAACATGATAAACGACCCGAGCCAACAAATCATCATCATCAAAGATTTGTTTAGCTTGAAAGTCAAGAATAAATCAATATTGACTCTGTTTGCTTTAATACACATTATGGTTTGTATTGTGCATGATTCATCAGTTATTTAGAAGAAAAAAATTTACTTTTTGTACCCCTTCATGTAGTAATTTGCTGAAACAATGTATTTTTTGCTGACATCACTCTAAGCCAGGCGACCTCAACATTAACAAATAATAATATTGGCAATTGGTAGATATTGTTTTATGAACGATAAAAAAAAAAATTTCTTTAGCCAATATGCAGAACCAAATTAAATGATTTTATTTATGCTTTTTGAATAACTTAATAATTTAGACTACAATAAATAAGAATATATAAACATTATTTATATAAATATTTATTTTAAATCAATAAATTAACATGCTTTTTACAAAATATTCACTCAAAAATAAATTCATTAAAAATAAATTCAGAAAATATAATGTAATTTTTTTTTGATCCAGTTATAAAAATTGGAATATTAAGAGGTATTAAATTAAATCCTTATTATGTTTCGTACAATATTTGAATGAATGAATGAATGAATGAATTAAATTGTTGAATTATATTTAAATCATTTTTAAAATTCTAACATGTAAAGTATGATATCTTTATATTATTGTAAATACAGTAAATAATTTTATTGATGATTATTATTATTATTGCTTTTAAGGCCATTTTATTTGTTTAAAGTTATTTTGCAGTCAAAATTTGCATTTTGCCATTTTATTTACTTTTTTTTTTTTATTGTTAAGCTAAACATTTGTCATTTGAACAAAGAATTATCCAAACATATTAAGTAATCTATCAATAAATACTTTTTTGGTAAACCCCAAATGAAAGAATTTCAGCAACCAACAGCCAAACAGCTGTTTAATCATTGTTTTAGGCTACTGTTGTTGTTAATTCACTGATTTAATGCAAATAATGGCAAATGCGCTGCGTCTATAAAAGAAGTGTTACTGTTTAAATACATTGAGATGTTCTCAAAGATGAACCTGACCTCCAGTCTCCACATCCCAGTCAAAAAGCATCCTCAAACGTGGCGGTATTTCAGAAGTGAGGTTGTGGCCCACATTCAGCTGCGAACTTGCATTCAGGTCTGACTTCATTCTGTTATTAAAAGCCTACTTTTCATTTTGCAGTGAATCAAATCAAGTCCAGCCTTCTTTCTTTTTTTTGTCATTTAACTCTGAAATAGAGAAAGTAAAATGGGTGAATGCTGCTTCATGTTGATTTAACAAGCTTACTATTTTCACACTGAATCCATCCTACGTTTCGAGAGGTAAAACACCCCTTAAGCACACCTCTCTCCCTTGATAATCTTGTCAACACTTGTATTTCTGGATCTATGTAGGTGTTCGGGAAATACAGAGTCCATTTATGGAAAACGAGTAGGCACGCTTTTGAAAGGGCCCTTGATCAATGATGTACTTCAGGTCACAGGGGTGCACAACCATTTGAGCACTTCGGTTCCTGAAGCGATATGCAGAGAGAAAGCAGAAAGATTGATTTTCAAAGAGAACAGCTTCAGCGGAGCCAGATTCACACACATCAAAGAAACGTGGAATGGCTGTTGGTTTTTTTCTCCTCCGGTCTGCAGTCAAGGACAGTGAATATACTGTGGAAGGAGCCAAGAATATGCCAGTAGATGTTTCTGAAGAAACATAAAATCTGCCCACTATAAATAACATTTATTTTCACATTTACAGGTGAAATGGTACGACAGGCGCGGGTTCTGGCCCAGGCCACCTCGGACTTGGTGAATGCGATGCGCTCCGACGCCGAGGCTGAAATCGATGTGGATAATTCCAAGAAACTACTCGCGGCTGCCAAGCTGTTGGCCGATGCCACTGCCAGAATGGTGGAAGCTGCGAAGGTATGAAAACTAGAGCAAGATACTAACTCAGCATTTACAGTATAAAAAATACCTTGATTATGCCATAATTTCATACCATGAAATAATTTGTTTTGACAGGTACCATGACAATTTCCACCAAATAATAATTTAATATTTTGTAAATAATGTTTGTTTTAAAGGGGTCATATGATGCTGCTAAAAAGAACATTATTTTGTGTATTTGAAAACCAAAATGTGTTTTAAGGTTCAAAAAACACATTATTTTCCACATACTGTACATTATTGTTTCTCCTCTATGCCCTGCCTTTCTGAAACGTGTCGATTTTTACAAAGCTCATCGGTCTGATTGGCCAGCTATCCAGTGCGTTGTGATTGGCCGAGTTCCTCAAGCATGTGACGGAAATGTTACGTCCCTTACCATACTGTGATGCCTGCGGCAACCATATGTGACGACCCCGGGCTGGACTCCGCTTCATCCACGGTGAAAGCCGATCCGGCGATCCACAGCGCGAAGTTGAAGTATTTCCTCAGCGACCAGCACAGATCAGCTTTAGGCATGACGAAGCGATATCGTCCTCTTTTGGAAGACCAAACAAAGTAGTTTCACTTTCACAACAAATCGCATAGCGCCTTCACGACATGGCGGCGGCGGCAACAATACTACAGCGAGAATAAAGTTAAGGCCTTCTTTCTTTGCGTGAACATTTGGGCGGTGTTATGCAAATCTTCCCACATAGTGATGTAGGTATGTGGGGGCGTGTTAGAATGAGCCGTTTTAGGTAGGCGTGCCTGACTCTTAACTTTTATAAAGAATATCCTTTTTGGTTTGAGACTTTAGCTCTTTGCAACTTTACAGATCTTCTTTATGCACCAAGAGCTTGTAACACTCCAAAGAGAAAGGAAAAATTGAAATCGCATCATATGACCCCTTTATATTGTTTTTATTTTTTGTTTCGTTTTTGTTTGGGGTTTTTAGATTGTTTTTAGCGATTTTTTTGGTTATGTGTCCTAGGGTTCTTAAGTTCTATTTTGTGTGTGTGTGTGTGTACGGAAAATGTGGTTTCTTCGTTAATGGTTCAAACACTGATAAATAAAATAAGCAAACACAAACAAATTTTCATTAATTTCATTAAAAATCATAAAAAAAATGATATTAAGCCTGTTTTTAATGTATATACATGCAAAATTAAATTTCTAGCTTTTTTAGCGTCTCTATACAGATGTTAAGCGCCCTCTAGCGCTACTGACGTGGCTACCAGTAACCTATTGCTTGATGAAAACCTTTGGCTTCGACATTTTTATGATCTTGATCATTTTTCACACCTAAAAACATGTATGAAATACTCATTATATTTATTTGCAATTAACTGTAACTCCAGGGCCGATTCTACCTGAGTGCGAGAGGGAACAAACGAAAACAAGAGCACCTCAGTTGAAGAAATAGGATACTGGTGAAACATATTTTCCAAATGCTTCAGTGTGTATTTGAGTTTGAGCTCTGGAGAGCTTCAAAGGTTTCTATTTTTTTAAACGTGTTTTTGTAGCACTGATCTATGTAGCCAATCACCAACATTTTCTGTTGATTTCCTGAACGCAATGGCCAAGCGTATAAATTCGAATCCACTCCATGGCACAGTTGTGTTCAGTGCTGCAAGCTCGGGAGTCTCTCATTATAACAAACAAAGTGTAACATGACGTAAATAAGAGATTCATTGTGCAGTGTAGAGCTTATAATGGAAATTTAAACGGAAATAAGTGACAGCTTTATAATTATAAAGAGAGCACTCTTTGCGCACTTTCCATTCAGAATTTGAATAAGTTTTGTTTTTCATGGTGCAAAGAGGACCCGTTACTGCTTACACGCTGCAAGGTTTCGAGAGTGACATGCGCATATAATTGTTAAATAACCATAACAATAGACAGGGCAAAAATATGTCCAAATAGATGTACATTAAGGCTAGAGCACCCTCACTGATTTCAGAAGCACCCTCAGTGAATTGTTTCTAGAACCGGGCTTGTTGTTAGCTGGAGAAGTAGAGAAATTATTATTTTTATATATTTATAACCTAAAAATAATTAACATATATCATATTTGAATATGTCCCTTATAAGTAAAGTCTCAGTAATTCTCGAACATGATGTACTGTAGACATGTACTTTGAGCAACCAGAATGGTCCTCTCCAATACCGTGACCCAGATAGCACACAAAATTGACAAAATTATATCCCAATATATAATTTCATGACGATAAAGCTCCCAGGATTCTGCAATGTCTATTTTAAAAATCACATTTGTATTAAGTCTATGCATTGTTCCAAAGACGGCTCTAGTTCTCAACTGAACGTGCGGGAAAAGCATTACTTCTAATTTGGCCAAAGAAAACTAGTAAATCGACATGTTTCTGTATTCATTTGTGCATTTTTCAAATGTTTATTAAAAGTGCAGAAATTCATAAACAAAAATCTGAAAAGAAGTCAATGTTTTACTTTTTCATGCAGCATTTTAAAAATACAACAACCATTCTTTTTTTCCATCATGGTTAAAAAAATTAAAACGAATGGATCTAAAAGTACACGGTCCGTGTTTATTCATGTCGCACGAGCACATAATTTGGTCGCAGTTTTTTTTTTTTTTTTTTTGCTACAACATGGCATTAATCGATGCATGCTGATGAACCTTTATCATAGTTTATAGTTATATGGTAACGAGTGTTCAACATTAAACCCATTCTTTTTCATCAGTATTATTTGTGATTTGAATTTTGTGAACGGGAATTCCTCTTTTGCTGTGTTATAAGCCAGACTTTGGACGCTTTCACTTTCGAATTCGCGATCTTGGTGTCACATTTTACAAGAAAAGATAATTGATAATTGTTTTGCTTATATCTATACACCTTTCACTTTATAAGACTAAAACAAAAGATTGATTCATTGTTATTTTTAATTAAAAAGCACAACAACAATAAAACAGTAGGCTGTAATGACAAACTAGCTTACATAATGTTTATTAACAAAAACGAATAAGATGAGGCATGGCTCCACATGCTATATTATATACTAACTAATAAATTACAGAATGTTTGGCAAACAGTGAGGAATCAAAAGATCCAGGGGGCGTGGTTGGCTCCAGATCCAACTCCTCCCACCTTACATATGCATATACCTAAACCTACCCGTGTCCACCCCTAAACCTACCAATCTCCACCCCTTAGATGTGGATCCAACCACTTCCCCTAGATCTTGTGTTCTGTAGTGAGGGGCTTCTGAAGGTGCGCACAGCACACAGTAAAAATGACACAAATATTCAGTAGCCCTTCACTGCAGAACACAAGATCCAGGAGGCATGGTTGGATCCACATTTATTGGGTGGAGATGGGTAGGTTTAGGGGTTGATACGGTAGTTTTGGATCCGGGGGTGGAGACGGGTAGGTTTAGGTATACGTAAGGTGGGAGGAGTTGGATCTGGATCCAACCACGCCCCCTGAATCTTGTGTTCTGCAGTCAGGACCATCTCCGCACGTTCGCGCTTGTGCTGACATGGCAAGTAGCCTATAAACCAGGCTCTACACCTGAAGCATTCGCACTGAAAGCACCTCTCTTCACGTGATCAGTGAAATCTGACTCCTGCTACAGTGTGCCTCGCTGTATGGAGCAGACGCTTTGGAGCAGGGCAGACCATGCACTCGCACAAATGCGACCACGTCAAATTTGAACTCGAACATTCTCAAAAAATTGTCACAAATGTGACCATTTTGGTCGCAGTCTATATGCGGATGTCACTGCCAAAACTTTACAGCATGCAGCTGTCACTGGTCCAACAGCCTCATGAAAAGAAAAATTTATTCAAATTCTGAATGAATTAGCCAAGAAAGTGCGCTCTGCGCTCCCTATAATAATTATAAAGCTGTCATTTATTTCAGTTTATCGCGATCTCACAAAAATCCGTTATAATCAATGAGGCTCGACCATAGGAGGGGTTTAGAGAGACTGAATCTTAGAACTGCTTCGAACAAATCGTTTGAGAATCGTTGGAAAATGAGGTGATATTAAATGCATATTAAAAAAAAAATTTAAAAAAGCGTTTTTTTTTGACCTTGCATGCATGTAAACCTATTGTAGGAGACTCCCAAAACAATACTAGGAACCTTAGAAATAATAGGGGGCATAATAAGGGCACTTTAAGATCATAAAAATATCGAAGCTAAAGGTTTTCATAAAGCAGTTATGGTAGCCACGTCAGTAGCGCGAGAGGGCGCTAGCGTCTGTATAGACATGCTAAAAAAAGGTGGAAATTAAATTTAGCATTATATACATTAAAAAACAAGCTTTATATATTTTTTACGATTTTTAATGAAATACTAATTTTGAATAATGAAAATTAGTTTGTGTCTGCTTATTCTATTCATCAGTGTTTGAGCCATTAAAGAAGAAACCGCATTTTCCATATTTCCTTTCTGGGTTAAAAAACTAAAAACTAATGGACACAGACATACACGGACCGTGTGCGTGTTTTGTGTTTTTTAGTTTGTTATAGTGTTTTGTTTCACTTTGTTTGTTTTTTGGGTTTTGAGTTTTTTTTGGGGGGGGCGTTCAGTTTTGTTTGGAGTTTTTGTTTTATGTTCTGTTTTATTTTGGGGGTTTTTGTTTTAGGTTCATGTATGTATATTTATGTATGTATGCATGTATGTATGTGCAGCATGGTAATACCATGTTTTTTGAACATGTATCATGGCTGCTCCATGCTTTAGGACATATACCATGGCACGACCATGTTACTCTTTGGAATACCTTGCCATATCATGGTAATAACATAATATATAATCATTCAGTACTATATCAAATGTTTAACATGATACCATCGTTGTACTATGGTACTGCTACAGATCTTTTTGTAAGGGTAAAAAAGAATGCTCGCTGTAGGTCATTTTGTATGTTTCCATTTTTTTTGTTTTTTTTTAATATCCAAAATCAGAAGGACCCAGAATCAGCAGCCACACTGTAATGTGCTTCTCCTCATCACTGCTTCATCTCTGATACCTAAAAGAGCCTTGAGCCATCATTTAGATTCGACTCGTGATAAGATGGACCACAGATTCAATTTTCAATCCCCATCAGCAACACAGAGAATTATAAATGGTCAGGATATGATTCTTATGCAGCCATATGAAGTGCAGGCTTATGGTTTGTTAGGCACATTTGATACATGATACATTAATCACAACATCACTGCCATTATCAAATGTAAAGAGGAGGAATGAGCCACAGACCGGTTTCCTTGGTAACAGAGATGGAGCAGACACCCCCTAATTCCTCTTTGCATTGAATGTTTTGTAATGCACCGTAAGTGTGTGGATGGTGTAGCTAAGAGTTCTGCTGTCGCTGACAAATTTCCCTTCACAGGGCTGACCGAGTCTGGGATTTATCTGTGACAACTTTGTCCTCTGAGAATTGCTTTTCACTTTCTGTTTAACCATTAAACAAGGAGATAAAGTGGAACAAAGAGAAACACCAAGGCTTCAAAATGGCATATTAGCTACTAGTTTTTAAAGTAATTTGCAGTTATGTATACTGTCAGTGTTTATATATGACTATGGTATATATGACTATATTCAAAATATAACACAGCCTCTGCTTAAACGTCTTTTTCTTGATTATTATATGATTGAACAGTCATAGACGAGATATGTTTTACAAAAATTTAGATTAACTATTAATTTGTGATTTGATACCTGGATACCACTTGCTAACTACTGTAAACATGCAATGTAGTGAGGTTATTCAATAACAATATAGCATATTATTTTTTGGAACAAAAGTGTCAGTTGAAAATCTATTTCCACATCATAGTAAAAAAAATAAAATAGGCATCTGTGACATGTTCTCTCATTATTGTAATGTTTTATTTCATTTCATCTCATAGTTGCGCCCTTTCATCTCCCAAATGTTCCTTTATTTCCCATAATTTTGACTATATCTCACAATTGTGGTTTTATTTCCCATAATTGTGACTTTATATCTCGTAATTGAGGTTTTATTTCCAATAATTGTGACTATATCTCACAATTGTGGTTTTAAATCCCATAATTGTGGTTTTATTTCCCATAATTGTGACTGTATCTCATAATTGTGACTTTATATCTTGTAATTGTGGTTATATTTCCAATAATTGTGACTTAATATCTCACAATTGTGGTTTTATTTCCCATAATTGTGACTGTATCTCATAATTGTGACTTTATATCTCACAATTGTGTTTTTATTTCCCATAATTGTAACTATATATCATAATTATGACTTTATATCTCGTAATTGTAGTTTTATTTGTAATAATTGTGACTATATCTCATAACTGTGACTTTAACATTCACAATAGTGACGATATTTACATTTAGTCATTTTGCAAACGCTTTTATCCAAAGCGACTTACAATTGGGGGATACATAAAGCGATTCTTCTTAAATTGGCAAACAGACACAAGAAGTGGTTGTAATACCAAGTTTTAGGCATTGTTCAAATAAGTACAACCTAGAAAGAGAAGGAATAAATAAAGGGAAAGACAATTATTTTTTTATGTTAATTTTTTTTTTACGATGAAGTCAAGTAGCTTTGAAAGAGATGAGTTTTCAGCTGTCACTTGAAAAATGTCAGGGAATCAGCATTCCGGATAGGGGTGGGAAGATCATTCCACCAGGCAGGAACGGTGAACGAGAATGTTCTGGAAAGTGATTTTGAGCCTCTCTGTGATGGTACCACGAGGCGTCGCTCACTAGCGGATCTCAGACTTCTGGAGGGGATGTAGATTCGTAGTAGTGAGTGGAAGTAGGCGGGTGCTGAGCCTGTGGCTGTTCTATATGCAAGCATCAATGTCTTGAACTTGATGCGAGCCGCAACCGGTAGCCAGTGCAAGGAGATAAAGAGAGGTGTAACATGGGCTCTTTTGGGCTCGTTGAAGAGGTTTGATTGTGCTTGATGGAAGTCCAGCCAGAAGAGCATTGTAATCCAGCCTAGAAATGACAAGGGCCTGTACAAGAAGTCGTGCAGCATGCTCTGTTAGAAAGGGCCTGATCTTTCTGATGTTGTGCAATGCAAACCTGCAAGATCGAGCAGTCTTTGCAATGTGGTCTTTGAAGGTCAGCTGGTCATCAAAGATTTCACCAGGATTTCTGACCAAAGTTGATGGGGTAATTGTAGAAGAAATTGTAGAACTCAGTTATGATATCTTGTAATTGAGACAAATTGTGAACATTACACATAATTGCAACTTTATTTTTTATTACTATGTATCTGAAAAAATGCAACTTTATGTAGCGATTTTTTTTAACCTTATTTTAATTTAAACCTTTTTATAAAATATTAGGCAATGTAGAGCATATAATGCACATATTTAGTAAGCAGTTTGCTTCCATTCTGAACATAGCCCATGAGAAAAATTACCCAAAACAAGCTATTGTTGCATGTTAACAACACATATACAGTAATGTAGACTGCTATTAAAACCAATTCACAGAAGTAGGTACGGTACATAAAACTAACCAAGTACCTGTGTTGTTTTTGTGCAGGGTGCTGCTGCATACCCAGAAAATGAAGACCAGCAGCAGAGGCTGCGAGAGGCTGCTGAAGGGTTACGGGTCGCCACCAACGCAGCCGCTCAGAATGCCATCAAAAAGAAACTCATTCACCGACTGGAGGTGAGGACATGTATTATGCCACCTCCCGTTCAGTGTCCGCTCTGTGTTTGATCCTGCCTTGAATCACACAGTTTTAACATACTAAAATATAGTGGTATGGAGGACGCTAATAAAATATAAAAATGGATTACTGTGCAAGCCCATTTTTAAGCTCAACAGCATCCATCCCCAGTTTTGTGTCTGTTTAGGTCAAAACTCGTATTAGCAAGGAAGAGGTGGCTTTTTATCAGCCTGTATGTGGTAGCATTCTAGTTTCCATAGCGGGTATTTTTCCATTGGTCGACAGTTTCAGTCAGTGGAATCCAGCCTTCTGGTTCTGTTTGGTCTCTTCACATCAACAAAAATGGCTTTGTTCTTGAGGTTCTTTTTTTCTGTCTCTTCCATCTATCATCCTTCCTCACACATGGAATATTCTTTCATAAAACAAAGAATCGTTTTCATGTTGCTCGCCTTCTTTTGCTCTTACTTCTAAAGTGTAGCATGCTGCCACTAGATTTTGCAAAATCCTTTTATGATGGGCATCGCCAGAAACATCCCAAATGCTCTACCATCCTTGCTGAACCTGTAATGAAATTCACTCAGAACAGTCGGGTTTTTGTATGGTTAACACTACATCTAACCCGGTGCACAGTGATGCCAAATTTTAGGGCAGCACAGTTAATTGAAATAAAACCAAAATCGCAATATTGCTTAGTGCACTTATCAAGTCACAGAGGCTGCCATTTAATTAAATAAATAAAAATAATAAATAATACTGAACAGTGCATACATTGAACATGTAAGAAATAGGTATTGTAAATTTTACAGTTGGTTTAAATATAAAATTATTATTATTATGTTTCTACAGTACTGTTTTGTTTTTATTTACATTGAAATTTACAATAGTTTTTTATTTACAATTTTTATTTTGCAATAGTAGTAGTAGTAGTAAAACAATAATCACTATTAGATATTATTCCTAAATAAACTAAATAAAGAAAAAATAATTTAAACTGTATTGTCAAAATATTAATTTTATTTTTTTTACAATTTACAATGTATATAGCAATAATCTTTCTTATTTTTATTATATAATATTATATTATTACAATAAATATTTATATTTGTATTCGATAAAATAATATTTTTTTTATAGTAATAGTAGTTGTATCAACTATTTATTATTGTTGTTGTTGTTGTTGAATTGTCATATTTATATATATATTCACAGTATATTCACAGTGTTTTTGGTCAAATAGTGCTGTCCTACTTTTTTTTTTTTATCACGATATTTATTTTTAAAAAGAAATTGCTATTAGTTTTTTTTTTTTCCTTCTCCAAATTGTGCAGCCCTACCAGATGTAATAGACCGCCACTGTTTCCACGTTTGTTATTTGCTGTGTTAGTAATTATTGAAGCTGTAATTCATTATTGTTATTTGTCTGGAACAGAATGCAGCTAAGCAGGCCGCAGCCGCAGCTACGCAAACCATTGCCGCCGCCCAGAATGCAGCTGCATCCAATAAGAACACCATGTCACATCAGCAGCTCGTGTTCAGCTGCAAGGTATTGTGGGTAGTTCTGTTCTGTTTAGTTCAGGATTTTTTGAATTTGAATGAAACTATTCCGACTGTGGATTTGTGGATGCTCTTCAGGCAGTGGCCGACCATATCCCACAACTAGTACAGGGAATGAGGGGCAGTCAGGCCTACCCGGAAGATCTTGGTGCCCAACTCGCCCTTATCATCGCCAGCCAGAGTTTCCTGCAGGTAAAACGCACATTCTATGTTTGTTTAGCAGCCTCTGATGTGACGTTTAAATGATCCTCACATTGTTTCTGTCTCCAAACAGCCGGGAAGCAAAATGGTGACGTCTGCTAAAGCGGCCGTTCCGACGGTAACTGACCAGGCAGCTGCGATGCAACTTGGTCAGTGTGCCAAGAACCTGGCCACCTGCCTGGCAGAGCTGCGCACAGCTGCACAGAAGGTGCCCACAGTTCACTGCCTCCTAGTAGATCCAAAACACTTTTAAATACTGAAGCATATTGTAATAATAATCAGGCGTAGAGATTCATCCTTCCATTACTCATGTTTTAAAGGGACAGTTTGGACAGAAATGATAGTTTTCTCATAATTTAAGGTGTGGTCACATTTTCCCAGTTGAATTTCAGTGGGAATCTGTGCAAATAGGAACTTTTCATGAGTGCGACAGACAGTTGTTAAAATTGTTTTAAGCTGTGAAAGAATATCTACACTATTGATAATAGACTTAGACGCCATATTGAAATTAACAAGGATGAAAACAAATAGACATACAGTCTTAACAATGGCACTGTATAAAGGTCCTAGATGACGTAATTTTACGCAACTCACTTTCAAAACTGTTTTATGAGGTTTTTAACTACTTTTAACTTTTTTCAGAAAGACATTTATCAGCTGAACAATTGATATATTGTTAAACAACAGTAGAATCCACTAAACGCACTGCACTTCAGTCCCTCAGAGCTTTGTGTTCAGTCCTGTCAAAAATAGAAAATGGCACTACCCTGTCTAAGGTGTGTGGACAATGGAGCTTTTTTCACAAAAGTTGGCTGTAAATGTTTTTGTTTGTTTGTTATCTTTGTGTATTGTTTCATAGGCTCATGAGGCGTGTGGTCCTCTGGAGATCGACTCGGCTCTCAATGCTGTTCAGACTCTCAAGAGTGAACTGCAAGATGCTAAAATGGCCACACTGGAAGGACAACTCAAACCGCTACCTGGAGAATCGGTAGGTGAAATTTATCACATAAAACTAAATCATCAGACTTGTTAGCAGTAGTCCCTCACCGTTACTTCTTCACACTTGTGTCTGTAGTTGGAGAAGTGCGCTCAGGATCTCGGAAGTACGTCTAAAGCTGTGGGCTCCTCCATGGCCCAGTTATTGACCTGTGCCGCCCAGGGCAACGAACATTATACTGGTGAGATGACTTATGTTGCTTTTCAGCATATGAAACACAATATTTCAGGAGAATATATCTATCCTGAATATGAAATGTGCAGTATAACAACAGGATTTACACAAGTAGGACACATTCCTGGATTAACATCCCATCAACCAATCATCATTACCCTTTGAATTTGGGGTTAAGTCCTTGATTGTTTGGTAGAACACAAACAGCAAATGTTGATCCATGAGCATGTCTTGTTTTTTGTAAATAACGTTAAAACGAATTATGTACTATTTGAATACAAATTTAAATAAACGCTCCTGAAGCAATTTACAATGCATTCAAGATAATCGAACCCAAGACCTTGGCATCCCTAGTGAAATTCTCTACCAGTTGAGCTAAACAAAAAGTAGTTAATCACCCAGGTTTTTATTATCAAGTATCTTTTGCAACAAAAACAGAGACATTTGCAGAAATATCTAAATTCATCTACGATTAATATTTCATGCATCTACGAGATGCTTGTAAGCTGGCTGAGTTTTCCCAACAAAGCTGCTTCTTCCAAATTAACGGCATGAAAACTGAGAGGAGAGTGATGCTGTAACTTACCTGCACCACCCATCAATTTTTCACTCTGTCTGGCTGGATCGTTGCTCTCAGGAGAGCTTCTGAAGACAGATTTTAATGGCATGCTCGAACAAATCCCCCCTCTTCCACTCCGGCTCCTGCAGCTTCTCAAGCCAAGGGTATAACTAACCCCCGTCCCTCATTAATCTTATTTTCACTAGATTTAACATACCATCAGCAATTGGGCTCTACTTGGCTGGATAATGCAATTTGATGCAATTTGCCTGCATTGGCCCTTCCCTTTTTTTTTTGCTTTCTGTTCTATAAATAAAGGCCAGATCCCATATGGCGCCTTATTTTCTTTCCACACTCATTTACTGGAACAGCGGGGGCATTCTGAGTCAACCATGAGCCAAAATGAGGCATAAAACTTTATGTGGAGCAAAACATTTGGACTGGGTGCTTCAAAAATGTCCCTCATTTTGCATTACAGTTTATTGCAGTCGGTCAGTAAATGTAAAAATAAAAATAAATGTGTTTTTGATGACTGATACCAGTGTTGATAATTAAGAGAAGAATGTGGTTGAACGCCATTTATAATGCTATAATGGAATCCAAAAATGAAACCAAAAAAATCATACAAATTGGCAAAACTATTTATTTGCCACATTTTCTCTTTAAAAACAAACACTCTGAAGATTAATTAGGCCATGCAGACATCGTTATCAGATAATCTCAGTCTTTTACAATGATAGACTGATATAATGCCAAATATCGGCAATTAATCGGATTTGTCCAGTCAGTTATTGTAATAGATATGAATGAATGAATGATGCATAAATAAAGCTTTATTGTGTATTGTTGTACACCTAAAGCACTTTAAAATCATGTGGGAGGGTCTCTCCTCAACCACAGAATCTCATACAATCAAAAATCAGCCGATTAATGGTTCAGAGTGATATATCCTTTGATCGCTATGGTAAATATAATATCAGAATGTCAAATATAATTTATTATCTGGCCGATATATCGGTCGATAACTGATAGATATAATCTCAGAATGCCAAATATTTTCCAATTATTGTCCAGTTATATATTGTTCGATTGCTATGATAAATATATTCTCAGATTGCTAGATATCAGTGTAGTCTGCCCAGTTTATCAGAACACTGATAATTATAATCTCCTAATGACAGATATCATAGATTAAATGATCTGATCAATATATTGGTTGATCATTATGATCAAAATAATCTCATAATGTCAGATACTGGCAGATTAATCAGCCAATAATTGCCAAATTCAATGACTTATCACTCTAGTCAATAAATCAGCTAATCACTGAGATAGATATAATGTCACAGTGTTAAATATTGGCTGATATATTGGTCGATCAATATGCTAGAAAGATATCATATTAAATGGCAAATTTATGCAGATTAATCAGACTGGCCAATATATTGGTCAATCACTATGATAAATATAATCTCAAAATCATTCAGTCTGGTTGATGTATATTGACTGATTAATTAGTGATAAATTGCCCAATTGCTAAAATAAATATAATCTCAGAATACCAAGAATAGTCTTGTTAATATATTGGTTGATCACTGATATAATCTCAGAAATATTGCAAATATTATCCGATTATTCGGTCTAGCTGTTATATCGGTATATCACTGTAATAGATATAATAGCAGAATCTCAAATATTGTCCAGTTAATTGGTCTGACTGTTATATCAGTAGATCCCTGTGATGGATATAATATCAAATTGTCAAATGCTCTCTAATTACTAAATCTGTTTTATTGGTAGATCACAGTGATTTAATCTCAGAATGCAAAATATCGTACAAATAATCAGTCTGAATACAAAAGTCTGACTGTTATATTGGTAGATCATTGTAATAGATATAATCTCAAAATGGCAAATAGTGGTTGATTAATCAGTCTGATGATTATATTGGTAGACCACTGTGATAGATATAAGCTAAGAATGCCAAATATTGGCCAATTAATCGGTCTGTTATATCGGTAGATCATTGTAATAAATATAATCTCAAAATTGCAAATATTGGCCAATTAATTGGTCTGATGATTATATTGTTAGATTACTGTGATAGATGTAACCTCAGAATGCCAAAAATTGTCCAATTAATCGTCCTGGTCCATATACCAGTTATAATATATATTTTCAATTGCTTATATTTGTGTGTGTGTGTGTTTGCGGCAGGAGTGGCAGCAAGGGAAACCGCTCAAGCTCTGAGGACGTTGGCCCAGGCCGCGAGGGGAGTGGCAGCGAGTACCGTGGAGCCCCAAGCTGCAGCGGCCATGCTGGACTCTGCCTGTCACGTGATGGAGGGCTCGGCCATGCTAATCCACGAAGCCCACCAAGCCCTAGTGTGCCCTGGTGATGCAGAGAGCCAGCAGAGATTAGCACAGGTAGAACGACGCACATTACATGCATTCCACCATTAAACAACACGCAAATAACGACAGATGTCCACCCATCTGCGAGAACATGTATTCAATGACAAGTAGAAGCTAAAATAGAAGTTTGGTTGCATAGTTATCCAAAAAAAAAGTATTTATTCATCTTTATATGAGGCCAGAATAGTTTTTGTCTTCTTCAGCTACTGTGTTAAAACCAGATCAATCTCCCATCAGCTCCCTCTTGGCAATTATCTCCAATAAACTGAGCTATTTTCTATTGTCTCTCTGTTTCTCGGCGCACCCTTTTTCTGGAAGGCACCAGCGTGCCTCCTGATTCACACAGGTTCCTTTGGGATGCAAACATATTGCTTGGCATATGTCTGTGACAGTGGCATAAATTAGGGACACAGATTTCTCTGTTGTGCCGAGGGGCTGATTTGAATTTTAGATTCACGCCGCATCTCTCCGGGCTTTTGTAGAGTTATTGGTGGGAATGTGCGTGTTTGTTGGTGTTTTTCAGGTGGCGAAGGCTGTCTCTCACTCTCTGAATAACTGTGTGAACTGCTTACCTGGACAGAAGGATGTGGACATGGCTCTCAGGAGCATTGGCGAAGCCAGTAAAAAATTGCTTGTGGAAAATGTACGTTTTTTTGTCGGTTCTGTGTAGCTACTAGTGAGTCTAAAAATAAAACTGTGTAAATTATCCGAAAAATGTTATTACATAAATTGTTGCAATTTATAAATGCTGTTCACGGAAATTCCATCTGATCATGTTTCATGAATGAGGCCCAACAGTGATCAACCCTAACTTTTTCCAGTTTCCTCCATGCTCCAAATCCTTCCAAGAGGCCCAGACTGACCTGAACCACACGGCAGCGGAGCTCAATCATTCAGCCGGAGATGTGGTGCAGTCTACACGTGGGAGCAGCAGCCAGCTGGCTGTGGCTTCCGGGAAGTTCAGCCAAGACTTTGACGAGTTTTTAGATGCTGGCATCGAGATGGCCGGACACACTCAGGTACAGTTTCAGCGCCCTCTTAGAGCTGAGAGATCGTTCTTAACATGCTCCGCCCACAGAGAAATCTCATTGGTCCATTACATTTATGCATTTAGCAGATGCTTTTATCTAAAGCGACTTACAAAAGAGGAACCAAACAACTCTTCAAAGAGCTAACAATATTCATAATACACAATGCCAGGTTTATTAAACAGCTAGATTAGGTCCAAAATCCTTGAATTTGTTGCTTTGCACAACATTTTGCATTGTTTGAATACACTAATCAATTTCATGACACAATGTCAACTATTGTTCAAAAGATGTAAGATGTTTTTGAAAGAAGTTACGTATGCTCACCAAGGCTGCATTTATGTTTAAAAATACAGTACCAAATTATGTATTTGCATTTAAATAAGTGTTTTCGCTATTTTGATTATTTTAAATGTTATTTTTATTACTGCCATGCAAGCATCTTTCGAATCATTACTGTACCCAGTCTTCAGTGTCACATGATCCTCAGAAATCATTCTAATGCTGATTTGATGCTCAAGAAACATTTCTGATATGTTATCAATGTTGAAAACTGTTGTGCTGCTTAATATTTTTTGGAAACCATGCTGAATAACTATTACTTTCTTTAAAAATAAAATCACCTTTTGAAAGGTAGTATACACCGTATATATGTTAAACAACTACCCAAAGAGAAAAACCAAATGGCGTTCAACATTTCTCTAATGATTCATTGTTACTTGGCGCGCACATCATTCAATCAGGCACGAATTTTTTCAGAGAGCATGAAGCTGCTCCCCCTAATAACTCTTTGATGATGTTCTGGTTCTGCATGTTTTGTTGATTCATTTGGAGAGATGGGTGAGCAGAGGGGTTGATGGAGCGTGACATGCCCGTTAAAGGATTACTGAGGGATAGTGCGGGACCAGAGGTCTGGCTGGACAGAACAGGCCAGAAGCCATCAGCAGATAGTCTAGCTCTTTGAGAGCTAGCCCATCGAATTCATGTCAAATAACGCCACATTTGCTCTTTTTAAGGGCAACATTAAAAAGGCAAACACTGGTAAAAACAATGTTCGAGAAAACGTAAAAGTTTAAGGCAACCAGCTTCAGCAGATTTGAGTTTTCTCAACTTGTTGTTTTCAGTTTATACAACAAAAAGTTGAGAAAACTCAAAAATCTACTACACAAACAAGTTGGAAAAACTCAAAAATCTCCTGAAGCTGGTTGCCTTAAACTTTTAAGTTTTCTCAACTTTTGATTTTTGTACAGTGAATCAACTTGGATCATGAATATTAATTATGTGGAATCATATAATTAATATTCAGTAGGTCTACAATGCCTTGAAAGGCAGACAATGGTTTAGCACCTGTTTCGGTCTGTTCTGCACACAAAGCTGTCATATGTCTACAGAAGACGTGAAATATGTTGCTTAAGTAAGCCATATGGACCACATTATGATACTTTTATGGTATTTTGCATCCTTTTTGAAGTTTGAAAGCTTCCCCGTTTATACTTACATGGAAAAGTATTACAAGCAAGTTTACATTGTGCAGTTTTTCCTCACAATTCTGAGTTTACGTCTTAAAATTCTAAGTTTATAACATAATTGCAAGAAGTTAAAGTTAGAATTGTGAAATAAAAAGTCGAAATTACCTTTGTATTCCGTGGCAGAAACAAGCTTCCATAGAATAGTGACGAGTATGTTGTTAAAAAAGTCACATCAGTCATATGGGTTTAAAATGAAATGAGGGTAGTGATATTTTTAGGTAACCTATCCCTTTAAATTTTGTAACCATAAAATGTAACCTGTATTCAAAAAATACTGAGCATTTTTCTGCTGAAATAAAGTTGAAGAACAACATAGTTTGACTGCAGACTGAGCTGCCGTCTTTTGTTTCCATAGTCCAAAGATGACCAGATCCAGGTGGTTGGCAACCTGAAGAACATCTCTATGGCATCCAGCAAGCTGCTGTTGGCCGCCAAGTCCCTCTCCGTTGATCCAGGGGCGGCAAATGCCAAGAACCTCCTTGCAGCTGCGGCACGGTAGGAATGAGCTTCATTCGGCGGTCTAGAGAGAGTTTAGTGATCATTAACCAGTCAACCTGAGGGGCAGCCTGCTGGCCAACGACAAAAAATGAGCTATTCAGCTGAATGTTTTTGCAAAATGAGAAACTGTGTGTATGAGTGTGTGAGAGCATGCCTAGCTAACCATATTTTAACCAAAACCTTTGGGGGCCTCATTTATTAAACAATGTAAATACATTTTGTTGGTCACACTTTATTTTAAGGTCCAATTCTCACTATTAAAAAACCATTAACTATGGCTTTTGCCTCAAACTCCTATTGCTGCTTATTAATAGTTAGTAAGGTACTTGTTAAGTTTAGGTATTTGGTAGGATTAGGGATATAGAATATGGTCATGCAGAATATGTGCTTTATAAGAACTAATAAACAGCCAATATGTTAATAATAGGCATGCTAATAAGCAACTAGTTAAAAGTGAGAATTGGTCCCTATACTAAAATGTTACCGTTTTGTTTTGTTTGTTTGTTTGTTTTTTTTATTGTCAACTAATGCAGAAGTTTGCCTGTAAGGGTAAATTCAGGGTCAGGTTATAGTAAATATAACTAACTGTATATAAAATGGCCAACATCTTCGTTTAGGACCAATTCTCACTTTAACTACGACTTTTGCCTCAGTAAACTCTCAATTTTTAATAAACTCTTAAAAACTCTTAACGCTTTTTAATAGTTAGTAAGGTCGTTGTTAATTTAGGTATGGTTAGGGTTTGGCTGCACGATTATGACTAAAATCATAATTGTCGATTATTCCCTCGAAATTGTAATTGCGCTTAATAACGATTATTTCAATTTACTTTGAATGATGTTTATACCATTGTTTGATGCAACTGCATGCGGTATTTTTATATGAAAATAAACAAGCGTAAAACACTCTAACTTAAAAACCTTTAGTGCTTTTCTATAGTAACGGTATTAAGCCTCAAATGTCAAATATACAACGGATTGGTTTCTTCTTTAAATTATAAAAAAAGTAAAAATAAGAATGGTATTATAATGTTATACTAAAACAAAAATGGAATACCTTAACATAGTATGTAGAGATCAGTGACTGACGCATTGGGATCCGTATGGAAAACGCCACGATTGCTGACCCCCTCCAGTGCCCTGCAAAAGCCGGCAAGTCCCCCCACACCAGCTGGTGCGGAAGATAGGCATCGGCTAGGCAGAGGTGTCCGCCACTGCTGTTTCATACAGTGGTACATTGGATAACACTTGGAAAGCGTACCCAGTTGGGACGCTATGGAAGCCACATCCCGCACATAGGAGGTTTCATGTGGAATTACACATATGGACTGTCCCAGGGCAGTACTACATATGGAAGTATCTGCGGTAGACTCAACCCCCTGGGGTGAGATCACTACACAGCAGAGATGGCAGTGACGACTGCCAGGGAAAGACACGGGCTTATCGTGAGGGGAGCCGTACCGTGGAAGATTACACATGTGGGATCACCCGAAGGGGGTTATCTCTACACACGGGCACCTAGGCCAGCACAAGGGCTGACCTTGGGCATGCACACGAGTGCTGGACCTGGCGTCTGGCGCTCCGCCACGCCTGACCACAGAGGGTGCGGGAGGAACTCCACCAGGTTTCGCCATGGGGAACTGATTGAGGAGCACAAAAGCTCACGTATCCGGGTCCCCCCCCCCGTGAGAGGAATGCGCAGCAAGCGTGATCGACACCGAGAAGGTCCGGTGTTACTGCCTACCTGAGACAAGTACACGAGAGGACACGGGCTCTACACAGAGATTATAGAATCTCGCAAACGTGTTAGGCGTCGCCCAGCCGGCAGCTCTACAGATGTCTTCTATCGAGGCGCCCTGCGCCAATGCCCATGAAGATGCCACTCCTCTCGTAGAGTGCGCTCTCACTCCGAGGGGGCATGGTAAACGTTGGCCTGGTATGCCAAGACTATAGCCTCCACTAACCAGTGGGCCAGTCTTTGTTTGGAGACAGCCTTTCCCTACTGCTGACCTCCAAGCAGACAAAGAGCCGGTCTGAGGTCCTGAAGCTCCGCGTACGGTCCACGTAAAAGCGCAGAGCGCGAACGGGACAGAGCAAAGCAATGGCTGGGTCTGCCTCCTCCAGGGGCAACGCTTGCAGGCTCACCACCTGATCCCATGTGGGGCTGAAAGCTGTGGGAACTTGGCATGTCCGGGCCGGGTGTCTCAGGCCACGTGACGAGTTGTAACCCTCCCGAATTTTTGTTTTTTTTCTAGGCACGAATCGTCGACCGAGAATGCCTGCAGGTCCCCCACCCTCTTGACCGAAGCCAGTGCAGTGAGGAGCACTGTCTTTAGCGACATAATCTTAAGCTCTATTGACTGCAGAGGTTCGAAGGGCTCCTCCTTCAGGGCCGTTAGGACCGAGGGGAGATCCCAAGAGGGAAACAGGTGAGGGCGCGGAGGATTCAGCCTCCTTGCCCCTCTGAGAATCCTGATGATCAGGTCGTGCTTCCCTAGAGACTTACCGTCTACTGCATTGTGATGTGTGGCAATGGCGGCAACATACACCTTAAGTGTGGAGGGAGACAGCCTTCTCTCCAAGCCATCCTGCAGGAAAGAAAGCCCGACTGCGATCGGCTCTACGTGGGTCTTCCAGGCGGGAAGAGCACCACCCGACGAACAGGTTCCACTTCACCTGTACGTGTCTGGTGACGGCTCTCAGCTGATCGTGGTGTTTACACGTACCAGGCTGGAGGTATCCCCCTGAACCTCCGCGTCCCTCCGGACCATAAGTGGACGATTCCACAGTCTGGGACTGCGGGTGCAAGAGGTGGCCCTCATTCGCTCTGACTAGGAGATCCCTCCATCAGATGATTCGCACAAGGAGGGGCTTTGCGCGATGAGCATCAGTTCGGGAACCAAGTCCAACTGGCCATTTTATGCGCCACCAAGAGGACCTGCTCGACTCGCCTCCCTGACCTAGCGCACAGTCTGCGCGAGAAGCTCACTGGGGAACCGCATCTTTTGCGTAGGCACCGGCCAGCTGCCGCCAGTGCGTCCGTCCGGGGTCCTCGGCCCATGAGTACACCCCTGGCAATGGGACGTGTCTGGGGAGGTAAACAGGTCTACCTGAGCGTCCCCAAGGCGTCTCCAAATCAGCTGGACTGTCTTGGGGTGGAGTTGCCATTCTCCCGGAAGGGCGGCCTGACGTGAGAGCTCGTCGGCTGCACGGTTGAGCTCGTCTGGGATGTGAATGGCGCGAAGTGACCTCAGATGTTTCTGACTCCAGAGGAGGAGGTGGTGGGAGAGTTGCGACATGCGACGGGTGCGTAGACCGCCCTGGTGGTTGATGTGTGCAACGGTCGCAGTGCTGTCCGTACGGATCAGTACGTGCTTGTCGTGTAGCAGCGGTTTGAAGCGGCGCAGAGCCAGCCATACTGCTTGCAATTCGAGGCAGTTGATATGCCACTGTAGTCGGGGCCCCGACCAGAGCCCCGCATCTGCATTCCCCGCTGCACATGGCCCCGCATCCCCTGGCTAGTCTCTTTGAAACACACAACATGCCTGATACTGTGCCCAAGGGATACTCCTGTCCTCGAGAAGGCAGATCTGTCCAGGTCTGAGGGTCTGAACGCAGAAACAGGGGTAACAGAAACCCGGTAGTGCCGTGGTGCCGCCATGCCCATCCTCTGACGCCGTCGGGAAGGCCAATTCTGAAGCGGTCTCATATGCGCACCCGAGTCGCGTGACAGCCTGCGGATGCATATGCCCCAGGAGCCTCTGCCATTGTCTCAGTGAACGCGCGCCGCTTGCACTGGAAGACCCCGGCAGTTCGCATCGACATGCGAGCCTCGCGCTCTATGATAGACGTTCCGAGATTTGACTCGAGTCCGATTCCATGCCGAGAAGAGATCCTCTGCAGCCGGAGAGAGTTTGCTCTTTTCCCCTTTGACCACCGAAGCCCCCTCCGTCTTGATGTTGACTGGCACCATAGGCCTGTTTTTTCGCACGACTGTGCGCTCGGGCTGGGCCAGTATAGCCAGTTCCGTCGCTGTAGTTGAGAACGCGTAAATTCCCGCTTCCGCTCAAGGAACTATGGCTGCCTCCACGACCTTTGAAGACACTAGGCGACAGGGATAGCCCGAAGGGGAGAACCTTGTACTGATATGCTCGCCCTTCGAACGCAAATGCGGAGAAACGGTCTGTGTCGAGGGATAATCGAGACATGAAAGTACGCGTCTTTGAGGTCGACCGCTGCGAACCAATCGAGAGGACGGATGCATTGAAAGATGTGTTTCTGCGTCAACATTCTGAACGGGAGTTTGTGAAGGGCCCGGTTCAGCATGCGTAGGTCCAGGATTGGTCGTAATCCACTGCCTTTTTTGGGTACGATGAAGTATGGGCTGTAGCAGCCCGACCTCATCTCGGCTGGAGGGAACGGCTGTATCGCGTCCTTCGCCAGCATTACCGCGATCTCTGCACGCAAGACAGGAACATCCCTGTCCAGCACAAAGGAGAACCGAATGCCCCTGAACTTGGGAGGGCGCCGTGCGAACTGAATCGCGTAGCCGAGTCTGATGGTTTTCATGAGCCAGCGAGACGGCCTGGGGAGCGTTAACCAGGCCCCCAGCGACCGAACTAGAGGGACCAGGGAGACCACTGACGTACCCGGAGTGGGGCAGCGAAGTGGAACCCAGGGACCCAACCCGGGAGGCCGCGCGTCCAAGGGTGGGTCTGAGTGCGCAGCGCGCGACTTACCTGGCTCCACTGGTGGGCAGGTGGCTCGTGAGGAGGCGTAGCGTCCTTTGACTGAACCCTGCTGCCCATTGGCGAAGGGAGAGGGGGCCGGCTGATGGTGGAGTCTGGGGGTCTTCGTTCACCGCCGTCCTCCCTCCCTCCTGTGGGCCCTGAGGCAAGGAACTGCTCTTTTAGTGAATTTTGGTACCACTGGCTGGGTAGCCAGTGGCGGAACAAAAACAACAGGGAACATAAGATTCTCCACCCGGCACTCCTCCGGTGGAGGGAGTGGTGCGTTCACCATCTCCCAAAGAGCAGATCCCTCCATCTCTGGGTCGCCCGTCTCAGGGACGCCACCTGCTTTGACGCTTCACGGGCTTGGCAGGGGCGGATGCGGTTTCGCGGCAGTCACGCTGCGGCCGTTAGAGGCTGCTGTGAGGTCCTGCTCCAGAGCGGATGTGTATGCCGGCAGGAGGGTGCCCTCGGCGATGAGCAGACAGAGGGCTGCAGCCGGCGGTGGGGTGCGGACAGCAGCAGACCGCCTGGGCAGGATGTGTCGGAACGCCTCCGTTTGCTTCTGTGCGGTGGAGAACTGTTGGTCAAAGCCCTCCACCGCTTCGCCGAATAGGCGGGCCTGGGAGATCGGGGAATCCAGGAAGCGATGCTTGTCGGCCTCCAACATATCCGCCAAGGTCAGCCATAGGTAGCGCTCCTGGACCACCAATGTGGACATCGTCTGAACCAGGGCCCGCGCCGTGACTTTCGTCGCCCTTAGCGCGAGGTCCGTCGCCGTGTGCAGTTCCTGCAGCACACCTGGGTCAGTACCACCCTCGTGCAACTGCTTCAACGTTTTGGCCTGGTGGACTTGCAGGAGGGCCAAGGCGTGCAGGGCGGAAGCGGCCTGTCCAACAGCACTGTAAGCCTTAGCCGTCAGAGCGGATGAGAACCTACAGGCCCTTGACGGAAGGCGTGGACTACCTCTCCAGGCGGCGGCGCTTTGCGGTCAGAGCTGCATGGCAATCGCGCGCTCAACCGGAGGGATGTCCACATACCCTTGGGCCGCCCCCGCGTCGAGGGTGGTGAGGATGGAGGAGGCACCAAGTCTGTTTCGTGCAGAAAAAGGTGCCTTCCAAGACTTAACCTCCTCATGCACTTCCGGGAAGAGTGGAACCTGAGGCGGCTGCCGACGCCCGGCCTGCACCACCAGGAACCAGTCATCCAGCCTCGAGCGTTCGGGAGATGGAGGAGGCCTCCAGTGCAGCCCGACTCTCTCAGCGGCCCGGGAAAGCATAGCGGTCAGCTCTGGAGCTGACTCGGGCAACGCCACTCTACCTAACGGTGACAGCGCAGCCGAATCGTCATCTCCAGACCCTAGCTCGCCCTCCGATGCACTCGCGACATCCTGTCCCCCTCTCCTGTGCCCCTCCCACAAGATTGCTGGACCCCGCCTGTCCGGACGGCCTCACTCTCGTCCGGAGCGCCAGGTGGTGCGACATGCTCGAGGAGTGAGAGGCCCGCGGAGACGTACTCGATGGGGAAACTCTCACCGTGACCCTCAGTTCTCCCTGACCATTAACCGAAGTAGCCCTCCGAGAACCAGAGGAGCTAGAGCGGGTCATGGCAAGGGGGATACCCCCCCTTTTAATGAGGAGGTATCTGGACCGCAACGTTGCGATGGTCATGTTCTCGCACTGAGAACATGATTCATCCATGAGCGCTGCTTCAGCGTGATGTAAGCCCAAGCACGAGAGGCAGTGATCTTGACCATCAGATGGAGGCAGGAAACGAAGTAGGAAATGCACGAGCGGGAAGCCATCTTTAAAAGACGCCCGTCGCTCGTGAAGCTCTTTTAGAATTTGCTCTTTTAGAAATGGAAAAAACATTCTTTTAGTGAGAGCGCTGAAGCGCCTAGGGGAGGTCGCGGCGAGACCGCAGATTGGAAGCTGCAGCCCGCCGAGGTTTCTGCAGCCTGGATGGCAACCCCCACTGACACGCCGTAACAACAACGCCAGCTGTTTCCAAACACTCGTGGAGATTTGTCTTGTAGAAGGCTCGGCTCCGAAGCGAATAGCTGATGTGCGTTTGCACGCGCTCTGCTTTTATACCTGCGCTGCGGGGCGGGGTGCGCATGGCTAAACACGCACGCCCACTGTCATTGGCTTGTTTAGTTACACTCGAAGTGGATTGGTCCCTCTAAGCGAGATCCAATTCGTCTCCACACGTAACGTTAACCGTGACTGACTGACTGGGAACAAAACCGATCTTAAGTGTGCCGAATAGCATAAGTGGACTTTGAACGATTAATTGCCACTTTGAATGATTATGTAATTGTGGCATCCATAATTGTAATCGTGATTAGAAATTTGATTAATCGTGCAGCCCTAGGTGGGTTAAGGGATCTAAAATATGGTCATGCAGAAAAAGGCATTAATATGTGTTTTATAACATTATAATAACATCTAATAGCTATATACAGGTATGCATGCATAACTATTGAAGGCAGTTTAGTATGATTTGGTTCAAAAATAATTTTTATGCTGGTTAAAAGTCTCTTCACATCCCGATAGCAAACACCAAGTAAAGTGGTCTAAACTTATATGTATTTATATCGTCTGTGCATGCGTAGGACCGTAAAATGTTCGTCCAATCAAAATGTTCGGTCCGGACATTACGATAGGGTGTCCTTCCTGCCTGTCAAAATATGTATTTGCATACCTCTGCGCACCCTTTTTGCGCAGAGATGATACGTCATCAGTGCGTTCCAGCGAGAGTGAAAGGCGCTATTATTGTAATATTATGCACTTTGTTCTGTAATGTTTTCTCATGGGTGAATGAGACATGATGTAATCTGACAGCGTTGCATTCAATTCCCCACCAAAGCCATCTCTAATCGTGTCGCTGGTTATTCTCTGGTCTGCCTGCGGGCGTGTTTTGGAGGAGGCGTGGCTTTGCAGAGTCATTATGCCGGGAAGGTGGGGATCAAAGCTAGCTTGCTATCGCTAACCTTTCTGAAATCGCCTACCCTACCTTTAATAGTGAGCATTGGTCCTTAAAATTTAATTGTCTATGTTCTGTCTACCAAATGTCACCTTGAGAAAAACAATTAAATACACATTACTATGGTCAAGCAAGCATGTTTGGAGAGTGTGTTTGTTTATCTGTTTTTGTTTGTTAGTTTTCAAGTGTTTGTATTTATGTGAGTGTGTATGTTTGTTAGTGCATTTTGTTTGATTATGTACGAGTGTTTGAGTAAATGTTTTGTTAGTGAAAGTTTGTTTTTGCTTATGTGTGTTTGCTTGTTTTTGTCTGAGCGTGTTTGTGATTGTTAAGGTGAGTTTTGTTTGTTATTGTATGAGTAGATTTGTTAGTGTGCATTTTATGTGAGTTTTGTTATTGTGTATGTTTGTGTTTTTTAGTGTGTGTGAGTATTGTTAGTGTGTGAGTATATTTGTTTGTTAATGTTTGACATTTGTTTGTTATTGTGCTGGCATATTTGTGTTTGTTATATTGGTAGCGCTTTATTTTACAGTCCTGTTCCTCATGTACATACTATGTACTTATTGTAGTAATTACAATAACTAGGTACTAACCCTGAACCTACCCCAAAACCTAACCCTACCCCATGTAGTTACCTTATATTACCAGTACTTTCTTGGGTAAGTACATTGTAAGTACATGCAAGTACCCGTACTATAAAATAAAATCCAACCGTTTATTTGTTGTTGTGTGAGTATGTTTGTGTTTATTATTGTGTGAGGGAGAGTTTTGTTATTGTGTGTGTGTTTTGTAATTATTTAAGTTGTTTGTTATTGTGTATGTTTGTTGTGTGTGTTTTTTGTGTGTGCTTGAGTTTTGTTTGTTATCGTGTGAGTATTCTTTTGTTTCTATTGTGCATGTTTTGTTTGTTAATGTTTACATTTTTTTATGTGTGGGCTTATTTTTGCTTGTGTGTGTGTGTGTGTGTTAGCTTGTATGTTTGTTGATTTGTTATTTGGATTTTCTTGAACGTGAGTGTTTTTGTTTGTGTGTTTGTTTGTTATTGTGTGAGTATGTTTGTGTTAATGTGTGTTTTGTTGCTAGTGTATGTTTGTTAGTGTTTGAGTATTGTTATTGTGTATGTTTGCGTGTGTGCATGTTTTGTTAGTGTTTGAGTTTTGTGGGTGTGTTTTGTTTGGGTGTGAGGGATTTGTTGGTTAAAATGTTTTGCTTGGATTACATGTATGTGAGTTTTTGTTTGTGGTTTTGTTATTGACTTTGCTGCTGTGTTTGTTAGTGTGTCAGGTTTGTGTGTTTTGTCCAACGTCCCCCACATAAGAGTAATTATACAGCATTATAGATATAATGTCATAAGGAAAATTGGAAGAAAAAAAGGAGAATTGTTTTGGGCTTGAGTTACATTTACAGCCAGAATTAGGGGATAGAAAATATTATTAGCTCAATATAAAAACATAAGAAGACAGTGGAAAATACCTATCATGGTGAAAAAGAATTCTGTGTGTGTGTGTGTGTGTGTGTGTGTGTGGTGTTGGTGTTGGTGAGTAGAGAGAGAGAGAGAGAGAGAGTGCTGTAGAATCCTCTCGGGTACCACAGGAAAGCAGCTGCTCCTGAGGGTTTTGAGCTAGATTGATTTATTTTCCTTAATGAAGGAGAGAGCAGACTGACACGCATACACTCCAACACACACATACTCACTCAAATCTTGGCTCATATGAGTGTAACAAAACCTTGTTTTGTCATGATTCTGATAAATTTGTAAGACCTCAATGTGTGCCTCCTTCCTACATTTAGGGAGTGAAAGCTCAATGAGAAAAATAGATTTGATAAGTGAAGTCTTTGAAGGAGCTTTTTGTGTCATTCTGACTGTGTGTGATTTTCTTGTTTCAGAGCGGTCACAGAGAGCATTAATCAACTCATCACACTGTGTACCCAGCAGGCACCAGGACAAAAAGAGTGTGACAACGCTCTACGGGAACTCGAGGTGCTTGAACACACACACTTAATCTTACGAAGTTTATCCGTTTTATATTTGAGATGAGTATTGATGAAATTATGATGGTTTTGTACTTCTATGAATTAAGGAAATTACGTTGCTTTCTTATAACTACTATCTGAATATTACACATATATACTATATAGATATATTATATATTATATGCAGCAATATCATATTCTATCACTATATTTCTCAAACAGTATGTAATAAACCAATCGATGAGGGCCTGTTTTTTTCCGGTTAGGTCTTCTATGGTGGTCTTACATAAATAAGATCAACGTTAGATCATATTTGGCCTTATTTGTTGATTAATCCAGCGATTGTTGATGCCGTTGGTGAACATTCAAATATTACATCCACATGTCATTTGTGCTTACAGTAGAGCCACTATTATTTGGGTCAAATTTTTTTATATTTTTTAATACTACAATCGATTGCTTCTGTTGTCCTCCTTTGTAAGTCGCTTTGAATAAAAGCGTTTCGGATTGGGTTGGCTAAAATGGACTGGAACGGTAATAAATCAACCTTTGTCTCAGTTTGAAATTGTTTTTCTGCCCAAACACAAATGCATCACTACAACCTCTTTTTCTTTTCACAGTTTCTGAGGTATTTGGTGGTGTGCTTTTTATTACATTTATGAGCCTTGAAATTCTTTGATATACTGTAAGTTAGAAATATCTCAAATATCTCAAAGCAACAGGCATGCTCAACATCTCAACATATTAACCTTTCCCTCTCCCATGAACACACAGGCTGTTCGAGGAATGTTGGACAATCCCAATGAGCCGGTCAGCGATCTCTCTTATTTTGACTGCATTGAGAGCGTTATGGAGAATTCCAAGGTAAAGAATCCATCACAACATTCCTGAATTCTCTAAAGAAATCTGTTCGTTCCAAATGTTTACACATCTCACCGTCTGACTGAACAGGTTCTCGGGGAGTCCATGGCTGGAATCTCACAGCATTGTAAGACGGGAAACGTGCCAGCGTTCGGGGATTGTGTGGGTGTGGCGTCCAAAGCGCTGTGTGGGTTGACTGAGGCAGCGGGACAGGTGAGCTTTTGGCCTGATACTCTCTGAAGCTGCTCCCACAATGCATTTGAAACATTATGCTTTAGAAATGCGATTAAAAAACTTTTATCAACACCATTTGATTTAATCGACAACTTGAAAATGCTTTTGCAACACATTTAGCTTTTGGTGACAGGGCTTGTATTTATTCATCAGTAAATTAGAATATAATATAATAATACAGAAAGAAAATAATAAATTAAAAGATTCAAAACATAGCTATGCTGCTTTTGGTTATATACGTTTTTTATATTTTATATATGTTTTACTGTCTACAGTGCATTGATTTTGTCAGCAGAGATGTTTTTAGGTGGAAAAGGGTTCATTTTGGAGTAGTATTAGTAAAAAAAAGTTAAATAATGTTAAGTGCACAAATTAATTAAGAAAAATGTGTCATGTATAATGTAATGTAATAATTATGAATATATTAATTAAAACATGTAAAAAAAATAATGGATTAAAGAAGCAAAAGTAATTTATCGTGATTGGTTAATTGGTTAATATTAATTTTTTTGTGCCCACTGGCTTGGTTTTATCTTTCGTTTCAGAGGTGGAAAAAGGAAACAATTGTGATGTGATTTATTATTTTGTAGATTTAAAAGTAATAATACATATTTATTGTAATAATGTACACTACCCAAATTAATCTTGCACAACAAGGGAAATAATATAAATATACATTTAATATATATACATTAATCTAATATATAATAGTAAATAAATACATACATTTTGGTTTCATGTTGAATTTACTAGTTCAACATGCCTTTATTTTTCGTCAGGCCTCTTATTTGGTAGGAGTCTCAGACCCCAACAGCCAGTCGGGTCATCAGGGATTGGTCGATCCCATCCAGTTTGCAAGAGCCAATCAGGCGATTCAGATGGCCTGCCAGAATCTGGTGGACCCGGCCAGCAGCCCATCCCAGGTGACCGGCTCTTTAGTATCAAGTTTCATTCCTTATTTTTTACTTGTCTGGCCATATCCTGATTGGCTTTTTGTGGTTTTTGAATCTCTGTGGCTTGCATTTCCTCATCTTTTTGGTTGTGTAGGTTTTGTCAGCAGCTACCATTGTTGCAAAGCACACCTCGGCTCTTTGCAACGCCTGTCGTCTGGCGTCTTCCAAAACAGCCAATCCTGTAGCCCGGAGACATTTCGTGCAGTCAGCCAAAGAGGTCGCCAATACCACGGCTAACCTTGTCAAAACTATAAAGGTACAGCCTTCAATTAATTACCAAAAGATTATTTGGTACCAAAGTAATTGATAATTGATTGAATCGTGTGCATTAGCATGAAGAACTTGAGCTTGTCTGACCATTTGCAACCTTATAAGCATTGATAAAGCTTTATTTATGCGTGAGGATTGAAGTGTTTCGGCAGATGTGATCTCTCTGCTGTGTTTCTCAGGCCTTGGATGGGGATTTCTCCGATGAGAACCGCGAGAGATGCCGAGTGGCCACGACCCCGCTGATAGAAGCTGTGGATAATCTCTCCACCTTTGCCTCCAACCCTGAGTTTGCCAGCATCCCTGCGCAGATAAGCCATGAGGTGATGAAATACTGAATATTTCATTTATAATTTTTTGTGTGAGTGTGTGGGTACTCATTCCACTGAATTTTTAGAGCCAAATTTTAAATCTTGAACCAAATCAAGAGGACAGACCAATCGAAAAATGCCAAAAACAATGCTCTGGGGTTAGGATTTGTCTTTTTTGGGCCTTCCAGACAAACTGTGTAATAGTGAATCTTTCTGCAGGTTACAGCCGATTTGATCAAAAACGTTGATTCATTCAGAAACAGTTACTTTATGAGTGTATCAGTAGGTGCGTGTACATGGAGCATTGTAATCAGTTTAAGAGTCCAATCCGAATGAAAATGTTCCATGTAAACACCTCAATCGGAATAAAAATGTCCAAACCGAATGACATTGTAATCGGTTTGAGAGGGGTGGGATAAACCTTTCTATAAACCGAACAAAATTAAAATCCTACCAAGTAAACATGCATTAAACCGATTACTTTGCGGCATTCTGGAATTTGGGAACACCGACACTACAGTAGAGACTGGGAAATAGTGGAGGTAGATGTTAAAATTTAAATGATACAGTTATAAACACATTAGAATGGAGAACGCTTGCTGTGTAATGAACTGCCATATCTGCTCTCATGACCGGAGTGGAAAACGGATCTGAAATTAAGCGTAATTTTCAGCTTTTCAGCTTGAAACAACACAATGGTGAGAGAATAGCTCAATGAAAATAAACAACTTGACCAAAATTTGCCTTTGTCATTTGTATTGATTTATTGCAGATTCATAATTTCCAATCTGCTTGAATTTATAAGTGCTCACGCCATGAATAATGTATAAAAACACGCTTGGAAATGTTATTTGTGATATAGCTCCTTGCAATCACTCTCCGTGTTCATAAAGCAACGCTCCTTTGATTTATTGTTCAGCAACTCTTGGTAAGAAATCGTTTATTTGTTCTATTTTAAGTACAGTAAAACTTCTTAGTATCACAACACAATTAATTTCAGAGCTGCGTTACAGAGGGTCGTACTGTTATTTTATCCCTCAATGCTTTAACGTTTAGAAATTATGGCGATATGATGATGTGTGTTGATCAACTGGCTGAGATCAAGCTATATTGTGTTTATTATTTTATCTGATAGATATATCTGTGCAACTTAGTTATTAGAAACTGCAAATGAGAAATCAGTTTGGTTCTGTGTGTGGTCTGATAGAAGACAGGCGTATAATTTCTATGAATGTGAATGTCACATGACTGAGCGCCCCTCAGAATGCCGCCGGGATTCATATTCGTTCCGTTATAGCAGGGGTGGCGAACGTCGGTCCTGGCGAGCCGCAGCCCTGCAGAGTTTTGCTTCAACCCTAATCAAACACACCTGAACAAGATCAGGTCTGAACGGTTATTAGGAAGCTACAGGCAGGTGAGTTTTAATTAGGGTTAGAGCTGAACTCTGCAGGGCTGCGGCTCTCCAGGACCGGAGTTCGCCACCGCTGGTTTATAGCAAGCACAAGCAGCTATTAACGCGGGCGTTTTTTTCCCCTGGTGATTTGTATTTATTGTCATTCGGATTAGATAACGTCTCATGTAAACAGTCCACCGAATCTTTCAATCGGAATGACAAAAAAGTGTGCATGTATACGTGGCTATTGAATCATTTACTCAACCGATTTGTTCAAAAGCACTGATTCGTTCAGGAACAAAACAAATGACTGTCTTTGAATGAATCATTTAATCATTTACTCAACTGATTTGTTCAAAAGCACTGATACGTTCAGGAACGAAACAAGTGACTGTTTTTCTGAGTGAGTCATTAAATCAACTCAACCAATTCATTCAAAAGCACTGATTCTTTCAGGAACAAAACAAGTGACTAGTTGTGTCTGAAATCAGATACTCTCTAAGTTGGTAAAAAAAAAATGTAAATAAGTAATTGCTTTGCAAACAAAGTATGTTCTATATAGTATGAATGTGGTCGTATGAACATAATCCGTATATGCAACATCCATCATGTTTTCTTTGTCATGTGAGCATCAGTTGCATTGCTTTACTGCCATTCAGAAATATTCTCAGATAATCGCCAGATGTAGTAGGCCTTCTGTTTTATGAATATTGTGATTTCGGACAAATGACTACTTTCCCATTTTTCGCCTACAGTATAGTAGGGAAGTATGTGATTTCAGCCGTAGCCCGTCTTTATTAGTGAGTCATAATAAAGACTGTTCACTTGACCAATTTGATTAAAAGCACTGATTCATTTAGGAAACAATTGACTGTCTATATGAGTGAGTCATTGAATCATTTACTCAACCTATTCCACTTACTCATTCAGCAATTAATCAAGTGGCTGAGTTTTTGAGTGAGTGATTGAATCATTTATTCAAATAAGTTGTTAAAAAGGACTGATTCATTTAGAAACAAAACAAGTGTCTGATTTAAGAGTGAATTATGGAATTATTCACTCAAGCAATTCATTCAGAAACACTGATTCATTCAGGAAAGAAACACCACTAGTGTGGGTTGCTCAGAGACAAGCAAAGATTGATTTATTTGTCTATTTTTGTACCATCAGTCACAATGGTTCCAAAGTAACTGCTAATATTTTGTCTAAAATGAAAAATTTTCAATTTAGCACGCATGGTTAATTGTCACTTCACGTGTACTGTATTTCTTTGTAAAATGTGCCTACACTGACTCCATGAATAACTAGATGATGACTCTGCCTCTGAAATATTGCCTGTAATGTTGTGCCAAAACTACGTGGTTTCTCTCCGTTCACTGACTGTTTGACACTGGTCTTCCTCACAGGAAGTCTAAAAGATCAGTGAGTGTTCATGGGAGTTTTGTTTTTAAACACAAGTCCCTGACAATTTTATCACCTCAGTCTGTTTCTGGGGTTTGTGGGAGTTTGGTTCTGTTCTTACAGCAGCTTCTTGCATGTTTTTAACATCTTGTTAGTTGTTAATAGAATTATTTAGGACTGAAAGTGTGTTTGTATCAACATTCAAACAGTTTTGGTGATTCATCACATTTTTGCATTTGATGTTCTGTTTTTTGATGGATGGGTAATATAATAAAAAATATTTAACATTTTAAAAATATAAAAAATGTATTATGAATATCATAAAAAAAAAATTTTATTACAAACTGAAAATATTTTGTAAATATTTACAACATTATGTTCCCTTTATATACGGTACTCACATTTTTATTTGACTTTAAGAACTAAATAATTAAAAACACTAAACTAAATTGTTTTCAATCCCAGGGTTCAGCAGCCCAGGAGCCGATCCTTCGCTCAGCCCGTTCAATGCTGGACAGCTCCACCCACTTATTAGAGACCGCCCGCTCGCTCATCCTTAACCCCAAAGACCCTCCCACCTGGTCCATCCTGGCAGGCCATTCCCGCACTGTGTCAGACTCCATCAAGAGCCTCATCACGTCCATCAGGTCAGCATCTTGCAAATAAACACCTGATTCAGCGGTTTGGTGAATGTGAAAAGCTCGCGGCTTCAGTCTCCATCAGGTGATAAATAATAAAGATGAGGTTTAATTTAAACTTGTATTAAATAACTGAAGAGCAAGCATTATTAACAGTAGCAGCTGTTCAGTCCTCACACACGCTCTCGTTCTCTTCTCAAATCTTCCCGCACACAGAGTCTGTTCCCCTCATTACAGCTCCAGGGGGATGTAATATCACCAACGAGCAGTGAAATGGAAAACCAGGGAAAGCCAATGAATACAGAATAATTATTACATTAAATTGAAACATAAACAGTTAAGTAAATCAATGTATAAACACACAAAACTGTCACAATAATTATTTAACAATTTCACCTGTGTGTTAGATTTAGTACACATTTAAATATACAGTATATTTAATAAATAGGGTATGTGTTTATTTATTATTTGGTGTCTGTTTCCTAATATGTGTAATATTTCGTTTAGACCTAGTTTTTATTAGACACACTACTGTTTAAAAGTTTGGCGTCAGTAAGATGTCCTTTATTGAACATAAAAATGTTTTATTCAGAATCAGGAAGGATGCCGAATGACATCTATAATGTTCCAAAGATTTCTATTTCAATACTGCTGTCTTTTGCTTTCTGTTCATCAAAGAATCTTGAAAAACGAATGTATATGGTTTCTACAACATTTTACGCAGCACAACAGTTTTCGACTTGTAAATCATAATAAAAAATTCTGCGCCGCAAATCAACATATCAGAATGATTTCTGAAGGATCATGTGACACTGAAGAATGGAGTAATGAAAATTCAGCTTTGCATCACAGGAATACATTACATTTTACATAAACAGTTCCCAGTGCAGCAGTTTCAATAAATTACTTATTTAACAAAACTAGATGTGCTCGGCCCTCGCTGCCCATCTGGCTGCCCTCCACACACTGTCCTCCAAGATCAACCAATCAGAACTGGACTGTACAGCATTCCTGTTGGTGTGTGTGTGTGTGTGTGTGTGTGTTGTGGTGGTGTGTGTGTGTGTGTGTGTGGTTTGTGTGTGGTTGTTTGTGTGTGTGCGCGTGCGTGTGTGTGTGCGTGCGTGCGTGCATGAGTGTGTGTGAGTGTGCGTGTGTGAGTGCGTGCGTGCGTGCGTGCGTGCGTGTGCGTGAGCAAAAGCACCTACGTCTGCATTGACTCCTGTTTTATGAAACTGTAATGTACAATATCTGGAGTGAGCTGAAAAATCGAATTCAATTAAGCTGAAAAACACCCCACGGCAACCCTGTAGCAACCTCGTCTCCTCTGATGTGACAGGGACAAGGCCCCTGGGCAGCGGGAGTGTGACCAGTCCATCGACAGCATCAACAAGAGCATCAGGGACATCGAGCAGGTGTCCCTCGCCGCAGTGGGTCAGAGTCTGCCCCGCAGAGATGACATCTCTCTGGAGGTAAACCAATAAAACACCTGTCTGTGTCAAAACCTGCCATCACTCTATAGTAACATTACGTTTCTTTAATGTTGCTCTGGTGCACTGTTACTTTCTATTAGGTCTACAACAGCTTGTGTTGTGACATCAAGCGTTATGAATCTATGGAGGACTAGGAGTGCTGCTTAAAAAAAGATTAAAAATGAAATTAATCATCAAATGTATTTATGTACTAATTAAAATGTAAGTACATAAAATGCTTAAACTACAAATTCAACAAATAAATAGACATGCATCTATTTATTTCATAAATAGTTAATTTAAATAGCATTTTATAAATGCTATACACTGCTTTTCTATATGCGTTTAAAAAAAGCCATATTGTTCAAAAAAATTGGACAGTTCAAATGTGGGAGCATCTAATGAACTTTCGACTGGATTTTAAGACACACACCTATAAAATGTTGCATTTAATAATTTGTTATTCATGTATTATTTTATTGTTGCATTGAAATACATTTTTAAACTATATAGTTATACTATTTATTTGCCAATTTGCCAAGTAATTTCTTTACTTTTCTAAATTAATGAATAAATCAATACTTGATTAATTTTATATTTAAGTGGCACCCCCAGTTCTCCATATCAGAGATTTAGTGTTATTTTAGAATTATTTATATACTATAGAATATTAAAATTTGAAGTATAGTTTATTTTATTTTTCAGTTTTCATTTTAATTTTAGTTTGCGTTTTAGTAATTTTGTGATTTTGTCATTTTTATTAGATTTTTTCGTATGTAAAACTTTCAGTTTCATTCGTTTGTGACCATTTATTTGTAGAGCATTTTTATTTTCAAGTTTAAGTTTTTCATCAAATATTTGTATTTTTTTTCCAACTTTATTTCAATAAACAAAAACAATTTTTAATAGTTTTAGTTTTATTTAACAATAGCAGCCCTTTTTATGATTTGTAACAAAATGCCTTTTGGGGATTAATAATTGTGTGTTTTAGTTTGTTAAAAAAAACATTGCTGGTGTTAATGTTAGTAATATTGTTAAAGAGTTCCTTTTTCCTTTTAATATCTTAACTATATATTTTAATATAGTTTTTATGACGCTTTCCCCTTGGAATCATGCAGGTTTATTATACCTTTAATAGTTTAAGAATTTGATACCGGGTCTTTAAAAGTCACACTTTAGTTTCATGTTCAATTCTAACTAGTAACTAACTATTACCTGCAACTTTTGCCTCAGTAAACTCCTAATTTGCTGTGTATTAAGAGTTAGTAAGGTAGTTGCCAAATTTAGGTATGGGGTAAGTTTAAGGAATCTAAAATATCTCATGCAAAATAAGCCATCGATATGCACTTCATAAGTATTACTAAAATCAGCCAATATGCTAGTAATATGCATGCTGATAAGCAACTATTTAATAGTGAGAATTGGTTCCTACACTAAAATGTTACCCCTATAAGAATATATACTGTAAATAAGATCTATTTTGATTGGCTAACCTCTATGTACTGTTCAAATCCCAGTGAACCAAGTTGTGGAAAACAGGCATTGCTATGTAAATGTGGCTAGTCATATGTTAACATTAATAGTTGAATAATTTTTTTGAAACTTGGTCTTTAGAAAGAGGTCACACTTTGATTTCAAAAGAGCAAATTGATATTTTTCATATTATATACCCACTTTAACCTTCGTGCTAATATTATTGTGCTATTATGAATGTTAGCATTAGCGTTTGAGGTAATGCTAATGCGACTCTGCTCCCATTAGGCTTTACAGGAGCAGCTGACGTCCACCGTGCAGGAGATCGGCCACCTCATTGACCCCATCTCCACTGCAGCGCGAGGGGAAGCGGCTCAGCTCGGACACAAGGTAACGGAGACACTTTAAACGTGGAAGTGCAAATAATGTTGCCTCTGCAGCAATTCCATGATTGGCCAAATACGAAATGTTCCTGGATCAACAACCTCGTCCTTCTTCATACTTTCATATATTACGTCTTTTTTGTGCAAATCACACACAGTGCCACTCGAATAAACATATGACAGCATGTCTAAAAATACCTTTGAAAAATGTGTCTAAACCGGTTTGAATTAAATCCGGCTTTGTTTGTTGCAGCAAGATTGATGCCTCTTGTCTGTAGTGTTTGTCAGCTTGTCATTCGAATAAAAAGTTGTATGAGTTCACTCTATATATCACTCTTACCTGAAATATACACGGGAAACTGTATGTTTGCATGCCAGATTGTCCTAACACGTGTGTTTTCCCCCCCAGGTGACTCAGTTAGCGAGCTACTTCGAGCCAGTGATTGTGGCGTCGGTGGGACTGGCGTCTAAACATGCCGACCACCAGCAGCAGATGAACATACTGGATCAAACCAAAACCCTGTTTGAATCTGCTCTACAGATGCTCTATGCTGCCAAAGAGGGCGGAGGAAACCCTAAGGTATGTCACATGGAAATAACAACAACACATGGGGCGTTTTTATGAAAAAGCTTCATGTTCTGAAACCACCTGCAGGTTTGCCACCTGTAGCATTTGACGGCACATTCCCAGAGCTTCTGGTTAGAAAGAACAGACTTTTATTATGTGTATGTTGATGAAGTGGTGCTAATGGGTCTACGTTGGCCATCTTTATCCCATCAGCCACTATTTTTTTTGTTCTTGTAGGCGACCCACACCCATGATGCCATAGCTGAAGCGGCCCAGTTGATGAAGGAGGCAGTTGATGACATCATGGTGACCTTAAACGAAGCGGCCAGTGAGGGTGGGATGGTGGGCGGCATGGTGGAGTCCATCGCTGAGTCCATTGGAAGGGTTAGTGACTCCATGTTGAAAATTAGTGGATGACTGTGTTTCCCAGTCTAATATCTGTTGCTAATATCAGGAGATCAGGGGGCAATGCCCAAAAAAGTCCATATAATAATAATAATAATCCTAAAAAAAAAATTGTAATCCTACAATTTTTATTCACTTTTCAATACTAATAATTCTTATAAAATGATGATGATGATTAATATTATTATTTTTGTAATTGTTATTATTATTATTAACATGAAATAAGTGTACAAAGAACCAAAAAAATAAAAAAAAAGAACAGTTTTGACCAATGACAGAAAATTATAATATATTATAGATTTTATTTATTTATATATTTTGTGACAGACCAAAAAATGAAGTCATTATTCTCTCAAATTCACCTGCATTTGATATCATAAAACCACTAATATAGAAACATAAACTCATCACGGTCTTATTTAGTCAGATATATGAAATTGTTTGTGTTTTGTATGGCTACGACAAACTGGTTTAATGAACGTTTATATATAATATTTCTATTATTTTCTTAATCTGCAGCATTAGGTAGACCAATATAATAATACCAAATAAAATAATTTAAAAAAAAAAAAAAAAATATAATATATATATACCTAATATAATATATATATATATAATATATTCTATATAATACGAATAATGAAATAAAGAGCTTCCTTTCTCGGACAATTGTATAATTAAGTAATATATTAATAATAAAAGAAAGTTTGACCAAAAAGAGTAAAAAATTATAATTATATATATATATATATATATATATTATATATATATATACAGTATATATATATTAGGGGTGTAACAGTACACGTATTCGTACCGAAAAGTTTCGGTATGGGTCTTTCGGTTCGGTACGCACATGTACCGAACAAATCATTAAATTTTTTCAGGATATTCAGACAGTAAATGCCGTTTTGACGCTCTTTGATGTGGTGTGACAGATCGCTGTATAAACGCCTCAGTTCTGACAGCAGCGCGATCATCCCTTCTTCTTTACTACTAGTTTTAATGTGAAATAAACATGAATTAACATCTCATGCCTCAAGCAATCTCTTAGTCACTGTTTCAACCGTGGAAACACGTCAATAAAACCGCTTGTAGACAAAATGTCATGTATAGCATTTCATTTACCTCAGGCAAGTCATCAGTGTCCACGGCTCATCAGTTCACCAGAGAAATGAAGTCTAGAGAAGAGTATTTTGCAAAATATTAGACTATACTTTATACATACATATTCTGTATACTGTATACATTATATTTTACTTTACCTGTTAGTTATGTCTTAATTATTTAATGTAGGCTAAATTTAAATAAATCTTTTAGGAAACAAGTTATGACAGCCACTGTGTGAAGGATTAGGGATATTTCAAACAATAGAAATTGATAATTTAAAGTTAATTGAAAACCTGCACTGAGTGCAATTACAGTGTTTGCAACACAGTGTTTTGACTTTAAGGTTGATTATAAAAATAAAATAGTCATTAAATTTAAGGGTGGGCTACTGTGTAATGTAACCTTATAGTAGGTTCCTAATGTAAACGAGCTCCCTAGCGTTTAGACAGAAGAGGTAGATTTTTATAGGTTTTGTTTATGAGGTACATTTAAAGAAAAATCTTTAATTTTAATGTCTAGTTCAAAATTATAATACATTATATTCATAACAATTATAAAATGTATTTATTTAAATTACCCTTTTTATTATTATATACTGTATATACACCTTGCTACGTGTACTGCGTTAGGCTAACCGAGACTTGTCATTTGCACTTATATATTGTTGCTCTTTTGTTAGTTTTGACTGCTTCTATTATCCTCATTTGTAAGTCGCTTTGGATAAAAGCATCTGCTAAATGACTAAATGTAAATGTATTCAGATCTGTTCTTTTTTGTAGAATGCAAAAGAAGAATGCTGTAGAATGCTTTCTGATCAAAGTCATCTCTAGCTGGCACTCGTATGTTAATGTGTCACAGATACTACAGTTGCCTCTGTATCTCATTATTAGACTGAATTGGCACAACATCTCCATTTATCAGCTCTGGATGCACGCAATCTTTCATTATACTGTCATGACTCACGGTGGAAGACAGTGGCAGCCAATTGAATATCTGCACTCTGATCATTTTCTGCGGGAATGATCACAGTGTCGTGCACATGAACCGCGCAAAGACGGTAATTTGTATTAGGACTGGATCCAGCATTACATCACTGTTATTCGGGTCTCTTTACTTCACAGATGGATGAAGGAGCACCGCCGGAGCCTGACGGCACTTTTGTGGATTACCAGACCACCATGGTGAAGTTTTCAAAAGCCATCGCCATTACTGCACAGGAAATGGTGAGGACGCTCACTCAAAATGTTTTAGCATCTTCTCACATCTTTAGTCACTGTATCACAGCTTATGTTTCTGTTATGTGACCCTAGATGACGAAGTCAGTGACATGTCCAGAGGAGCTGGGTGGACTGGCGTCTCAGGTGACGGTGGATTACAGCCAGCTGGCACAACAAGGCCGTCTGGCAGCTGCCACTGCTGAGCCAGAGGAGGTGAGGATCATTGCAGCAAGTGCATCTCTACCCCCTCCAGAGCAGTGATCTGAGAAATGCACATTTACAGACATGCTAATGGACGCGCAGATGACTTAAACCTCACATAAACTCCAGACTTCAAGGAAACAGATCACTTAAAACTGAAACTGAATTTTCTTCTGTGAAACACAAAAACAGGCCTTTGGAAGTCCAGAATGCTCTTTACCATACAATGAAACAATGAACTATTGAACTTTGGGGAATAAAACACCCTAAAATGTCATAAATTTAGTTTGTATGACTTGTGCACAATATTATTATTACATAGCCCTGCATTTTACAAAAACGGCATTACATTACCTAGTTCAGACATATCAGTAAAAACTTTCATTAACATAGTTTATTTTTATTTATTTTTTTCAAAAAATAAGAATGTAGGATTTTTCATTTATCAGAATTAATGCACTTATCAAAATTAAAAAGCAGTCAAATGCCAAAATTCCATTTTAATGACAAAATGAAGTATTCAAACTGACAATCTGCAAAGGAGTGGGGAAAAGCAGAAATCAGGCATAAAATGAGCATAAATAATGACTTCAGAATCATTTGTACATGTGAAAATCAGCTGAGAATTTAAAAAAAATACTTGTAACCTGGCTCAGAGGAAGATATGAATCATGTCTTTGTGGCAGTTTTTCTGGTGATTAAGGGATAATACAAGACTTCAAATAAAAAGAGACTTCTTCACCTTACAAGTGGTTGTTGAAAACCAACAAAATGCATCATATTCTGTGAAAAATTGTGACATACTAGAGCAAAACAGGCACTATTTTTCGAATCAGCACCTTGAAATTATTAAGAAACAAATGTTTGATTTCATTCAGTTAATATGATGCAGGGTAGCATTATTATTAGTGCTGTCAAACGATTAATCGCATCCAAAATAAAAGTTTTTGATTGCATAATATATGTGTGTGTATTGTGTATATTTATGTATATATAAATATACACACACAAACATGTATATATTTAAGAAAAATATGTTATGTTTCTATATTAAATATATTTATATATAATAAATTATATGAATATAAATATATAAATGTAAATACATGTAAATATTTTCAAAATATACACTGTATATGTGTATTTATATATAAATAATAAATATACACAGTACACACATATTATGTAAACTTTTCTTTTGGATGCGATTAATTGCGATTAAGCTTTTGACAGCACTAATTATTATTAGCATTAGTATTATTAATAATATATAGGAAAATAAGTGTAGAAAACTAAAAGGAAATAAAATAATTGTTTGATCAAAACAGTAAAAAAAAAAATTTATATGCTTTTGTTATAACAGAAAGTTAATATAAACAAGCTTTGAACCGTCTTATTGGCACTTGTGCAATATATTCCAATCTTCTGAAGCCGTTCGATAGATTTGTGTGAGAAATAGATAAATTAGTGCTATTCACTGTAAACTTCATCATTATTCACTCTCAAATCTCATCCACAATAGTGTATCATAAGCACTGAAATTTAATAAAAATAAACCCATCCACACCTTCTTATTTAGTGATTTAGTGCAAATACATGCAACTTGGTCAGTGTCGTATAGCAAACCTTATACTTCCATTTTGCATGGTGTTAAGCCTGTGAACAAAGGTGCGAACACGAGCCGACACATTTCACACCTTTGCTCTCTCCACATTTAAAAAAAAAAGGAAGCCAACACGTGGACACGGTAGTCACCAGCTCTCTTCACTAGCATTTTTACATAAGCGGCCGTTACCATAGCAACCGTGCACCCCCACAAGCCTTAAAAGCCCATTGTGATATTCATAATGAAGAGCCGCCCACCCATGGATCTATGTGTCAGGTAACGAACATACAGTGCTGTCGGGCCCCCTCAAAGGCCGTCACAATCACTTCTTAATTATTGGATAGAGCTTTGTTGAACGGAGGCAGTGGCTTTTAGAGCAGTCGCAAAGCACGAATACATTCAGATTTAGACCCAGATTCAGGCTGACTTGGATGCCAACTCTTTCTTAGACTTGATATCATGGCTGTTTCTAGGTGGGATCTCAGATCAAGACTCGGGTGCAGGAGTTGGGTCACGGCTGCATCTATCTGGTCCAGAAGGCCGGAGCCCTGCAGATGAGCCCGACGGACAGTTTCACCAAGAGAGAGCTGATCGAATACGCCCGCGCTGTCACAGAGAAGGTAGGCTCACTCGGGATTGTGGGAGGCCGTTTCTTCTGTGTGGTTTGCTGCGTTACTTTGTTTTGTTTCTATTAACTTTTTATCACGGTATTAGAAAATAATTTCGTTTTTAAAGCCTCTTCTGACTACACTTTAAAAATACTGCTGGTTTATTTAGAGGTATGCTGCACTTGCTAAGGCTCATATTCACATTGTAAACAAAAAATAGTTGAAAATTATATTGAGACCAGAATATCATACGGACATTAGAGGGGGTGATACCACCCACAACACCTTAGAAATAACATAGCAACACTCTGTCAACTACCTACGACACTCTAGCACCACTTTGGCAACCACCAAAAACACCCTAAAAAAATAACATAGCAACACCCTGTTGATTAATGACGACGCCTTAGTAATAGCATAGCAACACCAATGCTACCACCCACTACACCCTAGCAATAACATAGCAATGCCCTATCGACTACCCACAACACCCTAGCAATACGCTGGCAACCACCAACAACACCCTAAAAAATAGCATAGCAACACCCTATTGATTACTGACGACACCTTAGTAATAGCATAGAAACACCCATGCTACCACCCACAACACCCTAGCAATAACATAGCAACATCTTGTCAACTACCCACAAGACACTGGCAACCACCAAAAACACCCTAAAAATAGCATAGCAACACCCTGTTGATTACTGACGACACCTTAGTAATAGCATAGAAACACCTATGCTACCACCCACAACACCCTAGCAATAACATAGCAATGCCCTATCGACTACCCACAACACCCTAGCAATACGCTGGCAACCACCAACAACACCCTAAAAAATAGCATAGCAACACCCTATTGATTACTGACGACACCTTAGTAATAGCATAGAAACACCCATGCTACCACCCACAACACCCTAGCAATAACATAGCAACATCTTGTCAACTACCCACAAGACACTGGCAACCACCAAAAACACCCTAAAAATAGCATAGCAACACCCTGTTGATTACTGACGACACCTTAGTAATAGCATAGAAACACCTATGCTACCACCCACAACACCCTAGCAATAACATAGCAATGCCCTGTCGACTACCCACAAGACACTGGCAACCACCAAAAACACCCTAAAAATAGCATAGCAACACCCTATTGATTACTGACAACACCTTAGTAATAGCATAGAAACACCCATGCTAATACCCTAGCAATAACATAGCAACATATTGTCAACTACCCACAAGGCACTGGCAACCACCAAAAACACCCTAAAAATAGCATAGCAACACCCTGTTGATTACTGACGACACCTTAGTAATAGCATAGAAACACCTATGCAACCACCCACAACACCCTAGCAATAACATTGCAACACTCTGTCGCCTACCCACAACACCCTAGAAACACATTGGCAACCACCAAAAACACCCTAAAAATAGCATAGCAACACCCTATTGATTACTGACAACACCTTAGTAATAGCATAGAAACACCCATGCTAATACCCTAGCAATAACATAGCAACATATTGTCAACTACCCACAAGACACTGGCAATCACCAAAAACACCCTAAAAATAGCATAGCAACACCCTATTGATTACTGACAACACCTTAGTAATAGCATAGATAAACATATGCAACCACCCACAACACCCTAGCTATAATGTAGCTACACCCTGTCAGCTACCCACAACACCCTAGCAACCACATAGCAACAATACTTTAGTATAGCAACACCTGTGCAACCACCCACAACACCCTAGCAATCATATAAAAGCACTCTTCCAGCTAAACTTGCTACATCATATCAACCATATAACAACAGCCATAGAACCACCAGCAACGCTGTAGAAACCGCATAGCAACGCCCTGACAAACACTCAGACAGGCACAATGAGAGTCGCCTGCTTATTTTCAGTGACTGCACTTTGTGTTCCAGCTGTTTTTCTGCTATTGTTGGAATGAATGCCGGAAGCCCAGGTTGAGACTATATACAGTAGATGACATTCGTCAGTGTGTCATATTGTCTTTGATTACATCTCAGTAGCTGGAGTCGGTCTGTCCCGCTGTGGTGGCGCTGTGACCCCTTGCTGCTTTAAATGAGCTCTGTTAAATGTGTCCACGTCCCCCACCGGCCCCGTTCAGTTCAAACCTCAGCTCTGCCTACAGTCATTTCTGTATTAAACGTGAAAAGGGATGATGCATTCGAATGAAGACTCGTGAAGACAACTCAATCGTTTTCTATATCTCTGTCTCTCTCTTTCTCTCTCTAGAAGAAATACATATTTGTATTGTATTGTAATTGTAAATAAGTTTTCAAAAAGACCCAGGACTAATATTATGTTATCTATTTCTATAATCTATTTATTCAAATGATGTAATTATATTAAACAACCTTTTAAAACTATTTATTTATTTATAATTATAATACTATACAATGTATGTAATGTATGTATTTCTAATTGAACTATTTCAATTATATAACAATCAAAACCTTACAAAAATATTATTATTGTTGTTGTTATTATTATTTGTTCAAATAAATCTGACATTTAAATGTAAATACATTTATACATTGAAGAAAAAAATGAAATGTCATTTATAATGCCCAAGAAAAGTGCTACAGGCTTGGAAAACTGTCCCAGCTCTGCCTATGGAGTTTATAATTAAGTGTGATTCACTCTCTCCTGCAGGTGTCCATGGTGTTATCAGCCCTGCAGGCTGGTAATAAAGGAACTCAGGCCTGCATAACTGCAGCCAGTTCTGTCTCCGGCATCATTGCTGATCTGGACACGACCATCATGTTTGCCTCTGCCGGCACACTGAACGCAGAGAACGAAGAGTCTTTCGCAGACCACAGGTGAGACCTAGTAGAACATAACAGTTTCAGAATCACATACATAAAATGTCAAAGGTTTGTTTTATTAATGTCGGCATAATCTTGGGTGTCTCATTGAGTTATCTGAAGCGTATTTGTTTCTGCACACTTCAGAGAGAACATACTGAAAACCGCTAAAGCTTTGGTTGAGGACACCAAGCTGCTTGTGTCTGGTGCTGCATCGAGCCAGGACAAACTAGCCCAGGCGGCCCAGTCCTCTGCCAAGACCATCACACAGCTCACTGACGTGGTCAAACTGGGCGCTGCGAGCATGGGATCAGAGGACCCTGAGACACAGGTGCGTGTTATAATCTGTCATAGGATTTTCACGACACCAAAATTTCAGACATTACCCAATGCCCAGTGTGTTCTAATTCTGTCTGCTCCTATATTTTTATCCTGGACTATATTTATGTTGATCAGATTTTTTGTGTGCGTTACATTTGAGTGAGGTAATGAGAATATCATTAGCTCTCCTCTCAAATATCTCGACGTTTGGGTGCAGACACTCTCTGACTCACTCTAACAGCCAGTGGCATGTATCATGACACATCTCTGCCCAAAATCTAAATTACCAGTTGAGGATTAATAAATCATAATGTATTGTATGGTATTATAAATGTGGTTCCGATAAATAACTACACCCCTGGAGGAGTGCAATGCTTTATGGGAGTGGATAAGGCCAGTGGCATATCATGAGTAAAGGTGGTTGTGATAAAGTCTTCTCTCTATCTCTTTCAGGTTGTACTGATAAATGCAGTAAGAGACGTCGCTAAAGCTTTGGCTGAGCTGATTAGTGCCACTAAATGTGCCGCGGGCAAGGCAGCAGACGATCCGTCTATGTATCAGCTGAAAAGTGCCGCCAAGGTATGTTTGGTTGAAGAATGTTGTGTGTGTGCGTGTCTCTTATTCTGATGACTATCACTGTGTGTATACTGTGTGTATGCCTGTCCAACAGCTGGCCCTGTCTCTCATTTTCTTTGCTGGTTGCTGTCTACGCTTGCTGTCATCTTGGTGTGTGGCCACAAATCAAACCCTATCTTACAGTGATCATAGTGTGTATGTGAGTAACTCAATGGCCACGCAGCAGGGTACAGAACCAAGCTGTGTGTGTGTATACAGCATAAGGACTGCTTCCTTCCCTTCCTCTCTTCCTTTTTCTGTCTTCTCTCCAATGCCATGTATGATTTGCTACATGGCAATATGTATTAATTTTGTAAACCTAATTAAAAGAAAATTAAAACTGCACTCACTTCTGTAGTTATTCTGTGGATCAGTGCACACATTTTATCATGTGAAGTGAATAGAACTATCTCCAGTCTTGTTTAAACAGAAATTGATGTGTACCACACATATTTTCTAGCATTTTCTTATCCCTTAATCATTCACCTGGTGCTGTTAAACCTCTGGGATTAACTTCCACATACATGCAACATGATATGTTTTATTTAGCATACTTAAATAATGAGGTGTTATGCAGTTGTGACTTTGATGGAAAGATTTTTTACATTCCTCCAACATATGGTGACTTCAGATCCTCTGGGATTTTGCTTCAGACATTTGCTTCAGACATTCAGGCTTGTTTCTTCAGTGTGTGTTGAAAGTAGTGGTGGCGTCCCTCAGGGCTTTGTCTTAGGCCCTCTTTTGTTTTCTTAGGTTTCCTCCTTTTTCCTTTTGTGTTTAAAACTTGTGTTTAAAATCTTGCCTAAAGCAAGATTTATAATCCATTACAGACCTCAGCTGTGGTCCATTAAAAGGTCCCGTTTGATCACCTGACTATATTCTGATATTTTGATGAATGATTTAGATTAGAATTTTTTACCTTAAAAAGAACATAATCTGGTTGACCTTGTCTGATATTTCACTGAGCTGCTCGATGCAGCTGTTCTTGTCATAGCATTGCATCTGACCTTATTTCAGTATCTCAGGTGAAAAACTTGCCACAAAACTGTTGACATTCTCTAGTTGAGGTCACTTAAGCTATGATACATAATTGTTCCAAGCTAGTCCGAGACTTTGACTTCCCTATGTTTTACAGGTGATGGTGACGAACGTGACCTCCTTGCTGAAAACTGTGAAAGCGGTGGAAGATGAGGCCACTCGCGGGACGAGGGCTCTTGAAGCCACTATTGAGTGCATCAAACAGGAACTCACTGTACGGAACATTCTTTGTGTGAATATTGAAATATTCCAAGAGATAATGTGCTTTCCACAATTAAAGAATAGTTCTTCAAAAGGGAACATACAGTCATTATGTTCTCACCCTCATTCTGTTCCAAATCTGTATGACTTTCTTCTGTGGAACAACTTGTATTACAATATGGCTGTGAATTAGTAACAGTTAGGTCCTGCCTAATTAATTTTAGCCCAGACAGAGGTAAAAACCCATCCATTTGTGATATTAACTGGTAATACAGAGTAATACACCATGCAAGCGTTTGCCTGTTCTCCACCTGCTCCTCGTTCTCCTTCTCCCATGGGCATCCCTACTCCACTTATCACAGGCCGAGTGACAGATTGAGATAGTGGTACAGGAAGGCAAGAGATTCATCTTTTGGTTTAATGCTCCTGTTATCAGATGCCCATCAGTACTTTAGGAAATCTTGATGGCATTACTGTGTTAGTGCACAGAAAATCGTCCCTGGTAATGTGACCGATTCTAAAAATATATGATTCACTTAAGATCTGTAGATGTTATTTCTGTTATGTATAAAATATTTCTTAATTTCCCTGACTGTTGCATCATCTGCTTTCCAGGTTTTCCAGTCCAAGGACGTTCCGGAGAAATCTACCACCCCGGAAGAGTTCATCCGCATGACCAAGGGCATCACCGTTGCGACGGCTAAAGCGGTAGCAGCAGGCAACTCTGCTCAGCAGGAGGACGTGATATCCACTGCCAACCTGAGCCGCAAAGCCATCTCCGACATGCTGACCACCTGCAAGGTGCTTATCCACCATCACACAGACATAAATCCACAAACACTTGGAATACCAACAAAATGTGTTTATATACACTCTCCATGTGCAATGAATGCGTTTGCTCTATTTCTCAATGTCATTTGGCACTAACCTACTTTTGACTCCTAAATTACGCCCTCTAGTGTCGTCATGATGTAATGCAGTTCCTTCATTCCACAGATTCTTCTAAAGCTTAAAAATCTGCAGATTCCATCTGGAGTTAATCATCACGTACCATAAATGTGTGTTTGTGTCTTACAGCAAGCCGCGTACCACCCAGAAGTGGGCAAGGATGTGAGGAATAAAGCTCTGCTCTACGGCATCGAGTGCACCACCGGATACATCGACTTGCTCGAACACGTCTTGCTCGTGAGTGGGCACGCCGACAGCTTTTACAGGATGTGTTTGTGCTTGGGTTTCTGTGATTAACCTCGTGTGTTTACACCACACAGGTCCTGCAGAAACCCACGGCCGAACAGAAACAGCAGTTGGCCGTGCTGTCCAAGAAAGTGGCGGGCTCAGTCACAGAGCTCATCCAGACTGCTGAAGCCATGAAAGGTGAGCACACACAACTTTTTTTTTTTTTTTTTTTTTGCTATGCTACAGTGGGGCTGAAGGACACGCAAGGAAAGTTCTGGGTTTTTTGGTCCCAAAGTATTAGTCTTTATTAAATATTGACGGAGCAACACAATTAGTGTGGGGGAAAAAAAGGTTTAACATTTTTGATTACAATTATTTATTAAATAAAAAGGCAAACACTTATAATAAAGGGGTAGCTCACCCAAAAATGAAAATTAGCAGAAAATTTACTCAACCTCAGGTCATCCAAGATGTAGATGTTTTTTTGTTTGTTTTTTTCGGAGAAATGTAGAAATTTGGAGAAATGTAACATTACGAAACTTGTTCACCAGAGGATCCTCTGCAGTGAATGGGTGCCGTCAGAATGAGAGTCCAAACAGCTGATTAAAACATCACAGTAATCATCACAAGTAATCATCTTGTGAAGCGAAAAGCTGCATGTTTGTAATAAATCCATCAAGATGTTTTTGCTTCCAGCAAAATATGAGTCATCTATCCTTTATATTGTGGAAAAAGTCGTCTCGTCTGAATCAGGAGAGAAATATGCACAGATCAAACACAATTTGCAAGTAAAAGCTGACCAAAACCATTCTAAACAAATATCTTGATGGATTTTGATGTGAGAGGGCAATAGCGGATGGACTTTTTGACTGGGATGAATTATTCATCTAAATTTTATTTTATTTACACTATAATTATCCCAAAAAAAATCAATATAGCCTTTTTTAAAATGTTTATTCAAATTTTCTAAATCCAGTTATAATGAAAAAAATCTAACATTTTTTATTTAATTTTGCCAATGACGGGTTTTCATATTCTGCTGAGCTTTTCACAAGCACAGATCTCTTGCGGGCCTGGTAATGGTATATGAGTTTGAGAGGTAATGGGGAAAATCGCAGGTCAATCGAGCTGAATTTGTGCAGGTTTTATAGAGCCATTGGGCTGATGGTGCTCTCTTGCTCTTTTCTATAACACTACTTTGTTGTTTTTTCCTTTTCTACCACAGATGGAGGTGAGTATGATACACAGTGTTGTTTTTCTCCAATATCAGGCCACACACATACAGACGGACTTGAGTAACTGTGACCAGCATGGACAAACACACTCATACAATGAGTTATAGTGTGAGAGAAAAGAGAAGAAGGGATAGAATTGAATTCCCTCAGGTTTAACATAATCCTCAAACACATTCTCACCATCTGTTTTCACAAGCTGTTTGATCAAAACAGCCTCTTGAACGTCAGTAAAGGAGAATGTATTGCAATGCACATTTGCTTCATAAATGGCAATTAATGTAAAGATGTGCATGTTCATCTAAGCAATTAATGAATGATTGTGACTGTAATAACCTGCCAGTCAGAACTAAGAACAGTGCTTATCTTGAAGTTATAGTTATTAAAGGTTGTGGCATCCGTTCATTATCATACATTATACAAACTGCTGCCCTTACCAAAATTTCCCATGGTAACCATAGTTTTTCTTAGTAAAATGAAATACATTTAAAAGAGAACAATTTGGCAAATGTGGCTTTTTTTCCTACCTTGCATTTATTTTTTTCTTGTATATTTCCTTTAACAATTAAACTCCGCACACCTGACGGCAATAGATAGGTGCGTTGGAGGCAAAGACCAACCAGGTCAAAAAACTAAAAAGCAAAAAACAAATCCCGCACACTATGCATACGACCGAAACGTAGTCAATAAATATTTTGATGTTTTTTGCATAGATAGCGTGCGGGATTTGTTTTTTACTTTTTTGTATATTTCCTTTAAAATATATGTACAGTTTCTGTAGAGTATATTAACATCTACATAGAAAGATCTCATGGTCATTTTTGTAAGAGTCTTGTGGTGGAATGTGATTTTTCTCTATACAGGAGGTTATTGGTTTGAATCCCCATCGCATGCTTTTTTCTTTCATCTTTTACATACCATGTGTTTACTCTTTCCATGTGAATGTATTATATATCAGTAATGTTAAGTGATTTGAAAATGAGGGTCACGTTGACTTTGTTTGCTCATCCTCTCAGGTTCAGAGTGGGTGGACCCAGAAGACCCCACGGTGATAGCGGAGACAGAGCTCCTGGGTGCTGCTGCGTCCATCGAGGCCGCGGCCAAGAAACTGGAGCAGCTGAAGCCCAGAACCAAACCAAAGGTATCCTTCCATGCATCCATCAATTTTCTGAATCCAAACACACACACACACACACTGCTGTGATCAGCCCGCCAGCACAGCTATGTCAGATCAGTTCCACCGAGGGCTGCGGGATCGTTTCATTCCTGTTTTGTATTCGGGGAGAGAGAGGGAGGTGATGTTATTTTTGTAATTTAAGGACTTCAAGACTTCAGGATGTGGTGTTTTTGTATTTTCATAGTGTTTGGGAAGTTTTGCGCACATCTGTGTCTTTGTTTTTTTGTGGTTATTTTTTTTCCATCTTGTACATTAACAATTTGAGATTTTGAAGTCTGATGAGCACTGAACTTGAAATGATCGTCTGGTTTTTGGTTTGTTGGGCTGTTTTGTTATCTGTCTTGCATCTCAATTATTCAGTGGTATCATGAAGTTTCGTTTTAGAGCGTGCTGAACTTTTAGTCAGTGAATCTGAAACTCATCTCCAAGAAGGTCAGCACTTTTTAGAAATGATTTTCCCTGAAGCGCTTTTATTATTTCATCCATCTGTATTATAGCTGAGCTGTCAGTGATGCTTTTCACCTAAAAAAAAAACCATTCATCCACATTTTGTCGCTCAGAGCTGCACGGTTCCCTACCTTGAGGGTCGTGATACATTTACTGCCTCAGACCGAACACTAACCAGAGAGACAACATCCATCTGTCTATCGTCTCTTATATCTATCTATCTATCTATCTATCTATCTATCTATCTAACTGTCTGTCTATCTATCTAACTGTCTGTCTGTCTATCTATCTATCTATATATCTGTCTGTTTATCTGTCTATCTATCTATCTATGTATCTGTCTGTCTGTCTGTCTGTCTATCTATGTATCTGTCTGTCTAACTGTCTGTCTGTCTGCCTATCTAATCTGTTGTTCTAATGTCTGTCGTCTGTCTATAGATGTATCTGTCTGTCTGTCTGTCTGTCTGCCTATCTATCTATCTGTCTAACTGTCTGTCTGTCTATCTATGTATCTGTCTGTCTAACTGTCTGTCTGTCTATCTATCTATATATCTGTCTGTCTATCTATCTAACTGTCTATCTGTCTATCTATATATCTGTCTAACTATCTGTCTGTCTGTCTATCTATCTATGTGTCTGTCTGTCTGTCTGTCTGTCTATCTATCTATGTATCTGTCGTCTAACTTAAAACTGTCTGGTATTATATCTATCTATATATTCAACTGTTGTCTGTCTGTCTATCTATCTATCTATCTATCTATCTGTCTGTCTGTCTGTCTATCTATCTATCTATCTATCTGTCTAACTATCTGTCTGTCTGTCTATCAGTCTGTCTATCCCTCCCTCTGCTCTTTAACTCTGTCGCACTATGTTGTGTTAGTCAGATCAGTTTCATATATTCTGGAAAGAAGGATGAACAGGAGGCTGTGTAATGTTGTCACCTTCAGTCCATTCCGACATTCATTGTTGATTTTTCATTCCATTATCCTTTGCAGACTCTGATATACCACATTTCACAGACTGTCTCACATTTAGAGCTCTACATCACACCCCAAGACTCATTCTGAACTGGTTTATAGCACATGAACATGCTTGTTCACTGTTACACGTTTTACAATTAGGTTGAAATTCAGCACATATCAGGATACAATGTCATCGGTGTTTATTATTGCCCCTGGAGCATTCTTTACTGTTTCCCCTAATCTTCATTCCTCACTTCCCTCTTTAGCCTTCCCTCCTCTATCCATCCTTGTCTTTTCCCTGCTATCCCAGCATGCCCTGCTCTCTTGTGCTCTCCTATCCTCTCCTCTATTTCCCCATGTTCTGGAGGTGAGGTAGACCTGGAAGCCTTTCTGCAGGGCTCTGTTTGATATGTTTGATATATTAGGTTGTTATTCTGTCCAACTATATATCAAACATATTCCTACAGTGTCCTGCTCTGTCTCCAGATTTGTGTGTGTTCTGTTTATGACTTGTTCATGAACGTGTGTGTTTTTGGGGCTTCAGACAGATCAATTTGTGTAGGTGGCATGCAAGGGTGTGTCTTAGGTCTGTTAGAGTTGTGCCGTTTCCTTTAACGCTGTTGATTCTGAACAGTGTGAACCTAAGTGGCACCTCCATGCCACAAGGTGTCACTCTCAGATCACTTTGTCGAAGTTACATCTAACCTTCTCCCTTTCATCAGCTTGACTGTGTTTGAAATAGCATACTGCCATACTACTAACTACTACTATTAATGCAGTATGTAGTATGCTTTTTGCACCAAATTTTCATTAAAGTTTTAGTATATAACAAGAGCACACAATGCACTTAATGTAACCATCCATTTACAGTTTGATAAATGAACTAGAAGAAATATCTGCAACATTGCAACTCACTATTAGGCTTTCATCACCCCCCCCCCCCCCCCCCCCCCCTCCCCCCCCCCCCCCCCCCCCCCCCCCCCCCCCCAACTTGTTAAAACCGAAGGGATTCAATGTGCAAAGTAAATGTTATTTTCACATCATGTGACAACAGTGTGGCATACTACTGTTTGAAACATTTAGCATTTCTGTATTGCCATCTGTTTCACTTTCTGATTTTTAAAAATAGTTGTCTGTATATGCTGTACACAGTATGCAGTAGGCTACCATTCCATTACGAACATAGTGAAATAAAGAGTATGTTCAAAATAGCATATTTACCATACTATTTGTGATATTTTTGCAGTATGCATTATGCATATTGTGCATAGTATCCACACTGCATGGTTTACCATATCCCACAATGCAGTGCTCCCTCCATTTCACATTTCATGCATACAAAAATTAGCATTCTGTGCATTGTGTACATACAATATGTACTGGAAATGTATTACAAGCAGACTAGCAATATGCTATTATGAACAGCTAATACTCTTTGTTTGTGTAGTGGAACGTATGTAAATCTGTCTGTCAAAGGAGTTTGATTAACCAATTGGTGGAAATCTGTCATATTCTTTTTTTTTTGTCTGGGAACAACAAAGCATGTGTCTTGCTAAAAAAAAAAATAGATATTATAATAATAGGTAATAATAAAATCTCAGTTCCACAAATGTTTTTGACATAATGACTTGGTGAGAGGATTCTTGCCAGTCCATTAGCATAGATAAAGCATTTCATCTTTATAATAACGGCATTTATTTGAAGGTAATATCATGGTTTCATGTCTAGCCAGCAGTGAGCCAAGAGTATTCATTACAGTTAATAAGGTCACAATCTACAGTTTGTTACATCTCTTGCTCTTTTATTTTCGCAGCAAGCCGATGAGTCTCTGGACTTTGAGGAGCAGATCCTGGAAGCGGCAAAATCCATCGCTGCAGCAACCAGCGCTCTGGTCAAATCCGCATCGGCCGCACAAAGAGAGCTTGTAGCACAGGGCAAGGTACTAAAATCAATCTTTTTTCTTTCTTTTTTTACATAGGCTATACATGTTTCTACTTTTACAGTGTTGTTATTGCTATTAAAATTGTCTGTGTTAACTTGAAAAACTGAAACTGAAATTGCCTGTGCAACTAACTGAACTAAACAAAGCTAAATCACTAAAATTAAATCTAAAATGAAATAAAAATAAATTCAAGCTAAATAGAAATATTATCAAAAAACCTGAAAACCACATAAAATTACTACAACTTTCAAATTAAAATGAAGTTAAAATTTAAAAATCTAATTATATAATAGTACACAAAATTATATAATAGGACAAATAATACTGAAATAGCACTGCTACTTTCATATTTTTTTGTATTTATATTTTTATGTAGGTGGGCTCCATCCCTGCCAATGCAGTAGATGACGGCCAGTGGTCCCAGGGTCTAATATCAGCTGTAAGTTGTTACAATCAACAATTGTAATTGAAGTGAAGTTCCTTTGACAAGAAGCATCAGCTAAATGGCAATTACTCATTTAAATCCTACCCTCTTTTAGGCCCGAATGGTTGCGGCCGCCACTAGTAACCTGTGTGAGGCTGCTAACGCTTCAGTCCAGGGTCACGCCAGCGAGGAGAAGCTCATTTCCTCTGCCAAACAGGTGGCAGCTTCCACCGCTCAGCTGCTGGTGGCCTGTAAAGTCAAAGCGGACCAGGACTCAGAGGCCATGAGGAGATTACAGGTTACAATCACTTGAATAATACAAAATAATATGAGATCTAAGTGAATTATTCAGTTAAAAAAAATTGGTTATGTGTTTGCACAGGCTGCTGGTAACGCAGTGAAGAGAGCGTCTGACAACCTGGTGAAGGCAGCGCAGAAAGCAGCCTTTGATAAAGCCGAAGACGACAGCGTGGTGGTTAAAACGAAATTCGTAGGAGGAATCGCTCAGGTGAGATTCTTTCCAGTTTCTGAATATTCCTTGACTTCTGAAGTAATGCTGCTCAATTAAAAAGTGATTTGACGTTTGTGGATCTACAAAGCCGTCAGCGGGGTTTGAAAGCTGTGGTTTTGTACCAAGCATCCACAGCTGGCATCTTACACTGGGCTGCTGTATCCACAAACAGCTCATTTTCACGTTTCATCCCAGGCCAAATGCCCATTAATTAAAGACTGCGCATCTGCCTGTTCAAAGCTTCCTTCCTCCCAGAATGCCTTCACGTCTTGTGTTCATCTTGAGAGGGCACTGGAATATTGTGAACATCTGAGAAAGCCCGTTGAGTGGATGGCGTGAGTGTTTGCATGCACCCTTGAATCCTTGCCATTGCCAGCACAACAAAAATAAGCGTTTTGCACCGATTCAGCCCCTCTTCAGAAGGTTAAGCCTTGATCTATCCATCCCATTCCTTAAATCCACAAAATGTTACTCTCTTTGGAAAATAACAAGATGTCTATTGCAGATCCAGGCTCATTTTTTTTCCGGCACAGTTATGCTAAAATTACACATTGCTCTAAAGAATATGAAGATTTTTCTCTCTGTCACTAAGACAGCAGCCGAAGGAAAAACTAATTTAGAAAAAAAAACTGGAAGGAAACGCATCCCGTGGCATTTTTCCTTGGCTATAATATGTAAGCATTATTTATGTATCATTGTACCACAAACGATCTGGCTGTCTTCACCTAAGGAAACTGGTTTTAAACAATCCACAGGATGGATTGGAGATCAGTTTTTAGATCTGAAACTTCAACATTGTCTACAAACATTGGAACTCATTCTTGAAACATGAAAATAAAGAATTTCTGTGTGCATTGTTTAGAAAACAATTCTTACATAAATTGTTGAGTTTATGCTTGAAATGAGCAGAATAAATCTTTGTAAATCGTTCTTGCATTCATGCGCTACTGTTTGCATTCATGCAATGCAAGCGAAACCAATTTGTACAAACCATTCTTGTGTAAATTGCCCTAATGATTTTCTATCAGGCTGCATTTATTTAAGCAAAAGGAAATTGTGGTAATCGTTGGTAAAAACATTATTTTGTAATTTGTTGCATTTGTCACATTTATGCATAAAATCAGCAGAATTCATTTGTTTTAACCATTCTTGCATAAATTGCATTCATCTGCATTTGTTGCATTTATGCAACACAAGCAGCCAAGCCTGTATAACACATTCTTGCATAAATTGCCACAATGATCTGCAGTCATGTTGTATTGATTTGTGCATGAAAAATGCATTTCATAAAACTTTTCCATTACAGTAATTTGTTGCATTCATATCACATTCATGAATGCAACAAGAACAAGTTTCCCATTTTATTCGCATTTGTCGCATTCAGGCAACACAAGTCAAACAAATTTGTGTAAACGGTTTTTAGTACATTTTTGCATTCATGTCACATTAATTCATGAAACATGACCGGAAGTCATTTCTTACGTAAATAGTCATAATCATGATGCATTCATGCATGAAACACAAGCCGAATGAGTTTGTGCAAATCATTTACTGTATGAAACCATGTTTACATTGTTGTTGTATTCATTCCTTCATAATCATTCAGGAAACTTCTGTCGTATTACGCATTCATTTTTGAAACATGAGCAGAATGAATCTGCATGAAATGTTTGTAAATCCATTGTAATGTACGTTTGTGCCTTCTCATGTCATGTCACAGCAGAAGGAATTTTTTTACAAGTTGTTCGTAATTTACACATGAATGGTTAAACAAGAAAGAATTTTCATGAATTCTCGTTTTTCACAAATGTTGCTCATTCAGCGACTAATGGTTTTGCATTATTTCCAGATCATTGCGGCTCAGGAGGAGATGCTAAGAAAAGAAAGGGAGTTAGAAGAAGCCCGGAAGAAACTCGCCCACATCCGACAGCAGCAATACAAGTTCCTGCCCAGCGAACTGCGAGAAGACCAGAGCTGAACACGTCACATCTGATTGGACGCGGATCATGATTGTTACGGATGATTGGCTGCTCCTTATATGCAGAGCTAGAGATGTCACACGTCATTGGTTGGTCATTGTCAGGTGACTTGTTAAAGTTAAATGTGATTGGCTCACATGGGATAAGCACCACTGATTGGCTGTATTTTGGGTATGAATGGATTTCCTTTCTTGTTTTTGTTCTTGTTTTTTTTAAGGTGTAAAGCACTTGTTAGAGGTTTGCGTGACTGTGTGTTTTACGTATCAATAGTATGCCACTCATTGGCGATAGCTTACCATAAGGATCTCAATAACTAATCCTACGCAATATCAGTGCATCTAGTTTTATAATGAAACCAATGTGAAACTATTAATATCTGAACCTGGCTGCCAGACAAATTTTAGTTATGAAGTATGATGCCAGACCGTAAGCTTTCATTATTCGCACTCGCGTGACGATAAGCTTCAAACGCCTCTAGAATGCACTGCTCGATTCATACATATCCCCCTGTAGAACTGTATTATTGTTAGTAAGGTTATGAATTCTAGGTAGTTATAAGGAAAGAATGTACTGGTGCGCTTTGTCGTGTTATTTATTGTTAGCTTTAATAGAGTAGCTTCCAGCTTCTCTTTGCGTTTGTAGGTCTAGTTGGGGGCTCGAATGAGGTTGATTCATGCAAATAGAGTTTCATTCAGTCCTCTCTTCATACCTCAGCTGTGGCCCAGATTGTTACATTTCCCATGATTCCTCTGTGTGTCTAAACTTAGTCAGGTAGACAGCCCAAACACGACGGATATGTTCGGAATAACACGCTATCACACTACTCATTCTATTTCTGCAGCATACTTTCAGTATGCAGATTTTCTGCATTAGAATAATCAGATGACATTCTGTATCCCACAATGCAATGCCAATTTTTCATTTCTGTTTTATGAATGAACAAAATGTAATACTAGCCTCAATTTTTGGCTGGCGTACTAACCACGTAATAGCCTTTTCAACACAAAATTGGATAAAAATGCAAAAAAAAATATATATATATTATAGGAAACGACATTATACGTAGGAATGTTATACCCCAAAATGCATTGTGCTTCTTTTTTTCCAGTGTAATGAATGAACAAGAAGTAATACCAGCTTAAATTTTGGCTGATTTAAAATCGCCATACTACATACGTATATTTTATATGCGTCAAAATTTTCGAAACCTTTTCTATAAAATTTGGATAAAAATGTGAAACAAAAAAGGGGGAAAATTTCTAAGACGTGCATAATAATAATAAATAATAATAAGGTCATGTTTCAACAATATAACACTCTACACTACATTGCACAGTATGCGAATTGTCTGTATTGAAATAACCAGCTGACCTACTATTTTTGCCAAAATATGCAGTTTGGAGAAACAGTACTCTGTGTGGAACACTATATCCCACAATGCAGTGCGCTCAAATTAATTTTTAATACTGTAGCATGCTACATATCTTTTTATTTGTGGCAAAATGTTCACATTTTTGGCACAAAATTGGATACAAATCCGAAAAACCTTTTGAAAACGATCTGAATTAAATGTGTCAACAATTACTGTTTGCTTACTGCGCACTATTTAACATGCTATTTTTTAAATAGTAGACAGTAAACAGTGCTATTTTAAGTATTGAATAAACGCAATGCTGGCATTTCATTCCGAACATGAGCTGCGTAAGAAGAAAAACTTTACGCAAAATGCGGCAAACAAACTACGTGGTGAGGTCATGTGACGACAATGTAGCATACTTACCGTTTGAAATGTTTATCAGTAAAGCGTAATAATCCAGACTGTTTCACATACTGTTTTTAAAACAATAGTAAGCATTATACAGTATATACTGTGCAGTATGCAGTACGCAGAGCGCTAGTATTCCATTCTGAACGCAGCCAGAATCTCAGTGTTGTACTTTCTAATATCACAGTTCTCATAAAACGCATTCGCTCGCATTTCTGGTCTACTTTGAGATTGTACCGGCATGGCTTTTAGGAGCACAGCAGGAAGCGCCACATCAGTAGCTTTGTTGGATTCAGTGGCGTCAGTGTAGTCTTACCTGCAAATAACACGTCTCTTCTGCTTATCGTGTACTTCGTGTGTGTTTTTGGTTTGAAAATCCCAGTGGAATCTTTTACGAGGGTGAAATTCCCGTTTGCGTTGTGTAGAATAACGTGTGGCACTTAACAAGCTGAGAACTGACTGTTGTGACTTCAGATCTGGACTGCATTGTGTCATAGTGCCTTATTCTGACTTCTTCAGTAGCTCAGTGTGTGCAAGTTGCTCTTAAATGCTGCTTGTGGACCAGGTTTCACTGGAATTTAATGTCTATCGATACTGAGCAAGTATAAACATCGTCCGTCTTCAGATGAGTAAAGCAGATGTCTTTTGTCCTTTTCAAACTAGCTTCGGATGTGTACAGCGTTGTTTCCAGTCTAAGCCGCCGCGTTTGATGACTAAATCTGACGTCCATTGGGCGGCTATTTGATTCTGGTTTGCAATATTGTACCTACTGAAGCCTAAAGATGCACTTGCCTTGGCAGGCCGCTATACTGCCGTACCATGAACTATTTAGACAAAGTTAACAAACCACGAGTAGGAAAAGGAAGGATGTGATTGTTTCTGTCAGCACTGACTGCTTTCAGCTTGTCCACGTGAAGAAGAATATTAGAATGTCCCAAAAAAAGAACAAGGTTATCTTGCTTTTCATTTCAATAAACCACTATGTATGACGTTTAGTTTTTTTGTGTACTTCGAGTTATAGATATAATGAAGATATTGCAATATGTGGTTGAACATGTGGTGTCTTTCAGTGGAGCCGAAGAAAACAGCAAGAACTATCGCCTTCTTTTGAACTAGAGTTAGGGCTGTCTTTAATCAACTGACATAGTGACATTAATAATGATAATAATAATAATGAACATTAAAATGCTGTATGTAGAATATTTATCTGGTCACGAAAGTATTTTTTGTATTGCCCTGAAAATAAAGAGTTTCAACAAAGTATGATTTGTGAAAGCATTTTTTTGGGGTAGCTGAGGGTCGATAATTACATGGTGTTAATTAGACAGGATTTGGTTATTATAATAGTACATTTTTAAGCAATAAATGGGTAACATTACTATAGTAATAACAGAAAATTGTGCATAAGTGCAAGCAACTATCCCTGAACCAAATCCTAACCTTAATTCTATATGAAGTTATGAATATTATTATATAGTCAGTAATGAGTGTTAATAATTACACTGTAATGAGAGCACGTGCAACAAATGTGTGTGTGTGTGTGCGTGTGTGTGTGTGCATGTGTGTGTGTGTGTGTGTGTTTTTTGTGTGTGTGTGTGTGTGGTGTGTGTTGTGTGTGGGTGTGTGGGCATGTGTGGGGGCGGTGTGTGTGTGCGGTGGTAATATTTAATAATTGTATTATTTTTTCAATATATTTTTTACTTAATTATTAAGGTGTTTTAATGAACTGTGAAAATACCAGTTACTTTTATCTTGAAAAAATAATTTTGTAGAATTATACTTTTTCATTATTATTATTATTATTAAGTATTATTTTGTTGTTGTAGCATATTTGTTTCAATGAAATGTCCTTATGAAAATTAACCATGGTTTTATAGTAAAAGTGTAGTAACCATGGTTTTTTGGTGTATTGATTACCATTTGTAAAACCACAGCTGTACAAATACCATGGTTAAACTATGGTTAAGTGTAGCAAAAACATGCTTAATTTGCGGTTATGTGGTTTAAATATAGTATACTGTGTTTCTTTTTTTAATAGTAGTAGTAAAAACATGATTCCAGTCACATGAAAATACTGTAGTTAATTTGTTTTGAACATAAAAGTGTATTATTCTGTATATATTCTAGTATTTACAACACTTTGTTAATGAATGCTATAGCATACTGTTGTATTAACTATAGTGAACTGATAAACTAATAAATACTGTAGTATACTTGTAGTATATATTACCACAGCAACTATAGAATTACCACATCAAATTAATTCAAGTACTTTACTATAGTATGGTTCAAAAACACGACAGTATATTTTTTCATATGGGGGGATTTTTTTACATGTACTTTAGTCCAATTTACAGACGCTTTTATCCAAAGCGGATTACAAATGAGGACGATAAAAGAAAATATAAAAAATCCATCAAAAAAAAAATTTTTTTTTAATTATAATATTTATATTTTGCGATTTAGTTCGCAGTGTAAATGGATATTAAATTAATAATTAATAAATTGAATAACGTTTTCTTTTATTTTTATATCTACCAGAAAGTTACCTTTAAATTGCCATAAATTAGATAAATACCTTTCTTTAAAAAAAATAGACAAAATTTTTTTTTATTTAAATATATATATCTCCTGTTGCTCCAGTTTTTGTCTAGTCTTGGTATAGAGCAGCTGTGGTAAGTTTGACATGCATCTACAAGTGTGTATTTTTGCTGAGATTCTTCACTGAAGCAGAGCAGACTAAATCTGTCCTTTTCTCTGACATAATTACTCTGACATAATTATATCCAAGTACACACTAAACCAAGCAAACGCTCTCAGTGTTTTTACGACCATTATAAACATTTAGGCACAGAAATGTGTTCACGTGCTTTCACTTACATTTTCTGCATTTCAATCTCATAAATATCCGTGCAGCATAGTTTCTAACGGCGGAGTAAAGGCGCTGCGACGCAGTCTGTGCAGCTCTGGATGTGACGCATTCTCTCCAGCAGGTGGCGCTGGTACTTCATGTGTTGTGGTCATTCTGGGGATTATATTGTGGATGGCTAAATTACAATCTGTGTGACCAAAAAAGGACATGTGGCAGCTTTTGCTTCGTCTCCCGACAGCGAACTATAAGAGAACAGCATGTTCGACCCAAATGGGAGAGTAAAAAGAGGGTTAATAAAAACTGCTGATATGAGGTGAGACAGAAACATGGTATTCTGTCAGTATCCATTAGATACCATATTCTAGATATTAAAGCCAGACAGAGGAAGTCCAGCAGACTAGAGTAAAGCTTATCTAATGAACACCATATTAGGCTGCCAAAGTGTGTTGAATGAGTCCAGCCTACTAAAAAAGAAAAAATTGTGGAGCCATTCAGTCTAGAAAGTACACAGCATGCTGTAATAGTAGGGATGTTTTGGGTTTTGGCTCAGATTGAGTCAACTCTTTTCCTCCACTACATAAATCTGAATGTTCACTAAATATTATTGTTCTCATACTGTAACTATTATCGGGAGCTCAGCTGAGGTCCGTGGAGCGGCGCTGCTGTTAAAGTCCGATCTGAGGCATGATGGGAGACCTTGTTAAATGATGCGAACCCTGTGTGGACTGGTATGGTTACTGGAAAACCCCACATTCACACATGCAGCAAGATCAGACTGTATAAAGTACTATTTAAAGGGATAGTTCGCCTAGTTTACTCACCCTCAAGCCCAAACCTTTATGACTGACCTTTTTCTGCAGAAATGGGTTTCTGCCTCTTTAAGCCACTGTAAAACCAATATTTGTTGATGCGGAATATGAATATTGGGTGGACACGTGCCTTTATGATGTTTATCAATGTTTATAATGAACCAAGCTTTTCACAAGATATTATCGATGTACTGGAGTGGTGTGGATTATTGTGATGTTTTTATCAGCTGTTTGGACTCTCATTCTGACGGCACCCATTCACTGCAGAGGATCCTTTGGCGTGCAAGTGATGTACTGCTACATTTCTCCAAATCTTTTCTGATGAAGAAACAAACTCATCTATATCTTGGATGGCCTGATAGTGAGAGGATTTTGAGCTAATTTTAATTTCTGGGTGAACTATTCTTTGACAGATTGTAAAAATATATGCAGTCCGTCATTGTTGATATTGTGTGCTAATATTCAACTGTATGAGCAGCACATGCCGTACTGTCGGTTTCCTGTCAGCTGGACACATTTTTGTGAAATTAGAGGCTTTGTTTGGATTGCTGTATTCGTACCACAGGAATGACGCTGGTATTGTGCGGGCAGTGGTCACATTTCTGTCTGATATGCTTTGAGGATTTATGACTCATGAAGCTGCTAATATTTGAAGTTTTGTCATATCTGTTGAGCAAAAATGCTCTTCTCAGAGATTCTTACACACAGGACTTTTTATTTTTACACATCTGGTTCTTGAGTTGATTAAGAAATGATGTGTGTGTGTGTGTGTGCGCGTGTGTTTTTGTGACAAATGAGGACATACATTTGTATAATGACAAGTATATGACATTACAAGGAGAAGGTGACTTTTCAGGACATTACCCCATGTCCCCACTTTTCAAAACGCTTATAAATCACACAGAATGGAGTGTATTGAAAATCTGAAATAGCACACAGTTTCCTGTGAGGGGTAGGTTTAGGTGTAGGGCAATAGAATATACAGTTTGTACAGTATAAAAACATTACGCCTATGGGGAGTCCCCACTTTTCACAAAAACAAACCGTGGGTGTGTGTGTGTGTGTGAGTGTGCATGTTTATGTGGTTTATGAGGACACAAATTTGTATAATAACATGGTTATGACATAGGTATTACAACGAGAAGGTGATTTATGAGGACATTTTCAGTGTCCTCGTAATTCAAAAGGCTTATAAATAATTCAGAATGAGTTTTTTTGAAAATCTAAAAATGCAGAAAGTTTCCTGTAAGGGGTAGGTTTAGGGGTAGGGTTGGTGTAGGGCAATAGAAAATACGGTCTGTACAGTATAAAAAACATTACGCCTATGGAGAGTCCCCATAAACCATAAAAACAAACCTGTGTGTGTGTGTGTGTGTGTGGGTGTGTGGTGTGGTGTGTGAGTGTGTGTGTGAATCCCACAGAGTGGACATGTGAAGATCAGCCATCTGCTATGAGGACTTCAGGTATTCATGATAACTGAAGTGCACGGCAGTTTTATTTTCCAGTGATCTTAACATCACATCAGGCCTGAAGTGGAATTCTTCCCAAAGAAGAAAAGGGCAAAATAAGGGGAAACATTGTTGTCACAGCTGTTTGACTAATTTTAAGCAACGCTCTTGCCTAGGAATGAAAAGCAGCTCACATTTGTTTGCTTTGCCGTGTTTCCATTGTTAATGAATTTCTGTACGTTAACACTGCTCTCAGTGCCTTCAAATCTGACACTTCGTCTGCCAAAATATGTTTTGTGAAAATTGAATTGGCCACATATCAGTGTTATTGTAGTTAACTAAAACCATTAAAAATAAATAAATAAAATACAATTTCATTACTTTTAAAGAACTAAAACGGCAATAAAAGTAATTAAATCTATATGGACATATTTTTACAAAATGACAAAAACACAGAACCAAATTTCTAAAATGTTGACTTAAATTAAAATGAAAGCGGAAAATATAAAAATGAGCTTAATTCAAAATGTCAATAAAAACTATAATAGTACCTTAATGATATTAAAATAACACTGCAACACATACAGGCTGTGGAATTGGAATGACGTAGAAGAAAGTGCTTTACTGCACACAATCAAAAGGTTTTACAACAAAACAAATAATTACATCATTCATTTGGAAGGAATTTGATGTATGATTTATTTCCTGAAATGTTGAATGTTTTATATGACAAACTATTGTTATGACTAAAATCAAAAATTGTATTATGACAAAATATCACTTAATAAAAATTATATGGCAAATATTTTATTAGTCATGATTGTCAATTAAATGAAATTGATACAAAATTGCCATTAAATAAAATATAATAACTAAAAATATTGCTTGTAATGAACTAAATTATATTTATTAGCCGCTTTCAAATGATTAATCGCGATTAATCGCAGCCAAAATAAAAGTTTTTGTTCACATAACGTGTGTGTACGGTGTATATTTATTATATGGATATATAAATACACAAACATGCATGTATATATTTTGAAAATATTTACGTGTATACATTTAGGGATTCATATTCTTATTTAATTATATAAATATATTTCATATATAAACATAACATATTTTTCTTAAATATATACATGCATGTGTGTGTATTTATATATACCTAATAAATATACACAGTACACACACACATATTAAGTATACAAAAACTTTTATTTTGGATGCGATTAATCGTTTGACAGCACTCATTTTTATTGTCATTTTAAATGTTGATTATATGTAATGTTTCTGAAAATATCAAAATATTAAATGAATGGGTTATTAAAGTGTATAATTTCTTTATTTAATTCGATTTCTTATTCCTTAAATTCAAGTCTGAATTAAACTGTGCATCCTGCATTCTAACACAATTTTAAATAAAGCACTGAATTGGCATTTTCAATTCTATTGTACAGTATGATCCTGTTAGTTGTGAGATCACGTGAATAATGTCGCCAAGAACCAGCGTCTCTTAAACACAGTCAGTCTTCTTTGTGTAGACAAGAAGGAATCTGCTTGGAGAGGCGCATCTTTTGAGAGTAAACTCAGCAGGCGTGATGGAATGGTCCGGACTGTACACATGCCTATTTTAGGCTTGTTCGTGAAAGGGGTTACCCAATTTCCGTGTGGTGTCATTCCTGAGGTGCGAGACTCATGGGACGCTATCCGTGCTCTCCAGGGTGGCTGTTTATTGTCCTGTGAGAGGTTATTACAGCACATCTCCAAATACAGCGTGCTGTCATCTGTTCTTAGTTAGCAGTGTCTGCAAAGACAAGCATCACTACGATTAATACTTAGAATTAGGGATCTGAACAAATGTTTAAAACCCATTAACTTACAATGAAGAAAGAACACAATCGATTTCTAGGGTCTTTTAGCTTGGACCAGTATGTAAACAACTAGCAACCACTCAGAATCGCCTAGAATCCTCATGGTAGCGCACTTAAAAACAAACTATGAACACCTTGGACAAAAATTTTAATAAAAACAGAACATTCAAAACAATTCATAAAAACTATAGTAGTAAAATAAGTAAAAGGTACAAAAATGAACTCAGAAATGTGCATTTACTGTAGTAATGATATACTAAAATAGAACTATTACGGTAAATGTACATTTCTGAGTTCATTTCCATAGTTCTTCTGGGTTAAATTTCACTGAGTAAATATAAATACCTGTCTTTTCACACTCTTCATGTCTGGTTCTACTTTCTCCAAACTGTCCCTTGAGGAACTTCAGGGAACATATGTATTTTTTGTTTTTGCAGGCCAGTGTCTGCACCTGTGGGGGACGTTTGGTCTGAGGATCACATTAATAACCTCTGGTCTGTGCATCAGCTGAGACGGACGACCTACTGACCTGCCTCAGGAGGCCCACTGGGACACCGTCCTGCTGAAAAGATGTGAGGAGTAGAAAAAGAGTAGTTTCTGGTATAGGTATAGACAAACCGGTATTGACACTGGAGTAAAGGCAGTACACTAAACTATAGACAATAAACTATATTAATGTCCACAACAAGGGGGGATAACATTATATTTATGATCAAGTTGCACTGCTTTAAATGCTCTGCGGCATAGTCTGTTTTTTAAATGATTTTAAATTTTAAATGTTCTTTAAAGTTGGATGAATTCTGATTGGTCAGATTTTTTTATCGTTCATCAGTTTGAAAAAAAAAATCTGAAAGTGTTTCTAATGATGTTTGTTTCTCTGTGTTGTTGCCATTATAGTTGTGGTGTAGACTTTCCTTTTCTCACAGAATTTAAACAGTTATTAAACTTTATAGTTATTGTTATAATTGGGGGGAATGGCTCTTAAAGGGATAGCTCACCCAAAAACACATATTCAGTCATCATTTACTCACCCTCAAGTTGTTCCAAACCTGTGTGAGTTTCTTTGTTAAACAATAAAGAAGATGCTGGTGAGAAGGTCGGTACGCAAACAGTTGATGGTAGCCATCGACTTCCATAGTATCGGACTTCCATAAAATTACTATGGAGGACAGTGGGGACCAGAAACTGGTTACCCAAATTTCTCAAAATGTCTTCTTTTGTGTTCAGCAGAAGAAAGAATCTCATACAGGTCTGGAACACCTTGAGGGTGAGTAAATAATGACAGAATTTAAATTTTTAGGTGAACCCTTAAGGAAATTGCTTTAACATGTTTCTGTTCTCTCACTTGAGTAACATAATTATGAGTTGTACATCAGTGTTCAGTCCAGTACTTTAGCCAGAACACTGTGTAGCAGTGAAGGTATGTCATTTGAACATGAGCATGGCCTGAACATTATATGCATGAAAAACAAGGTATCATGGACACAAATTTAATACACACTTTAATTAATTAGTTCCCTCTCTTTAGATGACTACGTTGTACTAATTTGCCAAGACTTAACGAAATTAAAACAAGGAATGAATTAGTACGTGGCCATGAATGAATATTTTGTGGGAATTTATTCATGACAATTTAACCAAATATAGCTCAACTGGCCACACTTTAAGTATTAAAACAAGAGAACAAATTAGTACAACATGGGCACAAATTAAAGAATTCATGCATGTCATGTGCAGGACTCCATACATTTGAAATAAAAACAAAACTTAAACATAAAACATACCTAAAACTTTGGCAGCTTTAAAATGTAGTGTACTAAACTGTACATATTTGAGGTAGTTAGTGGTTTCCCACAGGTGTTTGGTGGACAATTTTTGTAATATTCTTTAAGTGGTCCACTACTTTAAAATGTTTGCAAACCAGTGCTCTGATTTCTGCTGTTGGCTATCGGATAAGGAATCTTCCATGCTGTTCCACTAACCGTGGTGTGACTAGGTGTCAGCATTTCTGAGTCAGCAATGATGCCACTGATATATCTGGATTCGAGCTCATGCTGGACACCAAATACTTGAGGTGAAGATCTAGTGTCTTTTAGCACCCTAAAGCTGGCACTGGTTTGAAGAACGCTTTCAACCATCTGGGCACACCCTTCCGTCTTCATGACACCTCCTCAGACAGGCACATCAAACTGTCCTCACAGACATTTTATAGACCAGCATTTGAGCCTTTCAACACCTCGCAAATAGATCAGCATTGGTCGTTTTAAATGCTACAAGTGAATTTAGCCATCACATCATTATAGTGTATGGTTGCAGGTTTGTTTGTTCTAGTCTGGACCAGCATGGAAGTTCAGTTAAGATGGTCTGAGCACTTTGAGAAGTACCAGAGACAAAAGCTTAGAGATGTTGGCAGCGATAGTGCACCGTTTATTCATGAGTGCTAGCCTGGAACCGTCAGAATTAGTTTTTGGTGTAATGCAACACCTTGCTGTCTCGTTCTTAGAAAGGAAACCTCCCAATCCAGGAGGTTTTTTGCCAAGAAAAGAAGCCAAGCCACATCTTTTAGCAGAAGAAAAGTCCTGCCGTCTCGCTGCTGTGGCTTTCCCCACCCAAAGGCTACTAAAGCTGAATAAACAGCAGTGAACAAGGGCTTGCTGAGTTTCTGGAAATATGCGGAGGAAATGGGTCTCTCGTTTAGACAAATGGCCCACTTTTGAGAGAAGTCAAATGAGCCTGCAGGGACCAAACAGCAGGTTGGAGAATATGTTGCTTTCAGTCAAATGATCACTGTTAAAGTCTAGATTATACTGTATGAGCCTTAAAAACATTTACTGCCACCCCAGATATTCAATATTTTGTTTAAATAGCAATGTCAGTAGCAAGCTGTTTGGGGTGGTGCAGCCTAATGTTTAAAGCTGTAGGTTGGAAACTGAAAGACTGTAGGTTCAAATCCCACAAGTAATTCATTATCTACCACAATTGTGTTCTTTATGAAAGGCTGTATATTCAATCCCACATGTAATTCATAATCTAATGAAAGCTGTAATGAAACGCTGTAGCTTCAAATCTCACATGTAATTCATAATCTAATGAAAACTGTAATGAAACGCTGCAGCTTCAAATCCCACACGTAATTCATAATCTAATGAAAGCTGTAATGAAACACTGTAGGTTCAAATCCCACACGTAATTCATTATTTACCATAATTGTGCACTTTATGAAAGGCTGTAGGTTCAAATCTCACACGTAATTGATAATCTGTCACAATTGGACTCTTTGTGAAAGACTGTAGGTTCAAATCCCACATGTAATTCATAATGTAATGAAAACTGTAATGAAACGCTGCAGCTTCAAATCTCACATGTAATTCATAATCTGCCACAATTGGACTCTTTGTGAAAGGCTGTAGGTTCAAATCCCACATGTAATTCATAATCTAATGAAAGCTGTAATGAAACGCTGTAGCTTCAAATCTCACATGTAATTCATAATCTGCCACAATTGGACTCTTTGTGAAAGGCTGTAGGTTCAAATCTCATATGTAATTCATAATCTGCCACAATTGGACTCTTTGTTAAAGGCTGTAGGTTCAAATCTCACATTTAATTCATAATCTAATGAAAGCTGTAATGAAATGCTGTAGGTTCAAATCTCACATGTAATTCATAATCTGCCACAATTGGACTCTTTGTGAAAGGCTGTAGGTTCAAATCTCACATTTAATTCATAATCTAATGAAAGCTGTAATGAAATGCTGTAGGTTCAAATCCCACACGTAATTCATTATTTACCATAATTGTGCATTTTATGAAAGGCTGTAGGTTCAAATCTCACACGTAATTAATAATCTGTCACAATTGGACTCTTTGTGAAAGACTGTAGGTTCAAATCCCACACGTAATTCATTATTTACCACAATTGTGCTTTTCATGAAAGGCTGTAGGTTCAAATCCCATTCATAACCTACTGAAAGCTGTAATGAAACACTATAGGTTTGAATCCCACACAGAATTCATAATCTAATGAAGGCTGTGATGAAATGCTATAGGTTCAACTCCCACATGTAATTCATAATCTGCCACCACTGTGCTCTTGATAAAAGTTTGTAGGTTCAACTCTCAGAAGTATTCCATAATCTACCACCATTGTACTCTCAATGAATAATTCAAGGTTTAAATCCCAAACAGGTATTTAAATATATAGAAGCCCATTTCTACCTCAGAGTAAAAGCATAAAAAGGTCATTGCGACTTTATTTCTAACTGCAACTTTCTATCTCCAATGTGATTTTATGTCTTGCAGTCACGTTTTATCTCCCAAATGTGACTTTGTTTCTCGTAATTGCAAATGCATATCTCTCAATATGACTTTGTTTTGCATTGTGACTTTTTATCTCAGAATTGTGTTTGTCATAATTGTAACTTTATTTTTCAATGACTTTATATCTCACAAATGTGATTTTATTTCCTGTATTTGAAATTGTATTTTCTCACAATTGTACATTTGTATCTTGCAATGTGACTTTGTATATCACAATTGTATTTGTGACTTTGTCTCGTACTTAAAATTTATTTTCTCATAATTGTAACCGTATATCTCAAAATTGCTGCCTTGTTTCTAGTTGTTTAGACAATATCTGATTATGTGACTTTATGATATTTTGCAATGCTACTTTATTTTGTATTTTAAACTTTATCTCAGAATTACCTTTTTTTATTTTTCACTCAGAGCTGGAAACAAACCTCCGTAATAATATGGTTATGTTTGTCAGTCCAAGCATGTAATGAGTTAAGAATGAGTAAAAACTTTGTGATTCTGGTTCATTTATCACAGTGTAAATGGAGGGTCAAGTTGAGTGCATTGCATTGTGGGATAAAATATCCCGTTCAGTGTCTCATTTTGACAAATGTGCCATGCTGTCCAAGTATTGAAATTTTGCAAACTGTGCATGAGTAGTTTGTAATTCTGAACATTGGTTTGGATCACAGCAACAGTGAAATTACAAATTAATGACATGATCAGCGATTGATTGAGGCTAAGCAAATCATATTCTGATAAGGTTCAAGGTTTTGCAGGTAAAAATGCTCCAATAAATCATTATTTCATTCATTTTACTTTTCTTCTATTTCTTTTTTTATCTTCTATTCTATCAAAGATAAAAGAGCCCTAATGTTAACCATGTTTCTCCCATCTGATTGGAGATCTTTCAAAGAATCTGACTCTTGATTTTCAGACTTTCATCAGACGTCCTCTTTCATCTCTTTCACGATGAGGTTTTTCCTCCTCAAAGCTTTGAGGGGATATTAGACATCACACTGCTGACTGTTAACATCCCATGCCAGTTTTCATAAAACATCATAAGCTCAACATCAGATTTTATGACTAAGTTCAGTACAGTCAGCAGAGGAGTTGATCTTAGATGAATTCCTCTGACTGATCTTGGCCTCTCTCCCATTTCTTCCAGCTCTCAGACAGGAAGTGTGAACCCCCCACCAAGACTGATATGAGAACAGTCACAGCATCTGAACAAATACTGACAGGGTCACGAGGGCCTGATCTGGGATGAGCGGACAGCTTGTCAAGAGGTGTGGGTTTCTTTGGTATGTCTCACTCAAAACAACTTGCAGTTGTGACGCAGAGTCACCGTTAACATTTTGTCTGTGTGTCCCAAGTGACTGTGTGTTTCACTCACTCAAAACCAGGAATGCCCTAGGCTTCCCATTCAAGTGTCTAATGTCACAAACCAACAGACAAAGTTCATGGTTCGTGGAGTCAATATATTTTCATTTTGGCCTTTGCATGTTGGTAAGCTAATGTGTTATAGTGTGGGTACACAAATAGCACTCTCTACGTTAAGTGCGCAAGAGAAATAGTATATTCCAATAGAGTCTGATATTAGCATGTTGATAAGCTAAAGTGTAATGTGTACACAAAGCATATTATATTCCAACAGTTTTGTGTTACCATGTTGCTAAGTTAATGTCTTAGTGCTAATATGTAATGTGTACAAATAACGTGCTTTATAATAAGTGCATAGGAGAATCAACAATATATTCCAATACAGTTTGATGTTAGCATATTGCTAAGCTAATGTGTTATTGCTAAAGTAGGGTGACCATATGTGCCATTTTCCCTAAAATATCTGGGTTTTGGCTTTGTTTGCATGTGCAGACCGATCGGTGTATGACATCAAAATACCATACAGACGGTTCCTTATGCTTTCAAAATGCTCTCAAGGTATTTTGATGTAATACACCGATCGGTCTGCACATGCAAACAAAGCCAAAACCTAGATATTTTAGGCAATATAGAAATCCTGGCAAAGACGCGTCGTGGGAAAATGGCACGTATGGTCACCCTATGCTAAAGTGCAGTGCGTACACAAATATAGCACTTTCCACAATGAGAATGGGAGAATCTATTCCAATAGAGGTTTGTGTGTTATCAATATAGCTAAAGGTAATGTGTTAATGCTAATATGCTATTGTGTAATGTGTACAAATATCGCTCTTCATGACAAGTCTAAAGTAAAATCAACAGTACATTCCAATGGTGTTAGCATGTTGCTAAAGTGTAATGCGTACACAAATAGGACACTAGACGATTATGGCAAGGGAGAATCAACAAAATATTCCAATAGTTTGGTGTTAGCATGTGGCTAAGTTAATGTGTTAACGTGTACAAATAGCACTCTTAATGATAAGTGCAGAGGGAAATCAAATCAACAATATATTCCAATAGAGTTTGCAGATAGCGCTAATATGCTCATGTGTAATGCATACAAATAACGCTCTTCATGGTAAGCCTACTGGATAATTAACAATATATTCCCATAGAGTTTGGTGCTAGCATTTTGCTAAATTAATGTGTTAGTTCTAATATGTGATGCAAATGTAAATTCATTTGGCTTGTTCGTCATCTTAAAAATTCTCTGAGCTCATTGCAATGCATTCTGGTGATGTTTTTTTTTTTTACCTACCTGTACCCATCTTTTATGCCAGATGATGCCTTAGAATAGAGTCTAAGTAGACAGCACACTACGTTTTGCAACAGACAGGCCAAAGAGCTACTTCAGAAATGCATGTATCCTCAGGTAAACCGTCCAGTCTCCTCATTTAGCCCTAATTGATTTGTCCCGACTGAGAGAGTTGAACATGACACATGGTCAGTAATGAAGATGAGCACATACCCAGAGGTTTTATAGCTCAGTGAAATGGAAACAAAACTATTTAGGAAGCCGTAAACTCAACAGCGGAGCTCATCATGTCAGCACTCAGCACCCAGCTCCATATATGGGAAGATCTGCTACTGCTCCCGTGGAAAGTTTTCACCTACTGACATCCAGGAATGGGAAAAAAAATGGGCAAATATCGATGAAGTTCTGTCAATGTCACCGCTAAGTATACTAACACACATGCTAAATTGCCTCAATGTCAATTTCGCGACCAAGCTGTCCAAAGCATCTGACTTCAGACCTGAATGTTCTGCTGTTGAGACTAGATAGATAGTCCTTATACATACCTTAGTTTAGTGGAGTTTGTCACCAGAACAGCTTGAAAACATTGCACCAGTGAATCTCCTAAATGAGGCTCATCAGTGCAGAGAATTCCTGATCTCCATCCGGCCATGATGCCGTTATGGAATCTCTTATCTTGAGGATGCAAAATAAAGCAAACTGCCAGTAAGCGCTTTGTTGACTCATTCCCAACAGTGTCCAAGTGTTCAACACTGGAGGACTGGGTTTCTATGCTGATTTTCATAGCTAGACGGTATTTGCAGTATTTGATTTTTAGTCTTTTTAACTTGTTTATCCATTTATTTTCAAGTGGAAATGGATCTACTGAACATCTGGAGGAGAATAATCGCTGTCATCTCTTGTCTCATATGAATTCACCTTTCTGGTCATATGATGGTGGTCTGTCTAGCATGAGATATGGCTCTTAAGTTTTTTCCAGCTGTGTTAGTGGAGCACAAACAAACAATTCTTAGGGAGGAACCCTCACTAGCCCACAACTATTCAACCATTATGGCTGCCACCCGCATCAAACAGACTTTCAGACAAGAAAAAATAAAGCCCTCAAATGAATCACATTCCACTGCCAAAGGTGCTTGTTTTTCACATTATCATGAGTGATGTGAAATGCAGAGGAGTTTGTCTGCTTATTTTCCTCTCCATTTTTATGACCAGGGAGTTGCTTTACTGACAGATAACAATTTGGTCAACAGCTTAAAATAAGTGGAGGAGATACAGTATGTAGTTCCCGGAGTGACTGGCTGCTTGGTAATTTGAAGGCTGTTCATGTGAGAATACTGTCTTGCCACATCGCATTGAAGGGCAGAATGAAAGCCGTGATCATTCTATTGTGGTTATAGGAAGAGAAGGGCATTTTTGGTGTCATGTTTTTTCAAACTAACTTCTCTTGGCAGAACATCCCGATGGCAGTTTCTCCCATAATAGTTATGATTTATGTATGCACATGACACAAAGGTTGTTCCAAAGTAGTCAGGAAAATTATGCTACTCTACAAGACCTCTTTTTTTTGACAGAAAAATAGTAAGTATTGCATGTGTATTTTTTTTTAGTAATAAGGCAATCTCAGAATGCATTGTGACTAATAAATGGTACAAAGAAAAAAAAAAGGAAAAGTTGACTTCTTCAAATTTGAGTATTTTTATTTGGTTCTAGAGAATACTGATTAAATTTTTTTTTTAATCATCTAACCTTTTCCCAATGCTATGCAACTGTTTCCAACGTGATTGCATAATGTGTGAAGTTGCAGATGTGCATCGCAGAGCTAGTGCAAGACGAGCATTTGTGATTAAAAAGTATATACATTTGTTTTGTTTTTTTTCAGAAAATGGCCAATCGGTTCGATAGATAAGACTCTAATTCCTCGGCTGGGTTCGTGTACAGTCATTTGAAGCTGCATTGAAACTCCAGTTTGGACCTTCAACCCATTGGTCCACATTGAAGCCCACTACATGGAGAAAAATCCTGGAATGTTTTCCTCAAAAACCTTTATTTCTTTTAGACTGAACAAAGAAACATGAATATCTTGGATGACATGGGTGAGCAAATTATCAGGAAATTTTCATTCTGGAGTGAACTAGTCCTTTAATGTGAATTTGTTGTCGTATCCCATTTACTGCTTTCATATGTGAAGCCAAACACTTCAGATGTGTCTGAACCACGTTATCCAACTGAACTGCACTGCACATACCAAATATCTGCTGATTAAATGCCATTATAATGCAGTGTTGGACAGCTATCCAACTAATCACTACTGTTCCCGAAACCACAGCGATATGGTCACATATCCATCGTTTGAACCACATTGGGTTGACAGTATATGACTGCTGTTAATGACGTCATACGCAGACAGTGGAGAATAGCTTTACTAATTAATCCAATTGAGATCTCTGAGATGCTGCTGTAACGAACATGGCACCTGAGGACTACTTCACTATTTTGGTTCTCTGTCCTTTTGCTTTATTTGATGTTTGATTCATCGTGGGTTCCCACTTACAGTACATCATACTCTGGGGTTCCCTTATGCATTTATGCATATGCAGACTCTTCAAAAATTGTATTTATTGAGGACACGCTAAAATATATATTGAATGTACATATATTTAAAATGAATGAAAGATACAGTATATAGTGTACTGCATGTTAGCTTGCTTATTGTGCACAAAAGCATAATTTATTTTAGTCCATATGTCATATTAACAAGAAACTATGCTTCTAACCACAGGTCGAGAGCTGTAGTTCCAGCTATGTAAGTTTGCCATGCTAATTGCGAATGTTCGTTTGAATTATAGTTTTGGGAAACACCAAATCGTTGAACTATGTTGGTAACGACGGAACTTGTGACCACAGTTGGCTAACATGCTTTTAGGAAACGCACCCCTGGATGGCATGCCAACTTGAATACCACCACGCAAACCACAAAACCTAAGTTTTATTCAAATTCAGCAAAATTCTCTACTTTAGATTTCTATGGGGAAATACACAGAATAGCTAGGAGCTTGGGTTATAATAAAAGTACATTCTGCTAGAATGCTGCCTACTGTAGTATGTGGACTGCAGACAGTGAGACTCCTTACAGAGTTCAGGAGCAGTTTCAAATCAGTGCCAAATAATAAAAGAATCCGCCCCTATCGTCCTCATCTCTGCCTTGGGCTGTAGTCACGTAGGCCTTACAGTAGACATGCACTGGCGTTCAGGGCGAAAATCTACCCGAGCCCACCACCGCCAGGCATTTCTCCCGTCCCTGCTGAGAGACCAGCTCAGCTCCGATCTCTCTCAAACAGCTTGCAGCAGCAGAATGCTGCACATCTCTTTAATGGGTACCAACAATCCAAACATGAGACCCCTTATGCCAGGGTTTATTAAGTACACAGCCCATAAAGCGATCTAGTTCACCTCTCTCCTCATGTCCATCTGTGTGAGGTTTGGTTGGCCTGTTGGTTTTTGTGTTGCAGGAATTTGTTTGATTTCCGCTGTGAAGAGTTTGTAGGATCATTATTGCAAAACATACCCTGACAGATCAGGTCCCAAAGTGAAGTGGTCCTTTATCACCCTGAAATTGTTTATTTTGCCATCATGACTACATTACACTCTTAAAGGTTTTCACAGTGATGCCAAAGAAGAAACAATTTTTTGGATCTTCATAGAACCTTTCAGTGAAAAGTTCTTAAATTTGTGCATTTGTGCATTTAAAAGGCTCCATGGATGTTGAAGATACTTCATAGAACCATCAATGCCAATAAAGTATCTTTACTTTTAAGAGTGTATCCTATTTATGTGGCTTTATTTACTAAAATAAATAAAGAAATGGATATGAGAAAGACAACACAAAGTGATGCAAGAAACTAGTACTATAGGATTTTGGTTACCTGAGACAATAGTCATTATATATACTGTAATATTTCACCACAGAAAGATGCAACTGACCAATCAGAATCAAGCATTTCAGAGAGCTCTGAAATTAAAAGTATGCCTTGCACATGACATAAAGAGACAAATAGATAACGCAGATATTACTAAAGAATTTGTTTCCATGACTTGTTCATTTGTGGCCGTGTTTCATTAGTTAACTTCTTTTAGCTTGTGGCCACATTTAACTAATTATTTCTCATTTTAATTTATTTTAATTGTGGCCAAAGTAATTAATTGGAAAAAATTATTTGTGGCTGTGATATTTTGTTTTTCCCATGACATTTAGATTTTTCTTTAATAATTTTCTCAGTATTAAGGGATATTCCCACAAAAATAAAAATTCTCTTCTGCTTTCCGTATCATATGTTTCGATATGTTATGTAAGTAAAAGTTCCATAGAAGTACTCCTATCATATTCAAAGCCCCATGAAAAGACATGAAAAAGAGCAGCTTGGACATTTCTCTAAATAACTTCATTTGTTTTCCCACGGGAAAAGGAAAATCGTATGGGTTTCCAATGAAATGAGAGTGAGTAGATGCTGACAGAACTGAATTTTTTGTCTAAACTAGCTTTTTTTTTGTGTCATATACAGTATGTTGTATACTAATTCAAATAGTTGAAGGTTGGTGAAACCTTAGCGATACATGAGCTTTGATTTCACTGGCAGCATGACCGAGTGGAAGCAAGTGTACGCGTGTATGTCATCACCACCTTGATATGTGTGTGTTGGGCACTCAAGTTGCGGTGGGGTCGAGTTGCACCCCCCTCCATTTGCTGTCCGGAATGAATTTACCCCAGCATGGTACTGGTTAATCCTCTCTATATATACACTGCAGTTTCCCAAAGCTCCTCAGATGGTATCAGAGAGGCGAGAGACTCCTGAGAGACTCAGAAAGTCCAGTTTGTCATTGAGAATGAATTCTTTGGGGAGCTTTGGCTGCCACAGGGGAGAAACAGAGATAAAGTGAGGGTCATGTGACTGTGTGCGGATTAAGTTTAGTGAGACTTCTGGGAGTTTTGGATACCTTTTATTCATAGGAGCTCATTTCCTGGTGTAAACAGCTACATTTTAGCATTTTCGGAAGAAAATGTGAGTGGTACTTGCCCATGAAAAAATCGCCGCCAGAATGTCTGGGTGATGTGAGTTGTTCCCGGGGTCCTATAATGATGTTCTTGGTAGTTAGGTGCTAGGATTTTCTGGGTGGTTTCTAGGTCACTGCTAGGTGGTTTCTTGGGTGTACTGGGTAATTGCTAGACAGCTGTTAGCATATTCTTGGTAGTTGTCGTTGATTGGCTGTTGCTTAGCTTGGTTAATAGGCGGATACTAGGTTTTATGGGGACCTTTTCAGGTGATTGCTAGGGCACTGCTAGACAGTTACTAGCGATGTGTATGAAATCGCATACTGTCTGAATAGTTAGTACATTTGAATTTGAGCTTACTTTGCGACCGTTAAAAGTTCTATATACAGTAGTATGAATATGGGTAGTATGAATGTAATCTGTACATTAGGGATGTGCATCTCCATTACTGTTACTGATGCGATACACATCTTGATGCATAGCCAACTATACAATACATTAAAGATACATAAATCATTCAGTGAATGCACACTTCAGAATCTTGGTTAAAGTAATCTTTTTTTTTTTTTGGAATACTATGAATTCGGACATAGGCCCACTACTCTTTGGTTGTACTGTTTTTCACATATAGTATGGAAGTATTCAATTTCAGACTCAGTGTAGGTGGTTGCTAAAGTGTTCTTGGTGGCTGCCAAGGCATAATTTGCCAACTGTTTAGAGGTCACAAGGGTGTTCTGGGTGGTTGTTAGTTCATTGCTGGGCAGTTCCTAGGTGTGCACTACCTTTTTAGTCTGGTATTAAAAAGTCTCAGAAATCGGCGAAGCACATTTTAAAACAGGCGCTGTCTTTATAAAAAAACTGCAGATTTGAGTTTTTAAACAACTACATTCTCACCTGAAATACTTTTGAAACTACATTTCATGACACAATAACAGTAATATTTAAAAAAATTATGTGAGTAAAATGGTGGTTGAAATACAATGCTGCGTGAACTTAACCAATCAGCATCTTCAGTGCCCAAGTCCCACCCCCGAAAGTTCCTGACCTTTGAAAAAGTACTACCTAGCAGGGAAATTCTGAGGGACAAATTTTTACCCGGAACTTTATTTAGATGCTGGTTCCTGTGGTGGAAACACACTGAGTACTGGCCCAAAGTTCCTAGTTCCTGGGGAAAGTTCCTGCTGTGGAAATGGGCATTTTTGTGAGTGATTACCAGACCATTATGATTTAGCTTAGTCCCTCGTTCTCAAGCAATACTGTAAGTCTTTTTTCCCCCTTAATACCCACCAGGCATAAGTTACTTAGAAAAATAATATTGCATCTTTATATTTAGCTACATAACACAATATCCATAACACAAATGCTTCAAATCATAAGCCCTGCATATGAGAAATGGTAATAGTCATATTTGCCCATTTGGTCAAAGGCTTAAAATACATCTTAACATTTAATGTTGAGTTCTATATGTAAGTATGTGGAGAAAGACTCTTGTTCTTCTCAGCTTCTCTGGTTTCCTTTGCCTTTCATTCCATAATCCTCAGTAGACATGGGAAGTGTGACCTCGAGTCCCCTCAGAAGCTTCGGGGCAGTCATTAGTAGAGGCTTAAGGAGGACTAAGATACTGTGGTCTTTGAAGCATGAATTTGATTAATTTAGACATCGTGAATGACAAATATTAATGCATGGTAAAGGGCACCTATTATGCAAAATTCACTTTTGCATGTTGTTTGAACATAAATGTGTGTTGGCAGTGTGTGTGCACAACCACCCTATAATGATAAAAAATCCACCCGCTCCTTTTGTTTAATCCCCATAAATCATAAGCAGTGTCTCAGAACAAGCCGTTCGCAGAATCTGTAAAATGTTATGTCAATTTTTGCAGGCCCCGCCCACAACTGTTGACGGGCACTTCTGTATTAGCAGAGACCCCGCCCTGAATGAAATGCACACAATCCGCCATGTTTATCTTCACGCTAGTGCATTTAAATGCAGCATTCAAATAAGAAATGCCTTCTTATTAAAGCTATAGAAGTTATTCAGTCAAGAGCAGTGAGTGATTTTCTGTATTTATTTTATTGTTTGGGTCAAATTAACAGCATAGACAGTAGTTGCTACTGTATATTACGCTGCTGCCACTTAATAAACCATTCTAATATAAACATGCGATTTCTTGCCCAGCTGTTTAACTTCACAGACATAAACTTCTGTATTGTACTTACAGTTAGTGTGTTTTTAACTTAAACTTGTGTGTATTTGACAGTTTAAGAACAATAAGAGATGAAGAAAAACAGTTTAGTACTCACATGTAATGGGACAGCTGCTGTCTTGGCGCTTGGCTTCGGATGTGTGCGCTCAGAAAACCGTATATCAGAAGTTTAAACTGATATGGCTTTAAAACGCATGATTTCAGCATGATAGACAAGATAATAAAAAAAACAAATAGATGTTTTTGGCAGAGTATCTGAGATAGGAGCACAGCCCTATTCTGGAAAAGGGGGTGGGGAGCAGCAGCTCATTTGCATTTAAAGAGATAGACTCAAAAAAACTGCGTGTTTCTGCTTCCACTCAAAATAGGCATTTTCAAAATTATATTTTTGAAGTATTTTGAGCTGAAAATTCACAGACATATTCTGGGGACACATGAGACTTATATTACATCTTGTAAAAAAAAAGGGGGCATATTTGGTGCCCTTTTAATGCATTTTTTCTATAAAATAAATTTGATCATGACAATTTTGTTTTAATGCTTTCTATAATGTTCTATTTACAAATCAGTTTGAACACAGTTATAACACAATTGTCCATTTTTCTCCACTGTGTATTTTAAAGTACTTGCTTTCTGTTTGGGAAAGGACAGTGTTCCACAGTTGAGGTCACATCCCAAGGGTCCGCACATTTAGATACACATGCATCTGATGCCAGCGCAGATCCCTAGCATGGAGGGCCTCGTGTCATAAAACCAATGGGTTTGTTATGGTACAAGATCACCAGAGATGATAAACCGTCAGAAACCCAAAGGAGAAAGAACAACAAGAAGACATAAACAATATCCTTTCCACAGCAACCTCAGCTTTCCTTATCATCCCTGGTACTTGTTAGTCTTTATATGCTGGAATAGATGGGAGAAACAATAAGATAATCATGTCCATCAGTCTGTTCCATTCATGCGTATTTCTTCAAATATAAAAGGTATGAATTGTATGAGTTGGACTGGAGAAATCTGAATATTAAAAGGTCTCAGATAACACTTCCCTCTCATCTCTACCCAGCCTGTCACTATAAATTTGTACTGTGAGGGATTGTGGACTAATCCAAAATGATCCTCATATAAACAATGTTTAATAAAGAGTTGAACAAAGCCAAGTATCAGTTCACACTGTCAGAAACTTTTTATTTTCTAGTGGGAAAAGTATGAGGAAATTATTTTAGTCTGTCTCAATGAGTTGCTTACTACCAAACTACCAACCAGATGGTGGGCAATATTTTTACATATATAAGTCATTTTAATCTTCTCAGATATTGTTTTCCAAATTATAAACTATTGTCTAACGCTCCTTTTAATGATACCCAAAGAAATTCCCAAATTGGCTTGAATGCTATGACTGTTGCAGGCCTCAGAGGTATTTATGTTATGTGTTTAATAAAAATATTGACCCATAGTTCTTTGGGGCTTGTTTATATCAGCTGCACTGAATCTCGCTTTTCATCACAAGCCTTGGAAAAAACTGGACGTTTGTTAAAGCTCTTGCATTGCAATAACAGGAAATGACGTGCAAAATATGGCTCTGTCTGTCATAAACACAAGATAACAGTCATATTTGAATTGCATTCTCATATAATTTGTGATTGTCCTTTATAACTGTGATGAAAATGAGAAGAAAAAATTTGTATTAAAATCGAAGGACTATTATGATTTTTTTGCATTATTTTAAAGACAATTAAACTCATTACTCATTTCATTACTGTAATGCAATGCTCATTACACTGTAAAAACATTTTTTGAAGTTGTAAATAAAGCTTATTGGAGAATTTAAAAAAAAAAACTATTTCATTCTTTCTACTTCAAATTTGTACTTTTAATTGGCTACTGTTTCTTTGTAATTATTATTATTATTTATTTTCAATATACAATAATGACATTTGGGGGCTGGATGCATGCAAGCAGGAAACCTTTAATGAAAATGACGTGAGTTTCAAAAACAACCGAACTGCTTTGAGCTATTTAATACAATTACAAGAGAACAGAAATAGTGCAAGAAAACTGGGTATTATATTTAAGACTGGGGTTATTTTAGGGAATTATCACATTATGTTTGACCACTTGTCTAAGTGTTTTGAAATTTGTAATTTAAAGACTGGGCCAGGTGCTCGGGCATTAAGACAGCCCTAAAAATACTCTGAGAAGCTTGTATAAGGAGCAGAAGGGCAGACTGAAGGATAACAAAGTATTCAGTGCACTCAATATCCCAAAGAAACAAACTGAAGCTCCTCTTGCATTTATCATGGGATGCATAAAGGCACATCGAGCCTGTTTTAAAAAAACGTGACATGTGGCCAAGTATGGTGACCCATACTCAGAATTAGCACTCTGCATTTATCCCATCCAAAGTTCACACACACAGCGGTGAACACACACACACTGTGAACACACACCCGGAGCAGTGGGCAGCCATTTTTGCTGCGGCGCCCGGGGAGCAGTTGGGGCTTCGGTGCCTTGCTCAAGGGCACCTCAGTCGTGGTAGCGAAGGTGGGAGAGAGCGCTGTACATTCACTCCCCACACCTACAATCCCTGCCGGTACGAGACTCAAACCCAACCTTTGGGTTACGAATCCGACTCTCTAACCATTAGGCCACGACTTCCCCACATTTATGACATTATAAGGCATTTAGGACTTTATGACATTTTAAGCCATGCAAATGTTTTTGTTCATTCGTATCGCGCAGAAGTGTAGAAACAAAGGCACTTTTGAGGTCTGATAAGGCTCAGGCCATTATAGTGTAAAAAAGTATAGCTAAAAGTGTCGGGAAATATAAGAGTTTGAGTTATTCTGTCATCGATGACTCTTGATTCAACACTTTTCTGTGAGGCTGATGGATCTTTTATCCCAAATAACTTATTTAGGACAATACTGATGGAGTAACCTCAGGTCATCAGGGTCACAAAATGCCACTGAAAGTGACAAAAATGCCACGGAAATTAAAAATGTTATTATAATAGTTTTTTTTATTACAATAAATGCCATAATATATATTCTTTTTAATTGCAAAAAGGTACTATAATTAATTATTTATTTTCGAAAAAATTTTTAGGGGACTTTCAAGGCTAGTTAACTATTCAATTTTTAAATTAATTTATTTGTAATGATTTTTTTTTTTTAAATAAATGGAGTGTATGTGATTTCACTATATATCGTAAACAGAGCTGTGTAGATTACTCACAAATTGTAGTCCGTTACTGATTTCAAATTACATGGTAAAAATTGTAGTTAGTAACGTAATCCATTACGTTACAGGTAATGTAATCAGGTAATGTAATTACATTTTTCAGGAAATATAATCAGACTTCTTCTGATTACTTTTAGATTACTTCTGACCAAACTTGTTTATCACATCGACTTAAATAGGACAATCTTGTACCATATTGATATAAAAAAAGAGAGTAAGAAAATAGCCTATATTACATATGTTGTAATTAACAACATGAAGTGCTTTAAACATTACATTACGTCAAGATTTCCCAAACTGGGGTTCATAAAGGAACTGAAGGGTGTTTGAGAGTTTTTTTTCTGGATGCGATTAATCGTTTGACAGCACTAATATATATATATATATGTGTGTGTGTGTGTGTGTGTGTGTGTGTGTGATGTTGAATATTTCAAATATTGCCTCTCTGGCCAAAAAATAATAATAATATCACATCAGGAGCAAATATACAAATTTCTCTGGATTAAATCAAAGGAAAATATAATATATGATTAAAAAAATAAAAAAAACAAGGAGCTGTTTTTTTTTTTGTTTTTTTTGTGTTTTTATTTGGTAACATTTACTTTGAACCCCTAAAATAAAATGAATCAGAAGATTGCATCTCCTTCCATGAGCTGAAAGCGTCTCGAGACCCCCGTCTGTATGTGTGAAGACGTCTTGAGGAGCTCGCCTTGCCCATCACACCCCTTATATAGGCATATAAACGGTCAAATGTCGAGCAGCAGCGAATCGCCTCTCAGATCCATAAAAAAAGACACGGGGCATGGAGAAGCAGCCCTATGCGGCTGTTTCCAAAAAAGTATTGAATGTCCAGAGGAATTCAGGCACCCCTCCCGTGAAAGTGCGTATTAGAGAGTGCGCACAGGAGCGGGCGCTCGCACTCCAGCTCAGTCTGCGTTCAGTCAGTCCCAAGCGCTTCTGACCCTCGCTCCTCTCTGGACATTTCTCTTTTGCAGCCGAGCAACCCATAAGCAGCCATGGATGCCATTAAGAAGAAGATGCAGATGCTCAAGCTCGACAAGGAGAACGCCTTGGACAGAGCTGAGCAGGCTGAGGGAGACAAAAAGGCAGCGGAGGACAGGAGCAAACAGGTCTGCGGTTTTTATGAGGACTTTTAAAAGTTATCCGCTACTTGATAAATGGATTATTACTGCGCCTGAGTGGATTTATAGTGACTGAAGAAGGGTAAAAGTAACGAGTACGAGAATTAAACTTTTCAATATCAAGTAATGCCCTATTTCTTTTTTCAATGCCCTTTTATTGTCACACGTCTAATGCAGAAACATGTAACCTTTAATTCATTAACCCTTAATGCTCCATTGATACAGGCTCAACTAGCCTATACTGTCGAATAACAGCCTATTTCTGTAACTTCTACTCGATTTTATTCGTTTTCAGTGTTTCAACTAAATTTTCATCTTTAGCAGGCTAATTAGATTCAAAATGGTTGAATGAGATAATGACAGCTGTAGCCTAACTTTTGGATTAGGCTATACTTAAACTGAAGTATTCAGTCAACCGTTTTAGTGAGCTGTTCTTTTAACACTGTGACTGTAGTAGCCTAATTTCGAAATTAAAACCTTCGCTTCAAAGTATTCTTCTGACCAAATTAAAACTCGTTTGGTAGATACTATTGATGCTTTAACCCTTTGTGGTAAGTACACACCCTTTTAAGAAGTACAAAGCACACTGTAAAAATCAATCAATAAATAAAACAAATGCATGTTAAGTATATTTTTGAGCTATTAAATAAGCCTTTGGGCCTCCCAGACCACACACAGAAGCAAGGGTTAAACAGCATGTTTAGTATTTAAAATAGACATGTCTAGTAACATTTCTAATAAAAGTGAACCTCATTTGTTATGAAAACTGTCATTTATGCATGTGGTAGCTTAAAGACGAAGGTACTTCATGGAAAGGAGGTTGCGCGGAAACGTAGACGATCGGTGATAACGGTCTTAGGAGTAGCCAAGCGTCGAGGAAAGCTTCCTGTTCCCCCCCCCCCACCCCCCCCCCCCCCCTGCTGATGAGTTCGCCACCAAGTATTTTGCTGATGTCCTGTCTGAAATCTTTCCTAACTTTTCTTTCTTCCCTTCTCTTTCTCTTCTTTCTCTGTCGGTCTCTTTGCCCGCCACACCACGCGCACTCTGCTTCCCGCTCTTCACTGCTGTCTGTCGATCAATCACTCAAACGCGCAGCTTGAGGATGACCTCCTGGCACTTCAGAAGAAACTGAAGGGCACTGAGGATGAGCTCGACAAATATTCTGAGGCTCTTAAAGATGCACAGGAGAAACTGGAGCTGGCTGAGAAGAAAGCCGCAGATGTGAGTAGCTATATGGAGCACCACCGCCTTCTTCACGCATCTTTTCCTGACACTTTTGGCATGCCACACCTTTATTATTTACAGATAAGAGTCTGTTTTCATGTTTGAGGATGGTTGTGAATATTGCTTTCGGACCCAGGTTGAAAGTGACGTCACGCCATATATTTTGTATATGACCAACTATATGGCCAAAAAGTCTCCTATGAAGTATACTATAAAAAGTAGTATACTTCAAGCTTATTTTAGTAAGTATACTTAAGTAAAGTTCAAGTTTATTTTTAAGTATACTTTATGTAGTAAGTATACAAATATCAGTGTACTAGTAGTATACTTGTAAGTGTACTATTTCAATACTCTTTGGGACTAAATTGGCCCACTTTCTAGTATATAAAAGTATACTTTAAGTATAACAGTAGTAAACTTTGAGTACACAACTAGTTTACATCAATATTTTTAGTTTGTACTGCAACTATACTAAAAGTGGACTTATATGAATACTGATAGTTTTCTTATTAAATACTTGTAGTAGCATTTTAGTACTTTTTGAAGTATAGTCTCAGTAAACTACTTTAGTTGTTTTATACTGCAAGTTTACTCGTAAGTTTTCTTTAAGTGAACGTTACATCATACTTTAAGTATACTACTGTCCCTATTTAGGTATGGGGGGGGATTTTAATTTGTATATGTTTTGTTATATGAATATCTGAACATAGAAAAAACATCAAAATAACGGTATCTGCTTATAAACAAAAACATTTTATTCTAGCTTAATGCATTCTTTTTTATCAACACTTCAATATAGGTAGGTTTCATAAAAATGCAAAATTGAGCAAAAACTACATTTGAAAAAAGCTGAAAAAAGACTGTGAATTGGATTCAGAATGATAATCAAAATGTAGATAGAGTCCATCAACACCACAAAGTTTGACAGTCATTATTACCTCTTCATTTGTCAACATTTTATTCAATTAGGTTACACAGTTTTGATGCTGTTTTGTCTGATGATCGTGTTAGATTACATGTGGAAGCATCTGTTGTTTCGGTTTCTTCTTCACTTGTGTTTTTTGGAAATTCTGTACAGAAGATGTGTACTAGCGCCCCGTACAGTATAACAATGAAAACACAGATTCTAGGAACACAAGTACAGCTCAAATATATTTAGACTTTTTCTTAGTAGGCTATAAGTCAAGTATACTTAAATGAATTTTTAAGTATATTTCTGAGAAGTACATATAGCCCATTTCTGAGAAGTACATAAAAGTAGACTAAAATTATACTTTCCTATTTTTAGTTTAAAAGAAGAATACTAATAGCACACTTGAATAAACTTCTTTTTCGTAAGGGTTGGTATTATTTAAACACAATCCGCACATCTCTGACCAAACATGGTGTATTAGTATAGGTATGCAAACATAAATAGGCTACACGATTCGCAATTTTAAATTACAAGACGTGTATTCCAAGACAGGAGAGAGTGAGCAGGCAGGCTGTTATATTTAGCCTAGTGCTTTATATGGTCAAGACTCAGACCCACTCCTTGGGCTCTGCCCTTGAGAAAGACTGATCGACTGAAAGACTTTCTTTTAAAATTGCCATTGATTCTTTTAAGACTAAATTGTATTCTGCATGAGTAGACGATCCAAAGTCTTGACAAGTATTTGCATAGCTTTGCATGATACAAGATATTCCTCTCATTTGAACTCTCGAGTCGTTTTGCGTTTCATTGATTCGACATGGGTTATTCAATAATTGAGAGATATAAGAACATAAAAGAACATATGTGAGTAGAAACTAATTCTGACTCAGTTTTGTTGTGTCAAATAATACATCTTTGTAGTATGGTCTTGAAAAGTGCACACTTGGACTCCCCCTTGTGTACATCAACAGAACTACACAAAGGGCGCAAAAATAGGTTGTACTTAAATTTCGAATTAAAATATTTTTTTAACATTATTGGTTCATGTTGATAATTCTAAAATGTCTAGCAAAATATGAATTATAAATATTATACATAATTTAAATTAATATAAAAATTATAATAAATTATAAATGATCATTTATTCTAAGAAATTCCTTAATTTAATAGTAATAAATAATAATATCATCACAATAATGTAATATTTTCTAGGTATAAAATTTTTTTGGCATAATTTTCCATAATATTTATGCATTACAATATCAAAATGGTTAGAAATAAAAGTTAAATAGATATGTGTTGGTGTGTGTGTGTTTGTTGAAATATATAATAGTAATATAATATTAATTAATTAATAAATTTCCATTAATAATATAATAGTAATATATTTACATAATAATATTACTATTAATATAATCTAATAATGAATATATTCATATATTTTATCTATATATTATAAAAAATCTAATATATAATAGTAATATTTTTAATTTTAATCAATTATGTTATATAATAGCAATATGTTCTTTTAATAATTTAATAGTAATATATTAATATAATCGTAATAAGTAATATTATTTTATAATATTATTATATGATACGTATAAATAAACACCAGGGTCCTAAAAAATACAACAGCAGAGTCCTCTCTGATCAAAGCTGTAATCATCCATATAGAGGGCGCAACAGGACTAAACAACTAGATGCGAGGCCCAGAACAACGCGCCCCTCCCACTGAAGCCCTTCCATATTCAGCAGCTCAGTCTCAGCACCAGCGCTCTGCAGTCAGTTACCGCATCCAGGTGCAGCATGTTAACATGTAGTGCACATCCTCCAAATGACTTCAAAATTAACTACTATTTAAATGAATTGATCAAATGTGTTTTTTTCATGAAACATATTAAACGCATATTCAGCTCTTAAACTCGTCTCGCATGGAAACACATGGTAATGACGTCGCGTGGGGCTCGCCTATGAAGACATGGTTACTTCCGGTGTGATCTCGCGCACACACAGACCAGGGGCAGCAGCGTCTCTGAGCTGTGCTCATCTGAAGCAGACGCGCTTTTAGTGGTTACTCAGAATAAGAATGGCGGCTACATCGCTGGAAGCAGTCAAACGGAAGATAAAACTGTTGCAAGAGCAAGCGGACGGCGCTGAAGAGAGAGCGGAGAAGCTGCAGAGGGAATTAGCGCTCGAGAGGAAAGCCAGAGAAGCAGTAAGAACGCCGAATGATACAAAGTATAAAGTGCATGTGTTGAAATGCACTTAAACAGCCGCGTAAGGAACGGGTGCGACAGCGCGCGCGGTGATGTGCGGTATGAACGTAGCGGAATTTCTCCGACGCCCTCTGCGCGCTGTTTACCAGCCCGTTAAACGGCGACATTTGTATCACACCGGTTTTTTAAAAATAACTTCTCTTTTCTTACTTGCAACAAACAGGAGACGCGAATTAAATGTCTGCCAGTGTGATTATAACCTGACGCATGGAAATGCAGTTTAAGGGTGCTGGAGAATGATATCCGATTCGTGTCCGAACGAGTCGTTCTTTTGAGTCGAATCTTGAAAGTGAATCAGTTGAACCGGCTCACCTATTCGGTCTGATTGATTAGTTCACGAGTTTGGCTGAAACGCTGTGAACGGTTTAAACAACAATTAATTGACTGTCTTAAACCTGTCCGACTCCTAATTAAGCGAATTGATAGACGGGAATCGTTTCGTTCGAACGCGATCGATTCCCAAAGAGCCGACAACCAACTGATAATGTGAACTGATATATATCAATCATACAAAATCGGTCTTAATAAATGACATTTGTTTTTTTTTGTTGTTTTTTTTCAAATTGCAAAAACTTTCAGATGGGAGATTTAAAAATACAGTTTGGACTAAATTTGATTAGGCTACTTAAAATGCAAATTCATGCAATAGTTTGAACCGAATCATTAAACAAATTTTATGAACTAAATCATGACTGCATACTGAATTAAGAAGACGCATGAAATTATATTTGAAAACACCCATTTAAAAATGGAATCTGGATATTAGGGACTGTGATGACAATTACGTCTGAATGTCAATTCAGTGAGTCGTTTTTGAACCGGTTCTTTGAATCGAACCGTTCGAAAGAATCGATTCGCGGAAATGAGTCGGACGTTTTGAAACAGGACGTTTAAACAACAGACCATGTTGTTTTCACCCCAAACTTTGAGATTGCTGATGACATCTCTGTGCAAGACTCATCCCTGTTTTTCAGGCTGTTCTCTTGTTGACAGTCGTAATTGGAGAGTCTGGTTATAATCCAGTTAGTTAAGTAAGTTGTGCTGTTGTGAATAGGTCCTTGTTTGATGACAAGTTACGCTGGACCAGAGGTTCTGAGTGTAATCATTTTAGGCTAATAGCCTACAGCAGTTCAGTAGTGATCCTGGACAGAACTGTTTATGCAGGCTGTGCTGTAGTGGTTTTATTATAATGAATAGGTGGTGCTGCTGCTTCTGGCTGTATGTTGACATCTCATGAAGCAGCATTTTAACACTTTCCCTTATATGGTCAGTCTGCGTCATCACATACAATAGGACTCCCCTTAGTCATGCTGAAATAAACAGTGATGGCTCTAGTTTGCTGTAGAAGCATGGCATTAATAATTAGTCTGAGTCTTTTCTAAACAAGCATGCTTGAGACTCTGGGCCCTTTAAAGAAATGCTGGCTGTCAAGGTTATCTGTGTTGCTTTCTAGTTTTTCATATCTCAGCTGACAATATAACATGCACTTTGCCCCAGGTAGTTCCCTTTAGTGGAAGGCCTTTGCTTATCGCTGGACTGGGACTTAAGCAGAGGTTATGCATGCTATAAAAACATAAATATGCACTTATATTTTGATGGTGTAACAATATTATATATTTAAAATACTTATGCTAAATTAATTGACTTATATATTCCTATGTTAAAAGTGAGTCTTATAGGCCAGATTTTACATTGGATGTAAAGTGGTGACTTAATATATTGTCTAAAATGTCAAAAGTTGAACAAAATTAATGTGGCAGATAGGGATGTAACGGTATGAACATTTCTTATCACGAATATAGTGACCAAAATTATCATGGTTATCAGTATTATCACTGTATTGTTAAAATGTGCTGGAAATGTTCAAAAAGTACTGACACACAAATTATTTCACCAAGTTTTACATTTAAAATTAACAAACAACAAATAAAATGAGTTTTAACTAAAACAATAACATTGCCAATGATTTTTTGTCATGATTTTAAATGACAACATGACTGACAACAGAGTTTGTCTAATAGCATGTTCAAATATCTAATGGAAATGTTCTAATAAAGCTTTGAAAAAGTTTCATAAATGGTAAACCTCACATTTCAGCTTTTAAATAAAGAAAAGGGTCAAGTCAAAATGATAATTGATTAATAAATGATTATATGTATTTATCTGCTCCATACATAATTCTAGATACCTTATTGTTTAAATGTGTAGAATCCACATAAGCTTGTTTTTCATCAACCGGTCAAAATTTACAGCAGGGCATGCAGATTCGGTCCGTTTTTTTGATCTACACACCGTTTTTACTTTTTAGACTAAAACAAAAGATTGATTCATTGTTATTCTTAATTAAAAAGCATAACAACTATAAAACAGTAAGATACAATGACAAATTAGCTTACAAAATGTTTATTAACAAAAACAAATAAGACGAGGCATGGCATACACCACATGCTGTATTATATACCGACTAATAAATTACAGAACGTTTAGCAAACACTGAGGAATCAAATAAATAAAAAAAGAGAGCCTCCATAGCATAACGTGAGGTAAACAGCAAAGATAACAAGCTTTTCAAAATGAAAACAAAAAGAAAAGTAAAACTAAACTTTTAAACTTGTGGTTTAGTTTTACTGTTGACTGTCGGTGCTTGCATGTTTTTTTCCACAATAATACCAACATGTTCACCTTTGGTTTAATAAGTGGTCTTTTACTTTACTTTAGCATCAAACCCATCCATCGTTTCCTCAGTATTCGCGCGTCATTAATTGGGGGGGGGGGGGGCGCACGCAGCTTCGCGCTCCTGACGCGGCGAGTATAAACCAGGCTCTACACTCGAAGCGCTGCGCAGCTCAAACGAGTCGCGCGGTTTCGTTATGCTTTCAGTTTCGTTTGCCGTTTGATGTTTCTCACATGCAACAGAAATGCAGCGCTTATGAGTTAAACAATGCGGTGGTCGCGCCAGTGTGACCGCACACAAAATTTAGTCGCACCGGCAGAAAAAATTATGGCAAAATTCACCCATTTGGTCGCACTCTGGAGCCCTGTGCAGTACAGTATTTATTTATCCTCAGTTGTTCAAATCGCGGTAATCGAATACGGTTATAGTGATAATTAAAATATGAAACGGTAATACTAACTGTGGGGTATATTATCACGATTTATCGTCAAACCGGTAATAGTTACATCCCTAGTGGCAGATGAGTTTGATTAGGGCTGGCTTTCACTACAGATGTTCAGATTAAATTTGATATAGTTCAGATTCTGTTTGATTCTGATTCATTTAGGTGTATTTCAGTTACTGTATTTTTAATCATTTGAGCGATTTACATTCCTTAGTGATTTATAATGCAACTAACGGCAAGCACGCAAAAAATTCACAAGTGCACATCTGAATTTGTGGCGAACGAGAGGGTTATGTGAGACCTAGGTTTATTTGTATAGTGTATTTCCTACACACTACACATTAGTTTTGGCTTGGCGTTTACAGTAAATGTTTTTTTCATTATTGAATTTCACAAAAAAAGTGTTTATACTTTCATTCCTCTTCAAATATAAAGGATTTATTGTAGAGTGAACAAATAGTTTGTAATGATTGTGAACGTTTCGTTTTATTGATTGGTATTGTGCATTATTTCTGAATGTAATAATAAAATGTGACGCACCAATTTGAGTTTTCGCATCAATGCCATTTTTATTTTCTGAAAAATATGGTATATTGTTCATATTGTGTATTAAAATAATTATCACTCATTTAATGCTGTAAATTATACTTTTTGAAAAAGTAACTGATATATTTTTGTAAATTTAAAGTAACGCGCTACTTTACTAGTTACTTGAAAAAAGTAATCCGATTACGTAACTCGCATTACTTGTAATGCATTATCCCCAACACTGCTTTTCAGTGCATGAATTATGTAGACAGTCAGTTGCATTGTGTTAATTGCATTTAGCATTGTGAGAACAGAACTGTGACTCAATTCTGGTTCACAGTCCACCAGGAACCCACAGTTACTGCTGTATGACTGCTACAACAAAATTTCTACATCAAAGCCCAAGCTTCATAAAGCAGCACTGAGTTTCCCTGCAGTCAGCGAAAGCATGTTTGAAATGATCCAGCTTGTGTGTTTGTCAGGTAGCAGGAGCAGCCTGTAGTTCTCCACTGGTCATGTGTGTTTGCCCTTTGACAGTGTAATCCGTGTAGGTCCGCTGGGACTCCCTCCCAACGCCTGTTAATGTTGTCCCAGAGGCTCGGTAATGATCCGATGGCCTAGTCCTGTCTCATCCATTAGCGTTGCTGTCATTATGTGCTATATAATGTGTGCGACCACAGCAGAAGAAATCGCTCTGTCTCAGTAGATCTTAATGGAAGCTAGTTAGTACTGCCGTTTATAACCAAATTACACCGTCGCCAAAACCTGGTTACAAATACAAGCCTGACAAGTTCTTTGCTCTGAATGGGAGCCGTCAGCATTTGTGGGGTGTAGGTGTCACTGTCTGTGTGAATTGTGTGTGAACATCTGATCTTGAGCTTTTATGCCAGTTCCTCTGTGCTCTTCAAGGCTGAGGGTGATGTAGCTTCCCTGAACAGACGTATCCAGCTGGTTGAGGAGGAGTTGGATCGCGCACAGGAGCGTTTGGCCACTGCCCTGCAGAAGCTGGAGGAGGCCGAGAAGGCTGCCGATGAGAGCGAGAGGTTAGTACAGTACAAGGACATTCACTTTACAATTACAAAGAATGGTGTTGTACAGTCTAAACCATTGTGGAGTGAAATGAAATGCGGTAGAATGTCTACTGACAACCTGCTTTACAATTGTGTGGCTATCGGCAAGGTTATTGCTGTGCAGGACTACTAGTGGAATTTTGTGAGTGAATCATTCATGTTCACTTTTGGCATTTTCACTTTCGTTTTGACGATGGTTTCATTGCCTTCAAAGACTGACTATAGCAGTGTTTCTCAAACCTGGTCCTGGGCGCCCCCCAACACTGCTCATTTTGTATGTCTCCCTTATTTGACACCCATTTCAGGTCCTGGAGTTTCTTCTAATGAGCTTATGAATTGAATCAGGTGTGTTTGATTAGGGAGATGCATAAAATGTGCAGTGTTAAGGGGCGCCCAGGACCAGGGTTGAGAAACACTGGACTATAGCATAACATTTTAAGTGTGAGCTGAGGGCTATTTAATTGGTTGGACGTACTGAACAATAACGCTCTTTACTGAATGAATCGGCTACACTCAACATCTTGTGTGCAAACTGAATTAACGCAGAATCTCATTTGCGAACGAACAAAATGAACATGGTTTCTCAACAGAACTCGTATGTAGTGAAATAATCATAACTTAAAACATCTTGCTTGTGAGCGAACTGAATAAACAGTATTTTGTTTGTGAACAAACCGAATTAATGCAGTATCTCATTTGTGAATGAACCAAATTAAAATAATGCAGAATCTTCTTTATGAACGAACTGACTTGTTTGTGAATATTCCAAATCGAATGAACTTGCAAACTTGTTTGTGAGCGAACCGAATGAAGGCAGAGTCTCGCTTATAAACAAAATTGACTTAATGCTGTATTTATGAACAAGCCAAATCTTGAAAATCTTGTTAGTGAATGAACCAAATGGTATCTCTCTTGTGCGAACTGATTAAACGCAGTATCTTGCTTGTAAATTAAATGAATGAACAGTATTTTGTTTGAAGAAACCAAATGAAAGCAATGCAATATTTCACTTGTGAGCAAACCAAAATGAATCGAATAGACACTGCATCTCACTTATGAGCGAACTGAATAAACGTGAATATCTTGTTTGTAAACAAAATGAACGTAATAACTCGCTCTCAAATGAATTGTTTGAGTGAATTATTCACAGACTCATTCATTGAATAAACCTTTTTGGAATGATTTAAATTATTTGAGTCACTGGCATGAATCAAAATCACAACTAAACATTACTGATTTATTTATGTGAGACTAAAATTATTTATAATTTTAGTTGTAATTTTTTGTTTTTGATTTAAAAGATTTATTTTTGGCATTTTTGCCTTTATTAGGATATGACGGTATTGTACAGGTGCATCTCAATAAATTAGAATGTCGTGGAAAGTTCATTTATTTCAGTAATTCAACTCAAATTGTGAAACTCATGTAAATTCAATGCGCACAGACTTAAGTAGTTTTAAGTCTTTGGTTCTTTTAATTGTGATGATTTTGGCTCACATTTAACAAAAACCCACCAATTCACTATCTCAACAAATTAGAATACTTCATAAGAACAATAAAAAAAAATGTTTTAGTGAATTGTTTGTTGGCCTTCTGGAAAGTATGTTCCTTTACTGTACCTGTACTCAATACTTGGTAGGGGCTCCATTATGCTTTAATTACTGCCTCAATTCGGCGTGCCATCAGTTTGTGGCACTGCTGAGGTGGAATGAAAGCCCAGGTTTCTTTGACAGTGGCCTTAAGCTCATCGCAATGTTTTGTGTCTCACCTCGGGTCCCTTTCTCCCCCCCCCGTTTCATCCCCTGTTTCTAATTTTCTCTCTTGACAAACCATTCAGTCTGGCCAGTCTGGCCAGTCAAGCACACCAACACCATGGTCACTTAACCAACTTTTTGGTGCTTTTGGGAGTGTGGGCAGGTGCCAAGTCTTGCTGGAAAATTAAATCAGCATCTTCATAAAGCTTGTCAGCAGAAGGAAGTATGAAGTGCTCCAAATTTTATTGGTAAACGGGTGCAGTGACTTTGTTTTTCAAAAAACACAATGGATCAACACTAGCAGATGACATTGCACCCCCAAATCATCACAGACTGTGGAAAATAAACACTGGACTTCAAGCAACTTTGGTTATGAGCTTCTCCACCCTTCCTCCATACTCTAGGACCTTGGTTTCCAAATGAAATACAAAACTTGCTCTAATCTGAAAAGAGGACTTTGGACCACCATGGGCAACAGTCCGGTTCTTCTTCTCCTTAGCCCAGGTAAGACGCCTCTGATGTTGTCTGTGGTTCAGGAGTGGCTTAACAAGAGGAATACGACAACTGTAGCCAAATTCCTTGACACGTCTGTGTGTGGTGGCTCTTGATGCCTTGACCCCAGCCTCAGTCCATTCCTTGTGAAGTTCACTCAAATTCTTGAATTGATTTTGCTTGACAATCCTCATAAGGCTGCGTTCTCTCGGTTGGTTGTGCATCTTTATCTTCCACACTTTTTCCTTCGGTGCTCTCACTCAATTCTGAACATGTTGGCTGAGCACTCTGTGAACAGCCACTTCTTTTAGTAATGACCTTCTGTGACTTACCCTCGTGGAGGGTGTCAATGATTGTCTTCTGGACAACTGTCAGATCAGCAGTCTTCCTCATGATTGTGTAGCCTAGTGAACCAAACTGAGAGACCATTTTGAAGGCTCAGGAAACCTTTGCAGGTGTTTTGAGTTGATTAGCTGATTGGCATGTCACCATATTCTAATTTGTTGAGATAGTGAATTGGTGGGTTTTTGTTAAATGTGAGCCAAAATCATCACAAAAAAAGAACCAAAGACTTAAACTACTTAAACAGTCTGTGTGCATTGAATTTATTTAATACACGAGTTTCACAATTTGAGTTGAATTACTGAAATAAATGAACTTTTCCACGACATTCTAATTTATTGAGACGCACCTGTATACAGGAAGTGAAGAGAGGGAGCGGGGGGTGAGAAAGCTCTGTGAGCCTGGACTCAAACTCGGGACGCTGAAGTGCAACTGTGCTGTCTTGAGGCTATTGGCACCGACAGTTCAATTAATCTTATCTTGTGCAGCCAAGTTACAGACAAATAGAAAAAAATCAAATGAAGGACTTTTCAGTACTTATTTAATTCTCTGGAATGTCCAAATATATTCATTATCTCATGTTTTTTTTTAATTTTTTTTTTTTTAAATCGATCGATCGATCAATAAAATAAATAAACGAACAAACATTTTATTACTGCATTTCCTGTATGAGTTTGTCCATGCTGCCAAGTACTAGTATATGCAGTACATGTGTACAGTGCTATAGCATACTGTGGTATTGTGAAGTACAATGTAATCAAGTGTGGCATTCTGTAGGACCGTCAGCCTGATTCACTGAAGCAAAAAGAGTCAGTTGAGCAGGTCCACACCCCGTTCCTCCCCCTCTCGCAGTAACTGTGGTTACTGTGTGCAGCTCCGCCGATGTGTTGCTATTGAAATGACAACATGCTGCCACTTCCTAGCCTGCACTGCACATCTGGTGCCCTGCATAAAGACTGTTTGTGTGCGCTGAGGGAAGTCCATGTAATTTGCTAATCACCAGCATCGCGACCCTTCATGAGTAGTTCGTAATCATAATTGTGTTTAAGCAAGCATCGCTATCATCAGGCAGGTGTCTTATTATTATTATTATTATTGCTTTTCAATTAGTTTTTTTTTTTTTTACACAATTGTGTTTTTATTTGAACAAGTTATTTTTAACAATAATGCTATAAAAAAATTATAGCATTATTTTAATACATAAAAAAAAAACATTGTACTAAAAATTCCAAAATGATAGTGTTTCATTCATTTATTTGTTTTCACTTTTAGACTACAAGCTTTTTCTTTTTTTTTGCGAAGTTTTTAAAACAGCCCATGGAAAGGACTTCGGCAACAGAGAAGAAAAATCAAGGGCCATGCAGTCGGTGAGCGGTGTGATGCGGGTGTTGGCCTAAACAAACTGATCGATGAGCCGTGTTTGCTTGAGCCAGTGGGGAAAGAAAAACAGCAATTTGTAAGGCACTAGGCTGCATTTCCGTTCTTTTTTTGTTTGCACACACAGAGTCCCTCTGTCTCCAGCCCAGCACGCCTACATAGAACCACTCTGTACCGAGACATGGCTATAGCTTTGGTGATTTTTCCTCCCATTCATCTGTTCTGACAGTGACTGTTGTGATAATACAAGAAAACATGGGTTTAGAAGCTAAAACTGTGTCTTTGATCCCAAAGCTTAGCTGCAGACAAGTTGGCGGCTTTGGATGTAATTTGTTGCGAGTTATTGATCCAAATGGAGTCATAGTGATGAGTCAGAGAGAGTATTTTGCAATCAATTTCTTGCTTTCTCTTTCCAGAGGCATGAAGGTCATTGAGAACAGAGCTCTGAAGGATGAGGAGAAGATGGAGATCCAGGAGATCCAGCTCAAGGAGGCCAAACACATTGCTGAGGAGGCCGACCGCAAATACGAGGAGGCAGGTTTCCTCAGCCACCAAACCACACATGCGCATTACTTTCTGCCTAGTCACATGACCTTTCACACTTAGTGTGAGCAAGCAGGTGCTTGCAGTTCAGCATAAGCATAAAAAAAGATTTGCTGTATTTTGTAATCTGATCAAATATAGCTTTGTGGTTTTTGATTTGTTTGTCTTGTTTTGTATTTTTCTTTGCGTTTTGTCTTGTTTTTTTTATTTTTAGTTTTGCTTTTTGTTTGTTCATGTTTCATGTTTCTTTGTGATTTTGTTTTGAACTTTTTTTTCTTGTTTTGTGTTCTGTTTTCTGGTGGCTCATTGCTTTTTGTTTTTGTCTTGTTTGTTTTGTTTATTTTTTGTTTTGTTTTTGTTTTTTTCTTTGTTTGTTTTTGTGTTTTGATATTGTTTTTGATTTGCGGGTTTTGTCTTTTTTTCCCTTTGTGTCTGATTTTTATGTGGCATTGGTTCTCGTGTCATGGTAGAAAAGGTGTTTCCCCCTTTAAATTGGCTCTTACGTACACGTAGTGATGTCCAGGATCTGGCTGTGTGTGTGTGTGTGTGTGTGTGTGTGTGTGTGTGTGTGTGCAGGTGGCCGGTAAGCTAGTGATCGTTGAGGCTGAGCTGGAGCGCACAGAGGAGCGCGCTGAGCTGAATGAGAGGTACGAGACTTTCCTGCAGCTTCTGCATGTCTGCACAAACCTACACGCATATTCATGCATGTGCCTGACTCTCTTCACACACTCACACACCCTTACAGATTCTGTGTCAGGAGGCATACACACAGAATACATGAGACGCTAACCAGCCTTTTACTTTCTGAGGCCAATGAATGCAAAATGTATTAATAACTAGAGCTTCTCTGTAACTGATTGTTGCTTTTTTAACATTGGTTTCTGTCATACAGTCCTTTTGTAACCAGTATAAGAGCCTCTTCTGACATATAAATGTTACTTTAGTCAGCACTCCGTGTGCTCTGCTTGTCCCGCCTCCAGCTTTTCCTAATTGGTCCATTGTTTTAAAACTGACGTATCATACCGTAACACTATTTAACTTGAAATGAATTGTCTCTGAATGGCATCCTCAGGTGTTGTGATCTATGCCTGTATACAAATATGCCCACTTCCGTGCCATCTAGTATGCGTGAAGAAACAGTAGGTCAATAAGTTGTATATCTTCGTACAAATTATTCATTAAACGATAGAAGAAAATACCTGGATGACCTTCTACTTCCGATTCTGACTCTTAAGTTTGCACTTGATGCACATATCGACAGTAGCTTAGATGTAACACAACAATGCGTCCCGTGTGTACATCCCCTAAGAATATTACTACCATATTACTAATACCTGCTTCACATTCCTGTTTGTTGTTTTGGTTGTCTTATGTTTTATTTAATTTTGACATTTTTGCATGCACTGTTAACTTGCATGTGGCCCGTGTTTGGAATGGCCTTCCCTCTGCACACACTAACAGACGCCTTCGAAGATTAGAGGATGAGCTTCGAGTGTTGGACCAAACCTATAAGTCATTAAAGGCATCAGAAGAACAGGTACTGCACGCCAGTCATTAGGTCACATCTAACCTTGTGTACTCTGTAAGAGGCAAAACCACAGTTTCCCTTGCTTGCTACCCATGCAGCTTTATTTGGTCCATCTTTTTGTTGTTTGTTTCACGCCCTTCTAACTTGGCAGGAATGCTGCAATTTGATTTCTTCTCATACGGTGTAACTCCTAACAACTTGCATGCAGCTGTTATGTAGACTTTGATTCATCATCATGGCACATTCCTGCTGTGTTAAGGGGACTTTGGGCTCCCCTTGTCCTCCATCCCTGTTTTGATTGATTTTGGGTTTTTGTTTCTTTTGTTCCTCTTTTCTCTCTTCCGGTTCCTTGATGTCCCTCTGTTCCAACGTGCCTCTGGTTCTCCTCCTCTCAATGTACCTTTCCTCCTCTTGTTCCTCCTCCTTTCCTCTGTGTGTAAAACACCAGCAAATGCGCTGAGCTTGAGGAAGAGTTGAAAACTGTGACCAACAACCTGAAGTCCCTGGAAGCCCAGGCTGAGAAGGTAGGTGTGCTCTGCTGCTGCTGTCCCAGGCACACAGTCCACCCCTCCTCCTCAACAAACCGGGATAACAAGTGTTTCTATGTTTAACAAACCAACTTTGTCTGTATATGTCAATGAGGGGTTGAAGTGTGCGTTTACTTGCTTTTTGAAAAAATTTCCGATTTCTGATTTGTGCTGTTGTGGTGCTTGTCTAACTGGTCCATAAGAATCAGCGTAGGGGCTTTTTTTTTTTTTTCTTGTTTTAAGTGACGTGTAATGTGGGAAGGGGCTTTCTGGATGACCATTATAATCTTGTTAAAGTGAAATCTGGTTAAGAGTCAGTCTGTGAACACTCAAGAGCTTTGTTTCTGCATCCGTAGTTATATGCATGTATGAATATCTGTATCTGCAGTAGACTTTAGCAGATGATTTTGATCAACATTAGCTTACATGACATTAAAAAGTTACCATATTTTAAAAACCTGTAATATTGAGTTAATGCTAGTACTGTCAGACAGTTATCGAAATTAATCGCATCCAAAATAAGTGTTTACATAATGTTTGCATTCTGTGTAGATATTATTTATTTATAAATGCACGCATGTGTATATATTTAAGATAATATATGTAATGCATACTTGATAGTATATATAAAATAAATAAAATACTCAATAAAAATATTTCTTAAAGGGGTCATATGATGTTGCTAAAAAGAACATTATTTTGTGTATTTGGTGTAATGAAATGTTTATGTGGTTTAAGGTTAAAAAAACACTATTTTCCACATACTGTACAACATTGTTTCTCCTCTATGCCCCGCCTTTCTGAAACGCGTCAATTTTTACAAAGCTCATCATTCTGAAAAGCGATTGTGGAAGCAAAAGTGTGTTGTGATTGGCTGAATACCTAAGAGTGTTATTGAGCGGAGTGCTAATGTAGTGTTAAATGCTCATGTGCTGGTGTGTGTTTTGACGTCTGTCCCTCTTATGATGTCTTCAGTACTCACAGAAAGAAGACAAATACGAGGAGGAGATCAAGGTCCTCACTGACAAACTAAAGGAGGTATGAACATCTTTCATGATATTTAGTCATCCTTCTGTCCAGGGGAGGCAAGTATATCAAGTCTTATATCACTATATGAATAGTTTTAGATCACTGTTTCTGTGTATGTATCACACACAATAATAACTTATCTGATTAGATTTTTTCCCCACCAGTTCTGGGCATTTAAATACTTTGTTTTTTTTTAGCTACAAATGACTGTCCCAGCAGTCTCAATGATTTTTTTTTTCTGCTGCAGGCCGAGACCCGTGCCGAGTTCTCTGAGAGGTCAGTCGCCAAGCTTGAGAAGACCATTGATGACCTTGAAGGTACGACTTTCGTTCATTTGAGTCATTTCAGCCCCTGTCAAATTTTCAATCATACGTGTGATTGTGAAGTATTCAGTGCGACTACTCCTTTCACTTCAGGTCATAAAGCTTTCAGCCTTTTTTCTTTCTTTTTTTTTTTACCGTCATTCTGTTCCTCAAACCTTCTGCCCTACTGGCCTTCTTTCAGCTTCCTTATCGGTTCAGTCGCACAATTAAGCATCACCTCTTTCGGAGAGACCAGTCATTGTGCAGATCCACACACACAGACTTCACATTGTTTTGTAAGATGACACTCGTGTTACTGAGGTCCAATTACACGCAGCATTTAAACTTGATTAGGCTTTTATAAGCTGCTGTTAAATAGTCTTCTCCTGTTCTGCTCGTATTTGGATTTACACAAGCCCAAGTTCATTTTCATAACTGTACTGCCATATTTGCACTTTGTTAATGTATCTGTGATAATTCAATATCCCGGTCAGAGAGGCATCAGTAAGAACCTTAACAGGGATAGTTTATCCAAAAATGAAAACTGTTATTTATTTGCGTTCATGTCGAACCTGTTTTATTTCATTTATTTCTGTGGGGTTTCTTGTTGTTTTTTTTCAACTAAACACAGATAGTCACACATGAATTCCCTGCGTGTCTACCATGAATAGAACTGAAAATGAGGCCCAAAAGACACATAAAAGCCCCATGACGGATCTTTAAACAGCTATATTATATTGGTCACGTAAGAAATGGGTTAGTCCATCGAGGGCATACAATGTTAAAGTTACAGTACAGACATTGGTTACAAGAGATTTCTGTTTTACATAAATGCTGTTTCTATTCTTTAAAGAATCCTGAAAAAAATGCGTTACGGGTTCCAGAAAAATAAGCAGCATAACTGCTTTCTAAGTCGATAATGTTTTTGCACAGAAAATCAGTATAGAGTGATTTCTGAAGGATCATGTGACACTGAAGACTGGAGTAATGACCCACGCTGTAAAGTAAGCTTTGCCGAAAGAATAAATGACTTTTTAAAATATATTCAAATAGAAAATGGTTTTTATTTTAAATTATAATAATATTTCACGATTTTTCTGTAGTTTTGATCAAATAAAGCAGTTTGGGAACGACTGTATTTCAAAAAATATTTTACATTTAAAGGGCATTATGTCAATGTATTGGTATGCGTTAAAAAACAACATGACAAAGTACTGTAACAAAGTAGTCAGAGGCTATGATTCAGCAAAAGTTACCCGCATAAAATTGGAATAGCGCAAAAACATTGTGGACTAAAGCACCGTTCTATCCAGTGGAGTGAAGAGTACCAAACGGTCCCTTCGGTTAACTAAAATATCACAAGAGAAATTTGTGCTGATTAGGGAGGCACGTATATACTAATTATTAAAAGAGCGCACAGATGAAGCATGGTCTGTAATCTTATTTTCGGAGCTGCTGTTGGGAACGCAGTGCTTGAAGTTAAGTATATACGAAGACCTTTGACGAGAGCTTTGACCAAGTCATGTTAGAACAACAAACTAGCATTCAGATGATGTGCAATGAGAAGCAGTTTATTGGCGGTCCAGGTCTGCTCGTCCCATCGCAAGTCACATTGATGCGCATGAAGATTAAGTGTGATAAAAGTGTGTCCACGATGTATGTGCAGTTTCTTACGGATAAGAAAAGTTCCATGTGAGAGCGTAAGTTGATTTATTTATTTTTAACTGCGCATCTGGCGTGGTTCCACCAAAATGCACATAAAAATAGGTGGATGGAAAAATAGCTAGTGAATTTTGCACTATATAAAAAGTATCCATAAATTTCAAACAGAAGGTTTGACAAATGAGTTAGAAAGCCCCGAAAAAGTGGCACTGTGACCATCTGAAAAAGACAATAATGAGTTAAATGAGATTTAAAAAGCGGTCAACAGGGGGGAAAAGATTCTGGCATTTGAGGGACATTGTTTTCCATGAAGAATTAAAGTCCTACAGGTTTTAAATGAATGACAGAGGTGAGTAATAATGACAGAATAATTTAACACCTCTCGTTAAGTGACCTGTGAGCGACTGTTTGGGGTGTCATGGGTGACTCTGCGATATGTGTCATGGTTCTTTGCCTTGGTTTCAGTTCCTTTCCAGTTTACTACGTAAATTATTTTCTGTTTTCCTCCACTCTTTTCTCTCTCTCCTCTGTCTTACATCACTCTCTCGCTATCTGTCACTCGGTTCACCGGGGCTCGTCTTGCCGCTGGATTGGATGCTTCACTCCTGCACCTGTTTGTATCCCTTCCCTCCACCTCTTCCTCTGTCTCCCTTCCATCAAACACACCATCCCGAATCCCGATAGATGGTTGTATTCCAAAATCAATCCAAAGCCATCAGCGAGGAGTGGACCCCGCTTCAAGACATGACTTCAAGGTAATCATCGCGCGGTTCGGCCGGTCCTGTGCACCTCCCCCAGTACCCATAATCCCACCTCTCACCGCTCTGAATAAGGTCTTGTATCTTCAGTTCACACACTATATGACTCATTCTTCTGTTTAAAAACTCTATCTCTAACTCTACAATTCTTATGGTTCCTGTACTGTTATTTGAGGTATTTGAAGTATTTGCTTATTGCAAATTTGTCCATGGGTGTTAATGTTAAGGCCATGGCTTGTAGAGTCAGTGTATAGGAGTTTTGTGATTTGAATTCATAACTATTGTATTACTTCATTTGAAATAATATTGTGAGAAAACAAAACTCCTAACTCTCAAATGTTTGGTTCAATTGTTGCTGGTCAGTACTAGGTCTGAGTGATATAAGCTTAAAAGTTAGTGTATTGATATTGTTCTATAAAGTAAATTTAAAATCTTTGTAAAAATTTAAATTAAATATGTAACATTTTTAAATTATTGTAAAATTTGAAAAAAAAAAGTTTATACAATAAAATATTTAATTATATAATATTAAAAAAATATTAAAATATTTTTCCTCTAAAGAATGCTTAAGATATTTCATGTGTTTATATCTTAACATAGAGGGTGTGTGTTGTACATATATTAGGAATATATATATTAATATCTATCATAGATTTGGGGTGTACGTCACAAAAATCAGATAGCATAGTTGGTTGTCAGGTTCGGTACGTTTTCGTATAGGGGAGGGGGTTTGGGTAATGCTTTCGTCGCAAGTGTTGGAATCTTGTTGGATACCATGAAGGCGAGACATGAATAGCACTAGGAAAAGTGAAAGTAAAAGCGGAGAGGAGTAATGACAGAGTTTTGCAGCATCTGACGCCGCATTATTCCAGAGATCCCTTTAATATTGCCAATAATTGATGTTTTTGACTATATCTCTGGCTATCGTAGATACAAGATCATTGTCTTTCGACGCACTCAAGCACTTGCCTGTTAGTCGTTGGGACTGCGGTAAAGGACCAGTGGCACTGAGAACATTATATTTCACACATTTTAAGCTCTTTCATTTTCCAAATGTAATAGGATTAGTCCAACGAATCGTTCAGTTTGTAATGCATACCGAACCGAAAGCCTCGTACCGAATGGTTCTGTGTGTGTGTGTGTGTGTGTGTGTGTGCATGCAATTATTTTTCACGATTTTTTTCTGTTTTTGATCAAATAAATGCAGCCTCAGTGAACATGGGAATTTCAAAAACAATATAAAAAATCTTACCAACCCCAAACCTTTAAATGATAAATGTAAATTAACAAACAGGGATTTAGTCCGTTAACTTAACCATCTTCAGAAATGTTAACAATATTCAGGATATTGGTTAATTTTAAAACACAAACACAATGATATAGAAAGATGGACTACATCACCCAGCCCTACTGGCAGTACTGGTTAGTCTTAACCCCAAAGCATGTGATACAGTCAGAAATGCACCACAGTTTTACAGTGGGAAGCGTTTCATGCTCAGTGACTTCCTGTGTGTGGTGTTTCTTCTCCTTTGGTGTAAATTCATCTACTAACAAGGTCTTCTTCTGTTTAGAAGACAGGCCCAAAGCCTGCCATGTAGAGATGCTTTCTGATCCCGTCTGTCCACATCACGTATGATGTTGTCTCGTATGTCGTAGTTGTTTAGGAGCGTGAGCTGCTTGGTAAGTCAGCCGTGTGGTGGTTTGGCTCCCCTCTATGGCCATTCAGCATTAGCGTTAGCTGGAGACATTTCTGATATCCGAGATTAATGGAGACTCTTTATAATGAATAAGCAGCATCGTGGCTCCTGTTTGTGGTGGTTTCTTCCCTTGTCTTGGTTTGAGGTTCTTCTGTCCCTTCCATCACCTTTTTCTTATCCCCCCACCGCCTCCCGCGCAGATAATGTCATCAAAGACGGTCCCGCGCATGCACGAACTTCCGTCTGCCCTTCCAGCTTTCTTTTCCTACATCCCTCACAGTGTGCTTTGTGCTCCATCTCTTTTGACAGAACCTTTAATTCTTGCGGCTTTAGTTAACTAGTAAACGTCTCATTTTGTTCTCTTATTTCCTTTCATTCCTAAATCAGTATGCGTTTATGCTGGCTCTATAAAGTCAGTAAGCACGGGACGTCCTGGGTTTCTTCCTATGGTTATTGTGAGCTCTGTTCATTAAGTGTGTAATAAAGGCGATCCTGTTCATGTGGGGACCGTTCCTAAAGCGCTGCCGGTTGGCTCCCCATATTTACTGTAGAAAATTCATCCTTCTAAATCAAACGTCGTGGATTTAAGTCAGGTTTTCTAGGGAAGTAGATGGACGGTCAATCGTTCTAACGCGCTTCATTAAACGATGATACTGTTCCTTTATAAGGTGCTAGTAGTACTGTTCTGTGGTGATAAATATTTCTCTCTGTTTGAGACAGCTAGCTTCACTAATAGTTGAGGTTGGGTTTAAACAAACACTAACTAATATGAAATAAGTATCAACTCCACTGTGAAAAGAATGTATTAACATAGTACTGCGTGTTGAGGAGAGACTCATAGACTTGCATTACCGAGAGCGAGTTGGAGCCGTATCTGTGAGATGTTCTGTCTAATAGAGAGGCACCTAGCAACAGTTCTCAGAAAATGAACAGTTTACATTGTCTATATGGACGAACACCAGATCATCATTTTATTAATTACATAATCGAGTAAAGTTGCTAAATGGTGTTTTAAAACCAATTCCCCATCTTTTAAGGGTAGGAGAACAGTGTTGCGATGATATTAAAAAATAAGGTTAACATTTTAAAGCTGTAAAATGTGTAGATAATTTGATATTTATGTCTTTACGTGCTTGAGTAGTTGAGTTCAAATGCATGTGGATAGGAGAACCAGACGACTGTTTGTTTTATCAAGTCAGTCTATAGCTATTAATCTCTGTTAATAATTCTACGAAGCAATTAGAATTCAAATCCATAGTACAGTGAAGTCCATTCAACGCTAGAGAGATCTACACTAAGTTTGTTTGCTATGCTTGCTTTGGGCATGAAAAAAAAATAAATAAGCTTTTCATTTGAGTTGGTTGGTTAGAGAGAACAATATTTGGCCTAGATAAAACTCTTTGAATCTCTGGAATCAAATAAAAATCTGAGGGTGCAAAAATAAAATCTAAATATTGAGAAAATCGCCGTTAAAGTTGTCCAAATTTTAAGTCCTTAGCATGCCTTTATATTCAAAAATTAGTGTTGAGATAATTTAGGCAGGCAATTTACAAAAAAGTATTCATGGACATGCTCTTTACAATTTGTATCAATAACTAAAGTGAGGTTACAGATACCTTTTTTTTAATTACTAAAATTTAGCTTGATTCTTTCTAATAGCGAAGGTTGTAATTAGGTTTATAATGTAACTGAAAGGAGCATACAGTGATGATACTTCTTAGATGAATGATTGTTCACTTTTCAAGACTGTCAATATTTTCCCAATTTTGCAGACAAGTTGTCTGGTGGTCCATCAGCCCCACAAACCAACTGTATGATTGTTACACTGGGCCGTTCTGATTGTTGAGCACTGCGGCTGGGATATGAGGCTCTCCGTTTCGATTCTGTCTGAATCCATCTGAATCACATCCTAGGTGGTTTCGTCTGAGTGCACCGCTACAAGCAGTGTTTCATTTCTTCTTCAGCTCTGTTCTTTCTGGTTCTCTCTTTCTCTCGTCTTAACTGCTGCGATCCTGGAGACCATCTACCAGCAACTCAGAAAAAAAAAGCCTCTCTCTAACGGCTAAGAATGGCCTTGAATGAAGAGGGTGGATACTAAAAAAGTAGTGGTGGAATTGTTGGTTTATCCCCACAATGGTGTCTAAAATGAATGAGGTTGGTGAATGAAGTCAGGGGAACGGTGTTGTGAAACAGTTATCACTTTGCTGCCTCAAGATCATGTTGGGAAAGATGATAATTTGCCGAGTTGGTTACAAAAATAACATGTTTGTTATGTGCATTTGTGTCACTATGAATTGTATTTCATATTTAAACGGGAACATTAGTTTAAATTCGTAATGTTTATCAAATTGTTGTTCGTTGCGCTTTCAAAAAAACCTGTTCCAAGAAAAAAAAAGGCCAACCTTTATATTAATTAAAAATAATCGTCCGGTATAATTAATATAATGCTATTTAAATATTTAAACAATATATTATACATGTAATATAATTAGAAATGTAAAACCTTAATTCGGTAAAAAATATTATGATTGGTCCCCTTTGCTTTTCATCGTTAAAAATATATAATTAGTATTAGTGCTGTCAAGTAATCGTGGATTAATCCGGCATCCCACACGAGTTGTTTAATAATGTGTGTGTACTGTGTCTATTTATTGTATATATAAGAGACCACATACGTATTTGGAAAATATTACTTGTATTACGTACTTATTTTATATCCATTAAATTGTGTATAAAATCTATTTAAACGTAGACATATATTTGGAAAATATTGACGTTGTATTTGTGTAGTATTTTATTCCTATAAATTGGTCATAAGAATATATAAAACGAACATATTTTCTTAAATACATGCGTGTGTGTCTATTATTTAATATCTAAAGTATAATACATAGTATGCACAAATAGATGTACCCAATGTAGGGATGCGATTAATCGTTTGACAGCACATATAATTTTTCCGATACATTATATAAATCACTTTTCCTGTGCTCTTAATCGTCAAGAAAAAAAAACACCTGACTTTAAAAATACTATTAAATATAAAGTATATGAACAATGTATTAAAAAAAATTATTAGTATACATTATTTAAATTCTAATTTATCCTTTGCTCTGAATTATGTCGGGAAAAGACAAGAGAAAAAACACCCTGTTCAGTGAAAAAGAAATTGACCAGTGCATCTATTTTATTGCAAACCAAAATCAATAAAATGAAATTTCCGAACTCGTCCCAGATCTTGAAGGCAGCATGTGGATAATGGATGGCTAGCACTTTAATCAGGATGTCATCTAATGCCTTTTGCTTTATGCAAGAGTCCGCACTCTTTTACTGTGTCCGTCATACATTTATATATTAACACATGTATATCACTATAGTGTATCTCAGTTATGGATATTTATATGAAAGCATGAACTGAGCGTGTGAACTATGTATGTTCAATGCTCAAGGCATCCACTGCATGTTATTCCCTACATGCTTTGCACTGATATTAACGTGTCTTTCACTTGATGTTCTAACAGAGAAACTCTCACATGCTAAAGAAGAGAACCTCGATATGAACCAGATGTTGGAACAGACTCTATTGGAGCTGAATAACATGTGAATCCTGCTCACGTAATCATGACGATGTCTGCATTTTGTACCCTTTTTTTTTTTTTTTTCTCGTCCTGACAGTTATCAGATTGAATAACATGTGCCATTTGTTACAAAAAGCTTTAGTCTACCTTGTATTTTATTTTATGTAATAATATGGTACATGTTTGTTTTTATTCTGGTTGTGCACAAAGTTAGCAACAATTGCACTTAATTCAATATATGCACATAACGGTTCTAGTGGACACGTCAAGTCTGAAGCCAAGCTGAATTAGAATTCCGCTTGGCTTCAATTTTCTTTCTTTTATCGTGTACGTGGGATTAGGTTGTCCTATGTATACTGGTGCTACTGTGAAGGCGGATGTCTAGCAGTGTGTAGCTTATAGAGTTTATGATTGAATATATACACTTTTCCAATTTGGATATCATTCTTTGTGCCAATATTTAGCCCTAAAGGGGTTTATTTACACTCCAACTTTTATTTATTTTTGATTTCCCTCCCATTTTGCTGCAAGACGTCAGGCAACGTTTATTTGCTGAGTTCACTTCTGCCAGAAAACCATATTTGAAAAATGATGAAATCATATTTGGTTGTGCCTCGTTCATTTTAGTCGTTTTAAATGTACTGTAGGTGAATTAAATGTCCTATAAAAATGTACAAAATAAATATGAATAAAACCACTCCGTTTGACATTTTTCTAAAGCCTGGGGTCTGTTTTTGAGGTGTTTTTAGCATTTCAAGTGCACTGAATGGTGTTCACTATATTCACTACAGAGCTTTTCATCTCCTCCCACTCATCGCTGAGAGGATGTTGTCTTACAACCAGAGCATGTGAGCAGAGTGGTAATATTTCCTTAAGAGTGCAGGGCGCCTTTCTGAAGATTCCGCTCCGCTCGCTCAAAAAGCTCAGCGCCGCTCGCTCAACTCAGAATGCCGTTTGGTGATTTGCTTGAGATCGAGAATCTGGAGAGATCGAGAATAGTAGAGCAGTTAAGGAGTTCAGATAAGTTGCAAGCCTTATACATAAATGTAAAAAATCAAAGTTAAGAATGAGCAGGGAGAAGAAACTGAGAGGGAGTGCGGGGAGACTGTTAAAGTTAGTACAGATTCATATTGATTACAGAAAGCACGAAGATGTATGCAAACATGGTGCAGCAAAAGGTGAGCTAGTTACATACCATAATAAATGAATAAACAGGTAGGCTAAGGTTATATTCGGTTGCACAGAGCCCCGATCATGACATGCAGACAATTAATCACGGCCAACGAATTTAGAATAGGCAAGTTCTCTTTTATGCTAGGACTACATAGCGGCCACGAATTAAGAATTTATTTTTTCGTTTAGTCCAAATTATGGCCACGAATTAAGTATTCATTCTCTTGTTTAGGCTTAGTTGCCACAAATTCATTCGTTCGTTAATTCGTTCCTTCCCTATAGTAAGCCTAACTTGGGACCGACTGTTTATTTCGTAATTACTTATTTACAATCATTATGGCTTACAACTTAATAAATAATAAATAAATAAAAAATAATACAAACTGTGACGGTAGAAACAAATTTTAATTTGAATTATATTCGGAAGCTCCGTAAGTATTAAATCTCAGTAAACTGTAGACCTAAGATAACACACAGCTGTATATAGGCCTAAATAAAGAACTACAGAGTACAGAAGATATTAGCATACACCACTTAGGCCTATTAAAATATTATAAAAATAAAAAAAACTGACCCGAAACAATAGGTGGTCCTTCAGAATGTAGGCTAGATATAGGCAGCAGTAATTTATAATCTAATATAATGCACACAAATTTGTTCTTTACAGAATGGAGCGGGATCTGAGCGGGAATTGGTTTACGGCGAGCGGAATATTAACGGCGCGCTTGCTTGGGCGGTTAGAGCGACTGCACGGAGCGCACGTCCATAGAGCAGAAAACATAGCGGAGCGTCACACCGCTCCGCTTCGCTCACATGCTCTGCTTACAACACATGCTAATCAGACTATCTGCTTCCTGTTATGTTTCATTTTTGCTTATTCTGTTGTAGAGCCCGACCAATATATCGTTTTGCCGATATGAGCCGGTCGCGATATGGCCGGTTCGCCGATATGAATTTTTTTTTACAGAAATAATAACGTGTGCCACAAAACTGATCACCTCCATGCCACGCCGAATAAAGGCAGTAATTAAAGCAAAAGGAGCCAAGTATTGAGTACATGTACAGTAAATCAACATACTTTCCAGAAGGCCAACAATTCACTAAAAAGTTTTTTTTATTGGTCTTATGAAGTATTATAATTTGTTGAGATTGTGAATTGGTGGGTTTTGGTTAAATGTGAGCCAAAATCATCACAATTAAAAGAACCAAAGACTTAAACTACTTCAGTCTGTGCATTGAATTTATTTAATACACGAGTTTCACAATTTGAGTTGAATTACTGGAAATAAATGAACTTTCCATACATTCATAATGTATTGAGAGGCCATGTAATATATCTAAGAGAATATATACGTTACCAGTCAAATGTTTGGACCACGAATGGGAACTGTCCAACTTTGGCTGGTACTGTACTATACTTATACACAAAGGAATATCGGTATATATATCGATATCGGCCTTTTTTTTTTACTCCTATCGGTATCGGCCCCAAAAAACCCACGGTAGGGTTGTCGTACATAAATGTCTCTGCAGCCAGGAGGTCGTTGTAGTGTCTGGCAGTGGAAGGTGTATCACGTGACATTGCAGGACATGAACTAACCGAATGTGTTCAAACAGTTAAAACCACTTGATTACGAAAGCAGATCATTTCAGCCAAAGTCAGTCTTGAGGCTGTGCTGTTAAAACTGATGCAACATTTGTGATGTTGGCAATAGTGCTGCTGCACGATGGTGTGGAGGTGATGTTTTGGCTTCTCTGTGTTTTGATTGGTGCTCTGTATTTCAAACTGTAAACAAACTATTGCAGAGCTTTAAGTTGGACAAATTCAGGGTCGTTGTTGACCGTTTCAGCACGTCTTGACTAAAGGGATGTTGAAAGAATGCACTCTGTGAATAAAAAGGGCTAATATTATTATAAATGTTCTATAATTATAAATGTTGTATGTATGTGGGTGTATTTTTTTTTCTTGTTATATAAGCATTATTTAGTTTTGAGAGAGAGAGAGAGAGATTTAGATGGGGTTTTTTCTTCTGATCTAAACATTATTACAAATATAGTATATTACCTAAGCATTTATATATTATATATAATTGTGTTTTTTTCTCATCTAAACATTATAACATAGTTATAATATTCTGATCTAAGCACTTCTATAATACATCTAAATAGAAAAAAACTTTTCTTCTGATCTAAACATCCTATAATATATTTTAATTATTTGTCTTGTGTTCAAAGCATTTATATCATTTTATGTATTAAAATATTTATATTTTTCTAGATTGATATAGATATTGCTTCTGATATATAATATATAATTATTGTTTTTAGATATACTTTTTTCTTCTGATCTAAACATTATTACAAATATAATTGACACATTTGTAATATATTTTCTTCTGATCTAAGCATTTATATGTTTTAAATATTCTTATCTTTTCATATAAACTAAAATCTTTTCTTCTGATTTAAAAAATGATCCTATAATAGTTATTTTAATTATGCATTCTTCTGATCGAAGCAGTATATCATAAAAATATAATTTTATTCTTAGACTGATTTTTCTTCTGACCTAAACGTTATAATTATATATATATATATAGATTATATATTTTTTTTTAGATTTCTTCTGAGCTAAATTAGTATATATAATTACCAATAATTTGTTCTCTGATCTAAGCATTTTATAATATATTTTAGATAATACTTTTCTTTTCACGATTTCTTTCAATGTAAATATTTTTTCTTCGCAATCCAAGCATTTATACTTATCTTTTATATATTAAAATATAAATTTTATGTTTGTCTAGATAGTGACTGATCTAAACGTTAGGCCTATTATAATGATAATAATTAATTATAACTAGATTTTAATAAATAAATGTTTCTTCTGGTCTAAGCATTTCTGTACTTTATACATTATAGAATTATAATTTTATGAAATGATATTAAATAACATACCGTGACTTTTCCACGACCTGTATTGCTCGGTGAACATAAATATAAATAAATATGAGGAAATGACTCCAGCAGGCAGTAAGTGTTAAATTGCTATTTGCTGGGGGGAAAAAGTTCAAACGGTTAAACATTTGTGTTTAGATTATTGCTTTTGTAAATATGATAAATGTTATACTATTTAAATAAAACAATGTAAATATGATAACATATTTAAAAAACTACAATATTTGAGTTGTTCAACGTTGTGGACTTTTATTCTGTAACATACCCCGGATGTCAGCTGTTTGTCGCTGCTTCTGTGGAGTTCGAACGGGGACTCTTTGCTGTACTCTTCCCATCAACTATTTTATCCTTTCCCCCCCCCCTTATATTATTATATAAGTGGTAAAACAGTCATGTCTCGGTTACTGTGTTTATCACGGGGTCTCATATGCACACAATGTAAGTACAGTGTTCAGAAATCCGAAAGCCTTTTCTCGTTGTTGTGTCTGTGTTGACATCCAGAGGGAAGCTGAGAGAGCAGCTGAAGAGATTGATTTCAACGAGCAGGAGCCCTGTCACCTCCCCCCACAGCAGCCGACACCCGCTCTTCTGGCTCCTCGGTGTCGGGACGGGGTTTGTTCTGGCTCTGGGGCTGAAATATCGTGATTCTGCGTCTGAACGCTGTGACTGTAACGTACAGAAGACACTCGAAGTCTCTAAATACACAGCCGCTATAGAAACCAGCAGAGACCTGCTGCAGCGGATAAAGGTAACTTACACTGCGTTTAATACTTATCCTTTATTGCTTTTATGTAATTTATTTATTTTTAGCATCGTTTGTTGAGCTTATCTTATTGTCGACATGTTCTGCTGTACTTAGGTGTATATATTTGGCAAACAAGTCTATTAATATTGATTTCATTTCAATATTAATAATGAAATATTCGTATCTAATATTATATAAAACAAAGTACTTAGTATTTTAATATTTACATTATTATAAATGTGAAAAATAACATGTTTTATTATATATTTATATATAATTCAGTTGAAGACAAAAGGATTAGCCCCCCTATGAAATTCCCGCTTCTTAGTCAGATGTTTAACAGAGCAAGGGAATTTTAACACTGTATTTCTTACTATATTTGTCATCTGGAGAAAGCCTTAATTCTTTTATTCCAGGCAAATTGAAATAAATATTTTTTTAAAATGGCTAAGGTCACTATTATTAGCCCTCTTAAGAAATGATCTGTTTGATTGGCTACGGAACAAACCACTGTTGTTCAATGGCTTGCCTAGTTAATCCTCGCTAAGCCTTTTATTGATTTATTTTCATTTTAAATTAACAGTTCAAAGTTTATAGTGCAGAATAGCCTACAGAGAAGTCATATTATTTTGCAGGATGAAGTAGGAGCTCCTGGGATGGTAATCGGGGTCTCAGTGGATGGCAGTCATGTTTGGTGTGAAGGTAGGAAGTCTCCCACCGCACACTGATGCTTGGTCCCATACAGGCTCTTGGGTAGTCTGCACTACTGTAGGATTTACAAAATCCATCCATGCTTGAAATGACACATTTACGTTAAGGCCACAAGTCCACATCCAAGGGGACCAGTTCTTTACTCGCTTCGAGGCCTGTGTTAGAACAGCAGCTCAGAAAGCGACCACTGGCTGTGTCTGTTGTCTCTCAGGGGCTGGCTATGCAGATCTGGAGAACAGAGTGCCTTGTGGTCCGGACACAGTGATGAGAATCGCCAGCATCAGTAAACCTCTGACCGCAGCCGCCGTCGCCAGACTCTGGGAGGACGGCAAGATAGATCTAGATGCTCCTGTCCAAAAATACGTGCCAGAGTTCTCACAGAAGCAATTTGAATCAGAGGTTGTGAGTACATCCATTTAAAAAGACGTTTTTTTTATTTAATCAGTATAACTCATCTGATTAATGTGAATTATGCTCAACTAATTTGTTACCAATTTATTAACTAGATGAGTAAAGTTTTAAGCCTTGTCTGAAAGTTCTAAACTTTGAAAAAAATTGAAGCTTGAAGATTTTACTCGGCATTATTTAGCATTTTGCTAGCATGTTTTAACATGTTGCTAACATGATTTAGCACATTGCTAGCATGTTGCCAGCATGATTTAACACATTTCTAGCATTATTTAACACATTTTTTGCATGTTTTAGCATGCTGCCAGCATGATTTAACACATTGGTAGCATGTCTTAGCATGTTGATAGCATGATTTAAGACATTGCTAGCGTTTAACATGTTGTTGCATGATTTAGCACATTGCTAACATAATTTAACATGTTGCTAGCATGATTTAACACATTGATAGCATGATTTAACATTTCCAGCATGTTTAACATGCTGTTTGCATGATTTCGCATGTTGCTAGCATGATTTAACATATTGATAACATGTTGCTAGCGTGAATTAGCCTAGTGGGTAGTGCGTCCCGAGTTCGAATCCCGGCGCGAGGACCTTTGCTGATCCCTCCCATGTTGTTAACATTTAACATTATTTAACACATTGCTAACATGATTTAACACGTTGCTAGCATGTTTTAGCACATTGATAGCATGATTTAAGACATGGCTAGCGTTTAACATGTTGTTAGAATGTTTTCGCTTGTTGCATGATTTAGCAATTGCAATAATTTAAACATGCGCTTAGCATGATTTAACATGTGTTAGCATGTTGCTAACCTGAATTAACACATTGGTAGCATGTTTAACATGCTGTTTGCATGATTTAGCACATTACTAGCCTATTGTTAACATTATTTAACACATTGTTAACATGATTTAACATGTTGCTAGCATGTTTTAAAATGCTGCTAGAATGTTTTGCCATGTTCTTAGCATGTTGCTAGCTTGAATTAGCATGTTGATAGAATGTTTCTAGCATGATTTAGCACATTGATAACATGTTGCTAGCATGATTAGCGTATTGCTTGTTGTCCCAGCATAACTGTTAAGCTTTGTTAGCGATAAACGGCTTAAATACTCTATATGTGTTATTGTACAAAAGTTTTGACACCCTCAATGAAAGTCTATGGGAATTTTCGAATTATTTCCAACCCAACATAATTCATTCGGTTTGGCTTAGCTTTCTTCCCTCTGTCCTTAAGCCAGGTCACAATAACGCCCCGGATGCTCCTGTCCCACTTGAGTGGCATCCGTCACTATGAGAAAGATGCCAAGAAAGTGCGAGAGGACAAAGAGAAAGCCAAGCGCCTTCTGAAGCCCCCGGAGAAGAAAGAGGAGAAGAGCTCAGACGAAAACAAAGAGAAGCCGAAAGCAGAGGACAGCAGCGCTAAAAGCAAAGAGGCTAAAGGAGGCCTAAGGAGGAAAAAAGAGTTTGAGCAGGAGGAGTATTACCTCAAAGACAACTTTGAGAATGTCATCCAGGCTCTGGACTTATTCAAAGACGATCCTCTGATTTTTAAACCCGGTATGCTTTCACTGCACACAACAAAGCGCTGTTATAATCTGTTGTGAGGTTGGGTTTATTTTTAGAGCATGTTGCCTTGATATCGTGATCTTTAGCTTACCACCGTTTATCTACTCTCACGTCGGTCCAAACCTGACTTGTTGTGGAACTCAAAATGAGGAGTTTAGCAGAATGTCTCTGTTGTACAGTGATGTTTCTCTGCAGTAATTTGTCCTTAACTCTGCGTTATACGACCGCCGTAGGTTCTACGTTCCTGTATTCGACGCATGCATATACCCTGCTAAGCGCCGTGGTGGAGAGAGCAGCAGGTCAGCACTTCCTCGACCACATGATGAAGATGTTTCGAGAGCTGGGGCATTGCATGAACCCAGTACCGGACGAAAACGACCCCATCATATACAAGCTCCAGGTAAAGGAGACATTAAACATGCAATTGAAACGTTGCATTACGGGCGTCCCGAATTCGAATCCCGGCTCGAGGCCTTGCCACGATCCGTCACACTATCTCCCCCACTTCACTTTTTGTCTGCTCTACACAGTCCTGTTGTAAAAAAGGCAACATGTAAAAAAATAAATCTTTAAAAAAAAATAAAATAAAGGAAACATACGCCTCTTCTGTATTGAACATGTTTTTAAATTCTGAATTCTGATTTCAGGGGATCAAAAGTTGAAAATCTACTGATTCTGTTAAAAATTTTATAAAATATGCAATCAAGTCATGTGGACCATTGCTGTTATTAAATAAAACGATTAAAAAAGGTTTTTGTTTTTTTAAATAAAGCTGAAATAAAATAAAAAAGATGAATAATGTAGCGTAAAGGCACAATATGTAATTTTCGCCGCTAGAGGGCACGTATTCGAAATAAACAAATAGACAAAGGCGTAGTTTGATGATGCTGTGACTGAATGTGGAATCATGGGAGTTATCATCTTCATCCCCACAGCCGAAGCAATCAGATGGGACTCGGGCAGAAATCATGTTAATTGATGAGCTAATGATTTATTAATGAAGCAGGGTGAGGCTGAAAGCCGTCGAAGTGAAACGAGGCCGCTGAACGAGCGTGACAAACGGCTCGAAAGCAGCGGAGCTTTTAATATGCCACACTTTAGCGTTTCCGCTGCTTCCGGTCGTGCGTATGTGGGGTAAAGCAGAGGAGCTTTTATTATGCCACAGTCGACAGCTTCCGCTGCTTCCGGTCGTTGTGTGTATGTGGGGTAAAGCAGCGGAGCTTTTATTATGCCACAGTCGACCGCTTCCGCTGCTTCCGGTCGTGTGTATGTGGGGTAAAGCAGCGGAGCTTTTATTATGCCACAGTCGACCGCTTCCGCTGCTTCCGGTCGTGAGTATGCGGGGTAAAGCAGCGCTGTTTTATTATGCCACAGTCGACCGCTTCCGCTCCTTGCGGTCGTGTGTATGTGGGGTAAAGCAGCGGAGCTTTTATTATGCCACAGTCGAGTGCTTCTGCTGCTTCCGGTCGTGCGTGTGTGGGTTAAAGCAGCGGAGCTTTTATTATGCCCCAGTCGACCGCTTCCGCTGCTTCCGGTCGTGCGTATGTGGAGTAAAGCAGCAAAGCTTTTATTATGCCACAGTCGACCGCTTCCGCTCCTTTCGGTCGTGCGTATGTGGGGGTAAAGCAGCGGAGCTTTTATTACGCCACAGTCGACCGCTTCCGCTCCTTCCGGTCGTGCGTATGTGGGGTAAAGCAGCGGAGCTTTTATTATGCCACAGTCGACCGCTTCCGCTCCTTCCGGTCGTGCGTATGTGGGGTAAAGCAGCGGAGCTTTTATTATGCCACAGTCGAACGCATCCGCTGCTTCCGGTCGTGCGTATGTAGGCTAAAGCAGCTGAGCTTTTATTATGCCACAGTCGACCGCTTCCGCTCCTTCGGTCGTTGCGTAGGGGGGGTAAAGCAACGGAGCTTTTATTATGCCACAGTCGACCGCTTCCGCTCCTTCCGGTCGTGTGTATGTGGGGTAAAGCAGCGCTGTTTTATCATACTAGATACATTTGAAAGTTCTGTTATAATGCTGCTCTGTGTAAAATAATGAAAAATATTAATAGATCATTTTATAAATAATGTGAAATTGTGGTCTGATGCGGAGCAACCAACATGCAGGAAAAGAAAAACATAAAACAGGAAATGATATCAAAGAGAATCCCTAAAGACTGTGTGTCAAGGTCAGTAAGACTCTTAAAATATCAAATATTTTGACCTTTTTTTTCTTTGGCAAGACATAATTGCCATAAATTTCAGACTGTAATGTTCTGTAAAAGTTCTGTAAAGTTCAGGCTGTAAAATGTCATCTGGTGTCACATTTTTAGAGTTATTATCATTTTGGTTTCATATGATTACACCATGCAATTGAAACTTTTTTTTTTATCTTACATGTTATCTTATTTTTAACACACTTATTTATCATTTACCTGTTTAACATCTTCCCTGTTTCGTGCAGGTTCTACCACTTCAATAAAAAGGGTCGTGTTGTGAACTGCCCCTATGTGGACAATTCATACAAATGGGCTGGAGGTGGATTTCTGTCCACTGTGGGCGACCTTCTGGTGTTCGGTAACGCTCTGCTCTACAGCTATCAGATGGCCAAACTGAAGAGCACAGACGGGCTGCTTCCTGGCTTCCTTAAACCCCACACGGCCAAAGCCATATGGGCACCGGTGGACAAAACGGAGGCGTCGTGGGACAGAAACGGACTGTACGCCCAGGGCTGGCTGGTGGTGGAGAAACAGCAGAAATATGGTCAGTGCCGCAGCCGCAGACATTACGCCTCGCACACAGGGGGCGCTGTGGGGGCCAGTAGCGTCCTGCTGGTGTTACCCAGCGAGAGCAAACACACTCCTCCACAGGGGGTGGTGGTGACCATCATCACAAACATGCAGTCAGTGGGGCTCAATACCACCGCGCTGAAGATCGCACAGGAATTCGACAAGGCCAGGGATGAAGAACGTGCATCCGCTTGATTTATAAGCACACTGCTGTGATCTTTTTGTAACCATTTTAAGAGATTTGTGGTAAACATCAGGACGCTTCTTTGTTTACAGTGCTGAGGTGTGTTCATGTCCTCAGTTTTAATTCAACATTTGTGCCAAGTGCTCATTTTGATAGCTTTTATACATATAGGAACTGTCTTAATATGTTGAAGAAATAAAAATGTATTATGGAAACCTCTGTGACGGGCTTTTAATCTGATCTTTTCATTTTTCTCCTACATTCGCCATGTCATGCTCATGATACGTTGAACTCAATCTGGTGATATATCACATTTATTAAAGTGTAGTTGAGAAGCAGTGACAGCAGTTCCCTAAATCTATTTTAAACAATATACTGTAATTCTTTCATAACCTCATATTAATTTAAAGTCTTCATGTGCTTAAAATGTATTTCACACCACTGGAATACTTAAGTGAATTGAATAAATTTAAAACATGACTGCAAATGTTATGCATAGTAATTACCACAAAATGGCAGTCATAATACTTTATTTAATAACTTTATTAGTAGAAAAAGCAGAGCATTTCAATTAAATTAATTACATATCAGATTTTTTATTATCTGTATTACTAATTTACCAGTAGTCAAATTTATAGTCAAAATAATTTTCATGAGGTAAACAGATGTTGGTGTGCATAAAAATAAGCAATGGATTATTTGTTTTCTTAAATATGACTTTTATTAAATTCAAATTAATTTTAGATTTTTATTATTTTATCATTATCATTTCACATCATATCGTTTTTTTATTATAATATAAATATATTTTTATATTTCATCATTATTAGTTTATTTTCGTTACTATTATTATTTTTATTCCTGTAGTATTTCCATTTTTGTTGTTATATTTTTATCATTGTTTTTGTTTTACTTTTTTCTTATATTTTTTAATTTTTCTTAGTTATTCTGTTTTTTGTTAATTTTCTTGTTCTTTTTGATATTTTTTGTATTTTTGTTGTTATTTTTGTTATTATTTTTGTCATTTGTTATATTTAGTATATTATTGTGTTGTTATTGTGATGTTATTTTTGTAGTTGTTTTTATTATCATGTTTGTTGTTATTTTTGGTATTATTTAATATTATTGCTTCCTATTTTTTGCAATTATTGTTTTTTTTTTTATTGTATTTTGTTATTATTTTTGTTGTTATCATTTTTGTCATTGTTATTATTTTTGTTATTACTTTTGTTGTTATCATGTTTGTTGTTACTATTTTTGTTGTTATTTTTTTTGGTATTTCATATTGCTTCCTATTTTTGCAATTATTGTTTTTTTTATTGTATTTTTGTTACTATTATTTTTGTTGTTATTATTATTTTTGTAGTTGTTGTTTTTGTTATTACTTTTGTTGTTATTATCATGTTTGTTATTGTTATTTGTTATTATTTTTGTTAATTTCATATATTATTACTTCCTATTTTTGCTATTATTGTTTTTATTCTATTTTTGTTGTATTTTGTTATTATTATTTTTGTAGTTGTTATTTTTGTTATTACTTTTTAGTTATTATCATATTTGTTATTTTTGTTATTTTATTGCTCCCTATTTTTGCTATTATTGTTTTTATTCTATTTTTGTTGTTGTATTTTTGTTATTAATATTTTTTGTCGGCTAGTTGTTATTCTAATTATTATTTTTGTTGTTATTATCATGTTGGTTGTTGTTATTTTTGTTTATTATTTTTTCTGCATTATTTGCTTCATTTTGTTAAAACAATGTTAATCAAATTCTCACCCTCCCTCCCAACATCATTCCCAGCTGACACACCTTTCTTTAACCCTTAAACAGGCAATGTGCACCACAACATACATACTGTAATGTCCTCTGTAGACTTTCGAGGCATGAAAAATAATTTTTTCACCCAATACTGTTATCATTATCATACTCGTACTCTTAAAAAGCCCGTAATTAAAGCTGTGACAGTTCCACACTTTGTTTTTACAGTTAATTAAGTGCATATGAACACTAATCACACTAACTATTTAGGCCAGTGATGGGCAAACTTGGCCCTTCCAGCCCACTTTCCTGCAGAGATTTGATCCAACCCTGATATGACTCACCTGCCTGTAGCCTTCTAGTAGTCTTGAAGACAATGATTAGCTGGTTCAGGTGTGTTTGATTAGGGTTGGAGCTAACCTCTGAAGGAAACTGGCCTGGAAGGGCCAAGTTTGCCCACCCCTGATTTAGGCTATACTATAAAAAGCATAAAATAATGCATACGCATGTGAATTTACTAACCTTATTCATCTTGCCCCGCGTCCAACTCACCACAACCAGAAAGAGGGGCTTTTGTCGGACTCGTGTTGGCAACCTGTGAGAAGCTGAACTGGACCCCATCCGACACCCACCGAGCGTTACATTACTATTGATCTTCACTGTCAGTGAGAGATATAAAGCAGCATTCCGCTATGGCAGTGTTTCTCAACCAGGGGTCCATGGACCCCTAGTGGTCCTTGACATAAGGCCAGGGGGTCTGTATAAAGTATACATTTTTGTATAAATTTTGTATATTTTGACATGACATGTTCCCATGAAAGAAAAATCCAATATAGCTGATGATATGGCCAAATACTGGACAAATCAGCTAACTTGAATTATACTTGACTGCATTTGGTCTTCACAAAGACACAAATGATACGAGTCAATTTTGTTCTGGGGGTCCTTGAGGATGGTTCTGAATTGGACTGGGGTCTGGTACGCCAAAAGGTTGAGATTCACTGTGCTATGGTAAGAGTGCTTCACCTGGTCAAAGTCGCTGAGGGACGTGAGGGCACCAAACCACCTGACGTCTCGGGTCAATCCCATAGATATGGTGTGGAGAGACACCACACACCCCACCCAGCACCATCCAAGACAGCCATCCCGCGAAAAGCTAAACACAGAGACCCTATAAACTTCTTGGTCTTCTGTTGGTCTTCACTACTGTATGTTGGTCTTCACAGTTGTTTAATTGTCTTCACGGTTGTTTGGTGGTCTTTACAGTTGTTTACAGCATTTAAGAGATGGAAACTCAATAAACCATTCTACTAAATTCTTTTTTTTTTTTTTTGAAGTTTATCTAAATATTTAAAACTTTTGACAGTCAGAATTAATAGTAAGAAGAAAACACTGGTAAAACTTTAGTTAATATTTATACATCTGCTTCATTCATCTCACTGGAATCGCATTTCATTGTGGCATACATTATGCATGAAGTGTGCTCTCTGTTGTATAATTTAGACATACAGTAGTTCATCTAGGTATTAAACATACAGAAAGCGTGCATATTGTAAACAGTCAACATACTGCAGAAATAGTAACATGCTTGCTGTATATGACGTGAACATGTTTGATTTTGAAAAATTTTCTTTAAATATGGTCCCAATATATTTTATAAAATGATTCCAAATGATTAGGGAAATGATGTCCAGTCCGGTGGTGTGTATTAATGATTGAGCATGTTGTTGTTGTTACTTACATTTAATGGTAAAACATTTCAACCGTGTGAAGTGATTCCAGTAATCAGTAGAAATAAAAAAGAAATGAGTATAAAGAGTACAAAGTTTCAGCCAAAACAAAAACAACACAGTGTAAAAATGTATGTACATGGCACGTGACCATTATATTATTAACTCTTCTATATCTAATTAAAATTCAAATCTATGCTAAGGATGCTCATTTTGAAATGTATTGCTTTCCATTGAACATCTGATATGGAAACAGTTTACTTGTAAAGAATCTGCATCCTTTTTACATATTAAAATTAAGGTGTTTTAATTGACAGAACTATTTACAAAATCTATGAACATTAAGAAAGATATTTTGAGAGTAGCTGGCAAGTTGAGCTACCGTGCACTTGACAAATTTTCACATTGAGTCCAAGACCTCCACAAGGGGGGCGATGTTACAAGGTAAAGTTGTCATCAATCATAATGGAGTTGTCAAAGCCTCTTTCAAACACCAATGTCGAGTTCACATGCATCTGTTTCAAAAGTCGAGTCACACCGGCTGACTGCTTGATTTGACTCTCCAGTACTCCTCAGGCTTTGGTTGACTCCGGGCGTTTCTCTTTATTCTGGGAAAAAAATAGTAAAAATAGAAAAGAGAATTTATAATTCACCAGAACTGTTGGGGGACTGTTTGGGGTTCAAAAAGATGACATAAAAGATGTTAACATTTCATAAGTTGATATTAATCGATAAGTTGATAGTCTTTAAAAGAATATTCTGGGTTCAAGTTAAGCACATTCAATGGCATTTTTTTATCAAAGGTTAGGATTAGCCTACAAAGGAAATCAATTGAACCAATCTTTGAAGGATCTAAAATTCTAAATGTAGGCTAACTATTATAATATTATAAAAGCTCTTATATTGTTTAGTTCTTGTGGCTTTACTTGTGAAACAGTGATTGTTTTGAAGTTCACAAACGTCCATGTTTACTTCTGTTGTAAGTGACGCTGAATCATTCATTCAACCGATTCCTTCAAAAAATGATTTTAAAAAATGTTTCATTCTGCTGTCCCTTCATTAAGAACAAAATGCGTTGGCGGAGGAAAAGCAGATCAAGCAACTGGCAATATTGTGCCCAAAATATTAACATTAACTGTTTACAGAAATGTTGTATCCAGCTTACTTTGCAACACAGAAGCTATTTAATGTGAATGTGTGAGACTTCCGTTTCATTAGCTGCTCTAAGTAAACAGGCAAACTAGAAGAATAACTAAGACGTGCAGTAAATGGTAAAACTAAATTTGCGCTTATGGTTAATATAATACATTTCAATGGTATGATAACAAATAGTTTGCAATATAAAGCAGCATAACCTACTGTTTTTGTACAGCTAAAATAAATGGAAGAGAATGACACCGGAAGTCTTGCACATTCAAGTTACAAATGGCCGCGTTTTTACGTTAAAATAAGGTGGGAAAAAAGCGAGTATTTATAGTTAAGCAGGGCTGTGATTACCTCACAACCTCATGCCTGCTTTGCAGGAAGTAGTAATCTTGCTCTTGTGATATTACTTAATTATATCAACTTCCGGTTGTAAATGCATTACAGTAGACAGTTCTTTTTATTATCTGAGAGACGAGTTAAATTGTTTTCTGTGGTAATCCACCGCATGTCTCTTTAAAATGTTGATAAAACTTGTATTGAATCTGAAACTTCATCGTCAAAAGTGACTCACTTGCAGATGTAGAAGATGACCAAACCGAGCACCACTAGGATGAGGAGGGCAATGATGACCACTGCAGCGATCATGCCCTTCTCCTCACTGTCCCGTGAGAAACTGAACAGCTGGAACTGCTCACATCTGCTGCCCTCATAGTTCGCACTGCAGCTACAGGACAGGACAGGGGTTTCAAGCAAAGCATTTCATAGCTATGCTATAATGTAAATGGCCAAACAATAGATATTCTGTTTGTGAAGATACTTACACACATGTGGGAGTAGACACCGAGGGTATTTTAAAGCATGTTCCTCCATTCATGCAAAAGTTGGCTTCTGACCCAGTGCAAGGGTCACCGTGTTCTATAATAAGAGGAAACCCAAAGGAAACAAAAAATAAATGCATCATTTATCTAGCACACCTTTATCAGCAGAGCAATTTGTTTTTTATTTTGCATTTAATTTGCATTTGCATTTCAAGAATTCCACATTACGGAAACAACAGCAAGTGTGATTTGCATATGATACAGTATTTTATATTCTTTAAGATTTTCCCGTTTTTTTTTTTAGATGTTTGTATTACCTGCCATCATGGGAAATACTAAATGGATCTTCTCGTAATGGAAATTTCAGCTGACAGCATTCACTTGATGATCACCTGAGAATAAAATAAATGTTGTCAGGTTAGCTTACATTTGTCCAGAAAGATTACAATATGTTTTGATAAGTTGTTTATTGGTTGCTTTCAACATTCATACAGAATAAATATGCAATATGTATGCATCATTATTAAAATCTTTATTAATCTGTCAATATATATGTGTGTATACATGTGTATATAAGTATTTTTATATTAACTGTTAAATTATAGTATATATTCAAATTTACTGTAATTATGTTATCACGTTAAAAATAATATCATATATATTTCAAACACTCAGTTGACTGTATTGGCTCTGCAATATAAAGACATTTTATTTAATGAAAAATGTGAGAATTATTTAATATCTCAATTGTGACATGTGACAGCAATGATATTAAATGGAAAGCATGCTTCCCAGATTCTTTTTCTCGTGAAAAAGATCCTATTCTCACATGTCTCTTTAGAGTTTCAGACGAGATCTCAACGGGATCTCGAGCTGGGCTCAGATTTGCCAAGACACTAAAATCTAGTCAAATGTTACAGGTTTTCAATCCAAAATCAAATATTTGACATCAAAATCCACATTAACTTTATAGCTCTGTACTCAAACTATATGTCTCATTCATGTCTATTTAGATTTCTTCTTTTAGGAGAAACATCTGAGACCAAGTTGATATTTAAATGAAACATTACTAAGAATTCCATTCAGTCTTTAAATTTTTTTCCCCCAAAAAAGCATAATTCATAAATTGCCTGTCTCAGGACTCACCTGTTTTTGCGCTTGACTTCATGCACTTTTCGAAGGCTTGAGTTTTTGAAAGTTTGCTGAGATGTACGAAATCCTAGTGGCACGCTGTGTTTCAGGGAAATGGCAGTGAAGGCTTACCGTGCAGGTAAAAGCCAGTGCAGGTGAGTCACCTCGTCTTCCTCAAATAACTTCTGAGCTAAACGTCACCGTGCGGTTCAGAGGCACATAAGCGCGGTGGGCAGATCCCTTTGAGCTCAGAAATGTTGTGATTGCTGTTTGTCCACATTTCTGAATGGAACGATTCTCATCATGCGTCGGTAGAACATGATGACAGGAATTACCTGCCATTGCATCACAAACTTCCAACAAAAAAAGACTTTCTGTAACGAAGAAAGCTGCTCAAAAAAGTGAATCACCATATTTATTCCATCTTTTTGGATTTTCTTGTTTATTTTGAGCAGATTCAAACATTTAAGATTGGGTCATGACGTGTTTTTGCATTGTAGACTTTAGGTTTCTTCAGATATGTATTACTAGAAACTGTGGGGGGTGGTACTGTTATTTTAAGTGCATTAAGAGCAGGTGTGGTTCTCAGTGAGACTGCTTTGCTCTCTCTTGTGTGTAGGCCGGCTGGGTTTGGTGTCAGACTCAGGTATGCCAGATATGCTAATGGGGAAGTTCTGTGTGCGTCTCAGGCATGCATGGAATCGTGGGAACTTTGCAGACTTTAATCGCTTGTTTACATTCCTCGTTTAAAGGGCACATGAAGGACAAAAGGCAACATCATGTTGAGTCACCGAAAAACCGTTAGAATGAGATAGTTTTGAGGTTTCGGTGCCCCAAGGCCAAATAACCACAACTTTAAATAATGAAAAAGAACAGAAATATGTTTACATTGAAAAAGATAAATTTTATGATCGTTTTATTTGTCATATTCCACAAAATCCTTAAAAAAAACAGCTGTGGTTTAAAAAAAATATTTTAAGTAAAAAAAATACATTAAAGCAAATATAGCTTTCAAAATGTTGGAATCAGTACGAATTTTGTCTTGAAAGAATTTTTTTGTTTAGTCAAGACACATTAAATTGATCACACTGTAAATGATAATACCAGTATAATGTTACGATTTCTATTTCAAGTCAATTCTGTTCTTTTTAAACTTTCTATTCATCAAAGAATCCTGAAAATAAAATGTATCATGGTTTCCTCAAAAATGATAAGCAGCACAACTGTTTTCAACACTGATAATAATAAGAAATATTTCTTGAGCAGCAAATCAGCATATTAGAATGATTTCTGAAGGATCGTGTGACAAATTATGTTAAGATATATGAAAATAGAAAACTTTTGCATTTAAATTATATTTTGCAATAATACTATTTTATCAATTGAGCATAAGAGTCTTTTTTCCAAAAACTAAAAAAAATGTTACCACTCCAAACTTTTGAACAGTATTTTCACTTAATAAATCTGTCGATTTAGTATGTAAAACAAAATATTAAGTAAAAAAACATTTTTCAGAATTGCATAATCTAAAAATGTGTTATCAAAATATTTTTTCAGAATTACATAATTTAAAAAAATTATCACACCAGTAATATGATTCATACCTGAAAAAAATGATAACCTAAAAATGGTAATACCCAAGTAAACTCAGTCAACCTAATACATTAATTTATAACAACAAAACCACATTGTATGGGTTACCTTAAGTAGCTCTTTACAGGAACGATTGCAAGTCACCACTTTAATGATGGAAACTTTACAGTGTATAGTGTAAGGTAAGTATTATAGTTGAATGATGTACATTGGTATGAAAGCATTATGCACAGTACTGTGATGGTTTGATTATATTACTATTATAAGATAGTATCATAATGGGATGTACAGTCGTACCCTTACGAAAAAGAAGTTTATTCAAGTGTGCTATGAGTATACTTATTTTAAACTAAAAGATAGGAAAGTATACTTTTAGTCTACTTTTTATGTACTTCTCAGAAATGGCCTTTCTGTACTTCTCAGAAATATACTTAAAATAACATTTAAGTATACTTGACTTATAGCCTAATTAGGCAGGCAAGTATTTGAATAGCACATTCATACACCATGGTTAAGTCAACGTGCTTTTACAATAAAATAAAATAAAAACAATAATCCCAACAATAAAACAAGGAATTTAAAAACTTTGAAAATTATAAAAAAAAAAAAAAAAATTGATTTAAGAGGTTTAAAATGAATTTAAGAAAACGATTATACATATAATAAAGTGCAATCAGTTCGGACATCGCACAGTGCTCATTCACTAAATGCACAGCTAAACATATGAGTTTTGAGTCTGCATTTAAATGTGAATAATGTTTTAGCACATCTGATCTCTTTTGGAAGCTGATTCCAACTGCGGGTGGCATGATGACTAAAAGCACATTCCCCTTGTTTTGGGTGAACCCTTGGTATTTCTAACTGACATGATCCTAATGATCTGAGTGGTCTGTTAAATTTATATTCAGTGAGCATATCTGCTATATATTTAGGTCCTAGGCCATTGAGTGATTTATAAACGAGTAAAAGTACTTTAAAATCAATCCTAAATATAACTGGAAGCCAGTGTAAGGACCTGAGGACTGGTGTAATATGCTCAGATTTTCTGGTTTTAGTCAGAATTCTGGCAGCAGCATTCTGGATGAGCTACAGCTGTCTAATGGTCTTCTTGGGAAGGCCGGTGAGGAGACATTACAATAGTCCACCCTGCTGGTGATAAAGGCATGAACAAGTTTCTCCAAGTCTTGACTGGAAACAAAACCTCTAATTCTTGCAATGTTTTTGAGATGATAGTATGCTGATTTAGTTACAGCTTTGACATGACTACTGAAACTAAGGTCTGTCTCCAGAATCACACCAAGATTCCTGACTTGATTTTTAGTTGTTAGACCCCTAGAGTCAAGGTATGCATTCACCTTGAGAACTTCATCTTTGTTTCAAAATATAATGACTTCAGTTTTCTCCTTGTTTAACTGAAGAAAGTTCTCGCACATACAACTGTTAATTTCATCAATGCATTGGCAGAGGGATTCAATGGGGCTGTAGTCATTTAATGATAAGGCTAGGTAAATCTGGATATCATCAGCAAAGCTGTGATAGGCAATTTGGTTATTTCTCATCATTTGACTTAGTGGGAGCATATACAGACTAAACAAGAGCGGTGCAAGAATTGAGCCTTGTGGGACTCCGCATGTCATGGACGTCCACTTAGACTTATGCTCTCCTATACTCACATAATAACCTCTCCCTTCTAAGTATGACCTGAACCATTTAATTACCATGCCAGAAAGCCCGACCAAGTTTTCCAGTCTCTCTAGTAGTATGTTATGATCGACAGTATCAAACGCAGCACTGAGATCTAGTAGTACCAGCACTGATATTTTGCCAGATTCAGAATTTAAGCGAATATCATTTATTATCTCTGTGCTGTGATGCGGTCGAAAACCAGATTGAAAATTGTCCAGGTATCCATTTGAGTTTAAGTATTTGTTCAGCTGATTAAAGACTACCTTTTCAATAATCTTTCCTATAAAAGGAAGATTTGATATTGGTCTATAGTTGCTCAATATGGTTATCAAGATTTCTCTTTTTCAGAAGGGGTTTAACAACTGCAGTTTTCAGGGAGTTTGGAAAAGTCCCAGAAAGAAGTGAGGCGTTCACCACTTCTAAGAGATCTGCTTCCAAACAGTTAAGCACCCTTTTGAAAAAATATGTGGGAAGTGTGTCAAGATAGCATGTTGACGATTTAAGGTGCTGTACTATGTCTTCCAAAATTTTGCTATCAATTTCTTCAAAAGCAGACATAGTATCTTCTTTTTGATATTGCGGCCGAATCTGTCTGACCTCTGCATAACTCGAGGATGTGCTAATCGCCTTTCTGATATTAATGATCTTCTCAGAAAACAAGGAAACAAACATATTGCATTTGCTGTCGGAGAGAGCATTTCACTGGCAATCTGACTTAGGGGGTTTGTCAGTCTCTCAACAGTAACAAAAAGAGTGCGAGTGTTGTTTAAGCTACTGTTTATAAGGTTTGAGAAGAAGATCCGTCTAGCTGTGGCTAGTTCCACATTAAAAGCATGAAGGCTGTCTATATAGATGCTATAGTGAATTTCAAGTTTCGTCTTCCGCCACATCCGCTCAGCTTTTCTGCATTGTCTTTTCATACTCTGAACTGCTGTTGATTTTCTCCAAGCTGATTTCTGTCTGCCAGTCTTCCTGCTGACTTTCAAAGGAGCAATGTCATTAATAACATTCTTAACTTTTGAGTTAAAAAAATCAAGAAGATCAACAGAGTCTGCAGAAATGCTTGGTGTTAAAGATATAGCCTCCATAAATAGCACACTAGTGTTTTCGTTAATGCATCTCTTTCTGACTGAGACCGATCTAGATTCAGTGGTAACAGAGATCAATATATTAAAGAAAATACAGAAGTGATCAGATAATGCTACGTCCTTAATAACAATGGATGAAAAGTTTAGACCTCTACTGATGATTAAATCAAGAGTATGTCCACGATTGTGTGTGGGTCCATGAACATGCTGAATCAGGTCAAAAGTATTTAAAACAGTTATAATTTCTTTTGTAGTTTTGTTTTCTGCATTATCTATGTGAATATTAAAATCCCCTGCAATAGCAAAACAGTCAAACTCTGAGGAAATCATTGATAGCATTTCTGTGAACTCTTCAACAAAGGCTGGAGAGTATTTTGGAGGCCTGTAAATAATGATAAACAGAATGCGTGGAGCACCTTTCAACACAATCCCTAGATATTCAAAAGACAAGTACTGACCAAATGACACTTGCTTGCATTGATAGACATCTTTAAATAGAGCAGCTACACCTCCACCTCTCCTAACAGTCCTGCAGACACTCATGAAAGTGAAGTTAGGTGGGGCTGTTTCATTGAGGATTGTTGCACTGCAGCTGTCTTCTAGCCATGTTTCATTTAGAAACATAAAATCCAGGTTGTTTGTGGTTATTAAGTCATTGATTAGAAATGATTTATTTTTTAGTGAGCGAATGTTTAAAAATGCTAACTTGATGCATTACTTTTTGTCTCTACAGCGATCTTAGTTTGACGCATAATAGGCCGCAGATTAGATGAGTCAGCCGTACGGCTTAAGAAGGCCTTAGACTTTCTATCACGTGATAAAACAGAAATAGAGAAAACTACAGGCACACTGGGTTCCCGCTTGTTCTGTAAACATTTGTGAATGTTGCTGCTATTATAGCGGGGACCCGACACATATCACTGAGAGCTGTTATCAGTTGTTTTTGGTTCACATACAGCAGATGGAGGGTTTGGGCCCTGGCGTTGTGGCAGCGGCCGGAGAGCTCTCACAGGAGGAGGAAGACGAGCTGGGCCCACAGGCTTTGGTGGTTGTGGGGCCCACCGTTTTTTGGTTGATATCTGGGGGCTTGCAGCAAAAGAGTGGGAGAGTCTGGTCCCAGCATAAACCAGTTCCTCCATTTTCTGTGAGAAGCTTAGAAGTGGAGATGTTGGAGAGAGGGATAATGTGTCTGGTGAGCAGGGCTGTGGCTCTGTTGTTTCCGGTGGCTGAAATATGTTGTCCTGGCTTCCCTGGCTGTTTTCCAGAAAGTCGTCCTTGGATGCTGAGTCTTGGAGCTGTTCTGATACGTCACAGTCTGTCTGTGATGAGCTCTGTGGGCAGGGCTCAGCCGTGATGGTGTCCATGAGCAGGGCTTGTTGTGGCTGCATGGTGTTATCAGTGTCCTTGTGGGATGTGTCAACCACACGATGACTCAGAAACTGATATGAAGTCCTGTCGTCACTCATACTTTGTCCAGGTGTGTGTGTGCCATTCAGGTTGAGTAGTTTGGCACACACTACTGAAGGATGACGGATGGAGAAGTAGATGTTGTCCTTTAGCACTCTTGCACCAAGTTTGTTTAGGTGGAGGCCATCCAGTTTAAACAGTTGTCTTTTTACTGGCCCCAGAAAAGAGTGAAGTTATCGATGAAATTGATTCCTTTTAAGCTGCAGATTCTTTGTAGACATGTGTTCAGCCCAAGCAAACGTGAAAAAATATTAGTTCCTCTTGCTGGGAGTGGTCCACTGATGAACGACTGAACTTTAATTATTCAAAGTGTTTCAAAGAGTTCACTGAAGTCCTTCTTAAGGAGTTCTGACTGCTCTTTCCGAATATCATTCTTCCCCACATGGATGATGATTCGATTTGCAGTCTTGTGCTTCATTAGAATTTTCCCAAGTTCCTTGTTCAAATCAGAAACTGTTGCTTGAGGAAAGCAGAAAGTTGCTGAATTTCTGCTACTAATGTTTCTGATAATAGAGTCACCCACTATCAGAGTCCTTGGCTCGGCTCCGCTCTGAGCTGAAAGCCGCTGTCTGCTCGACCTTGAGCGTCTGTTAGTAGCGATGTTAGCTGCTGGCTGATCCGATCCATGTTTAATCACATTTGGGGATTCCTCACCCACATTCATTAAGGCTTCAAATCTGTTCTCAAGATGTATAGGGGGTGGTAGAATACCAGTATACACAAGCCTTGTCATAGCCATATCTGGGGTCGAGGATGCTACGGCAGCAATACGAGAAACTCGTGACAATCTGATGTCTTTACTGCCTTTGGGTCTCGCTCCCTGTTTTTTAATTAGAAAAAGTCTAAATATATTTTAGATATACTTGTGCTCCTAGAATCCGTGTTTACATTGTTATACTGTAGGGGGCCAGTAAACATCTTCTGTACAGAATTTCCAAAAAACACAAGTGAAGAGGAAACTGAAACAACAGATGCTTCCACGTGTATTCTAACAGGATCATCAGACATAAAACAGCATCATAACTGTGCAACGTTATGGACTAAAATGTCGACCAATGAAGAGGTAAAAATTACTGTCAAGCTTTGGGGTGTTGATCGACTCCATCTACCTTTTGATTATCATTCTGAATCCAATTCACAGTCTTTTTCAGCTTTTTTTTCAGTCAAATGTTTTCTTTTTTTCTTCTTTTTCTCCTTTTTTTTTTTTCTTTTTTTTTATTATTTATGAAAAAACTCTAACCAACATCAAGTTTTTTAAAAAAAAGGAAAGCTTGAAGATAGAATAAATGTTTTGGTTACAAGCAGATCCCCTGTTCTTTTGATTGTTTTGTATGTTCAGTATTCATATAACAATGTAGACTAACGAGAAAGTGATGTGGACCATTGTGGCCAAGTATGGTGACCCATACTATGGGAATTAGTGCTCTGCATTATCCCATCCAAGCCATCCGTCCACAGCAGTGAACACACACACACCCGTGAACACACACCCGGGAGCAGTGGGCAGCCTTTTTTGGCGCCCGGGGAGCAGTTGGGGGTTCCGTGCCTTGCTCAAGAGCACCTCAGTCGTGGTATTGAAGGTGGGAGAGAGCACTGTACAATCCCTGCCGATACGAGACTCAAACCCGCAACCTTGGGTTACTAGTCCGACTCTCTAACCATTAGGCCCTGACTTCGACAAATAGGGACATAGTAGATACGAGATCTTGCCAGTATAAAACTACTAAACTAGTAGTTTACTGAGACTATACTTCAATGTGTACTAAAATGCTACTACAAGTATTTAATTAGAAAACTATTAGTATTCATATGTTCACTTTTAGTTGCAGTACAAGCTAAAAATATTGTTGTAAAATAGTTGTGTACTTAAAGTTTACTACTGTTATACTTAAAGTATACTTTTATATACTAGAAAGTGGGCCAATTTAGTCCCAAAGAGTAGTACACTTACAAGTAGCCTATACTACTAGTACACAGATATTTGTATACTTGCTACATAAAGTATACTTAAAAATATACTTGAACTTTACTTAAGTATACTTAATAAAATAAACTTGAAGTATACTACTTTTTGGTAAGGGGTAATATATCCTTATTGAAGTTTGAAGCAGCTAAGGGACCGTTGTTTTGTTTCTCTTTTCCTCGGTCTCCATCTCTCTCACTGTCTCACACACACACATCCCCGATCAATGTTTGAAACGCATTTCTCACATCTCAGTGTCACCTCTGCCATCTCCATATGCTCAGTCATGACTCATGACAGCTCCTGACGTTATGCACATGACTGATGCGTGTTTGCAGCACGCAGTATTAATTGTGAGGGAATGAGACGCGCGTAACGCGCGAGAATATTCGCACCTCAGCGGGATGTCTGTTTTGAGGGATGCGAGGTTATCCCGAAGAACATTTGCCATCTCTCGGACAGAAACCCAATAGAAAAGCGTTTTCTCTACGTAATGAATCCTCCTCCCCTCCTCCTCCTCCTCCTCCTCCTCCGACATAACGGAGCGATGCTGGCGTTCATACTTCAATCGAATCGCGTCTAATCGAATCGCGGCTTCGGCACGATGGAGACGGAGTCCCTGGCGTGATTTGAAGGGGGAAACCCTCAGCACAACACGATAGATACACAATGCACTCCTCCTGTCGCGAATACGATGCCTTTCTCTGGACGTCTGGACTCATAATATCACCTCGCTGAGCGATGATGCTCGTGTTACGGCTCGCATTTGCTCATCGTCCGCTTTATTCGCGAAAGAAGCAGCAGAACGGATGCTTGACCACTGCGAAACTGCCTTCACGCTTTAAGCCTCTTCTGATTATCGGCAAGGGACACGTTATCATAACCACAAGGGCCAGAGAGACACGATTAAAGTTTCAACGATGTAAATCGAGGTAAGGTTAGCCCTTGGAGACGTGCATTTCATCACTGCTTCTTCTCGCTTGCATTCCACAAATTATTGGCTTAATCGGTGTTTGCTGTTATTTTGGTAATTGCATCACTAAATCACGAGCTGTCATGGTGCTGACATGCTTTAATCAGAAGGCACCACTTCATCCAATAGCTCCTCTAGGCCTGGGAAAGACATATGTCTTCCATTTTCACATGTAATAGTCAATATTACAGTGCGCATCTGATGTTGTGTCGATGAGGAATTTTGGTCATTCCTGACGAGTAAGAGAATCTGGTTGTTAGTGGCTTGGAGAAGAGCGTCACAATGACACGAAATGGTTCCATCGCCATGTATTTTGGCTTTCATGTTGCCTGAATGTGTTCCGTCTGATTAAGTTCCCCGCTAAACTTCTGATAGTGGCATCTACGAACTAGGTCCATTGTAGGTCTTTGGGCACATGGTCAACACACCAGCTCCAAATGAGCCCTGATGTGATACGTGCCTGATTCAAATCAGTTCAATGAGCCAATGATTCGTTCGTTAGATTTATCGGGTTCAATCTGGAAGACGTGGACACATCACGCACTGAAGGTTGAGAAACGCTCGCATTTAAGAGTAACCTATTACTACATGATTTGAAGACAGCAGAGGAGGAGCTGAGATGAGCTTGGCTGGGAGTAAAATATGTTGTTTTACATATAGGCGTAAATAGTATGATCCAATTGTGTTTTCAAAAACGTAACACAAAAGTTGGATCAGTCGATGGCTCGCCTTGCTTGATGAGGTAACCATCAAGCACCAGATTGGGTCGCTCTCGGACGGTGTACTCTTAAAAATAAAGGTGCTTCAAAAGGTTCTTCAAGCGATGCCATAGAAGAACCATTTTTGGTTCCACAAAGAAGCATTCAGTCAAAGGTTCTTTAAAGAACCATCTCTTTCTTACCTTTTTATAATCTGAAGAACCTTCTTTCGCCACAAAGAACCTTTTGTGAAACAGAAAGGTTCTTCAGATGTTGAAGGTTCTTTATGGAACCATTTAGACAAAAAGGTTCTTCTGTGGCATCGTGAAGCACCTTTATTTTTAAGAGTGTATGTGGACAAAACATAAGGGATTGTTATTATTCTTCATTTATTATAGGTTTAAAAATATAATACAAATTTGTTAATGTTTTAAAAAGTCTTTAAGACTTAGCTAACTGCACTATAGCACGAACGGATAGTCCTACAGCACGAGAACCTCAGGAAAATACATAAATTAGTTAAAAAAGTCGATAGCACTTCACTGTGAACTTAAACAATTTTAACAAAAAGAAATAATGTGAAGTCTTCACATTTTTTCTTTTCGTTAACATTGCACATTAGTTAACATGAGCTAATCATGAATAATGAATTCTGAAGCATTAATGTTAATTTCAACATTTAGCTATATTGCTAAATGTTAATGTATAAAGTTTTTTATCATATTAGGTAATATTATATTATGCTGACTGTATTTTTTAAGGCTACCTAAAATATGCATCATGACATAACATACAGTACATCAAATTTTATTTAGGTCAAAATTATTATTTAATATGACTCTACGTGATTAGAGTATGGGGACAGATCAAGAAGCAATGGAAGTTTTTGCTTTTTAATTCACGTTTCAATTATATTCAATTCACATTTATTTGTATAGGGCTTTTCACAATAAGTATTGTTTCAAGGCAGCTTTGCAGAAAGTACATATTTTAAAATCAAGAGTAAAATGTTATCAGAGGTGACTGTCAAGGTAATGTCTATACGGCAGACCGTACAGATATCATGCATATAATACAATCATGCAGTTAGTTAATATATTATTATGTATATATTATAAATTTAAGCACTTTTTATAGTGTAAAGATTTCCTATGCGTTTTGCTATTTATTCTTAGATTCATCTCCATTAATATTACATAATGTTTAACAGATCAGTAGCTCTAGTCTTGGCTACAAAAAGCTATTAAATATTTCCATCTTTATGCAGATCAATAAACCCCTTGACCTCTTGCAATGCCCCAGTAGTGTTCACAATAGAACTTTCCATTAAATACTCTACAGTAGCGTTTTCAGCTAATTAGTTAACATTAAATAATTATGGACAAAAATGAAAACAGCAAAAACTAACCAGCAAAAATTATTAATTATTATATTATTTAGTAAAAAATAATGATATTGCAGATTTAACCACTACTGTGCAAACGCATAGACTTTTACTTTGTGAACTCCGTGTTATTAACTGCTGATATTTTAAATTAAATTTGTTATAAAATTTAATATTGACATAGTCTATACATAATCATCTGTTAAGCATTAAATTGAATAATGTTTCTTAACACTAGTAAGAAAAGACACTGCCTGCGTTTTTTGTGGTTTTTTTACCTTTTATTACTTTTTCATTTACATGAGTGGCAAACAGCACCTTTCTTATAAACAAAAATGTTAAAACGAACCCTCACGTCTGCCCTTCTCCTGTACCTTGTCCCACTTCCATCGATTCAGACTTCCTGTCTCACTGACCTGTGTACGCTGTGCCTTATTTGGCTTAATATGATTTGTCTTGTGCACTAGATTCACCTCGTCCCCCAGCCTGAGGTAATACCTCTTGTAAAACCGCTAGAGTTTGAGACACCAGCGTTTGTCAGGCGGTCTCAGTGAATGAAGTTTTCATCACAGCGCTTCAGTGATTGAAGCTGGTGGTAAACGAGCGCTACGGACCATTCTATTTATTGATGTCTGTCCATACCGGGGTTGACAGCTTCTTCACACCTTGACACAAAAAAGGGCAATCGTAGGCAGTCTGAGCTTTGTGTAATGCTTACTCTGCTGAAAATCAAGCTGACTTTGTACAATAATAACCTTGTTTTTTTTAATTGAGTTGAGGTTGTTATTAAATGTGAATGAAGCACTATGCACTCAGCTCACACATGCATACCATATGTAGGACAGTATGAATTCTGGGAATTCAAAGGACCAGCCTTCGCCACAAGAATATGTCTTGTCCTATTAGAGGGACCCCTTTAATATAGGGTCTCTCTATAAAAATGTATATTTTATATTTATAAATATTTTCAAAAATATACAAACACAAATCCAATTATTGATTGAAATCATATATATATAATGTAAATACAGGTCTTTTCTATCAATATAGTTAAATAATTTAAAAAATATTTTTGTCACATTTGAAGAGAACCCTAATTTGTTCTCTATAATGTGAAAGCATATAACACATTTGAATAAACATCAACGAAGAGCGACTTTACAATGTTCCAAAAAATATATATACAATATATGAAAAAAAGAACATTATTAAATAATTTAAAATCTAGTTTTGATCTCTAATAAGAAGTTTTATCCTCAGTGTATTTTACCTAATATAGAATATAATTTTCTTACCTTTAAAGTACATTTTGAAATATGTTTTGGTATATGAAGGTTGAAAATAATATTTTCTTTCAAAAACATATTTCATTGAGCTTCACTGTTTACAACATATTTAGCATACATTTTAAAATCTTTCCCACCATATACGACTATCAATTTAAAGGCATTGTTGGATTTGTGAAATGGTTCATTAAAACTGCTTCATTAAAAAGAATCGACTCTAAAGAATGATTTGTTCAGTGATTTGTTTGACTCAGTGATCCAAGAACTGAATAACAACAAATTATTTTATATCAGTCGATTCTTTGTTAACAGGACCGAATGATTTGTTCATGAATTAGATTGATTTGTTCGTGATTCGTTCATGAATCTTCAGACATGTTCTCAAATGTCAGTCATTCAACATAGTAGTTTTTTAGTTAAACTCAACATGATCACTGTATCTAAAGCTATTCTATCTATTTTCATCTTATTGTGAACAATATCTTTTTTTCTGTCAGGACCACTATCGTCAAAGATGATTGACGATTAGCATACAGTTTGGATTGGCGGAATGGTTCTGTTCTGGGCAAGAACTCCCTGCGCATCCATGCAGCCTAGCATTGATGAGAGCAGGGAGAGCAGCGATAACCCCCCGAGGGTAAACCGAACAGAACCACATAAATGTATTGCAGATATCGTTAAAGTTCAATAATGTTATGTACACATTTTAGAATTAGTCTGATTCAAAGGATAATCAGAAGGCTGAATCCTGACTGACAGAGGAGGAGCTGGGGATGGAGGAGGGTAATTAGCTATTGAGCAATGCGAAAACTGCTGATACTACTGCGGGACCTTATATATGAATACTTAGATAGGTGTCGTATTCCCATAGGGTGATGGGGATCAGTTGAGAGTCAGCTGATGCGAGCTTGAGTAACGTGACCTGCCAGAACTAACGCTACGCTTGATTTTTACCTTATTCTAACAATCGACTGCAAGCTCGCATTCCGATCCTACCTCCATCCATCCTACAACCTAGTCTTGATAATCTGTTACACTCGAATGTAGGTCACAATACGGAAGAAAAGATCTGTCGCTACTTCGGTTTCATTGTGACTTTCATACCTCACAGAAGGGGCAAGATTGGCAACTTAAATATCATCTTTCGTACATATCATATGATTTAAAAAAACATAGATTATAGCGCACAATTGCTACTGGCTGCTTTTTTAATAGGTTATTGTTATTTTTGGAGCCTGACAGTGTTTGTCACTATGGGCTGTTGAAAAGATTCTTCAAAATATCTAAAAAGAAATTCTCAGGGAAGAAAAAATATTTTTCTATAATCATGATTTTCATGTTGGCATAAACTACTCCTTTACACCCTCTAAATGGAGATTTGTTTCCTCTCCAGGTTTATACCAATACATCTTGTTCAGATATCAAATATTCTGTTAAATGGAGTATGTAGCATTGCTGAATCGTAGCAGTTTCTTCACTTTATTTAAGTCACAGGTCACTGGTAAAACTGTGAAGTTAAGCGAGTATTTGATTTCATAACAGATCCAATATCTCCCTTCAATTATTTTATTGCAGAAGCGACAATTTCATCGCTCCACAAGGATAACTGTGTCACGACTGAACTAGATGTTCATGCGTTCATAAACACATGGTGGTGAATTTAAATTTTAACACGCACACACACACAGTAGTTGCCAATAAATCTTCATATTAATTAGTACTTTATATTAAACTGTGTTTAAAAAGAGTATTTTTATCTGGTTTTCTTCTCAGGTCTGGTATGAGTGAAGTCGCCTCCGTCTAGCACAAACTAGAGCTCACATTTGAGAGAGTCGAAAGACGACGTCCGTTCAGCGTTTGCTGCGCACCACACCATGAGCCAGCCACAGTGAGTGTGCAAGCTACATCCTACCTGCTTTATACTGACGTGGAGTGGAGTGTGAGAACACTGCTGTGTGTATCGTGCACAGGAGAGAGTGTTAAATTGTGTTTGTGTGTGTGTTTACTCTACACTAATTATACATTAAGCAATGTATTTAGACATTACTGTCCCCTTTATTTCATTTGAATACTTTTTGGAGTGAAGATTTGTTTGTGTTACATTTGTCCGAGAGGTTTTTGGTTTATCTCATTTTTTAGATTGTGTTATTCGAACATGAGTTATACAATGATTTGTCAACAAGTCTGGTCCTACCAAAAATAGGTCACAAATTCACTATTAATAAATTGGTACGACTATATATTGTGGTTACTGCTGTATATATCATATCATAATATGGCGATTTAATATGTATCATAATCATAAATATACTAATCAAAAATAGATGCACTGCTGTTCAGAAGTTTGTGGTCAGTAAGATTTTTTAAATGTTTTTTTTTTTATTCTCTTATGCTTCCCAAGGCATTTATTTGATTAAAAAGACTGTAAAAACATGTTAAATAGTATTACAATTTAATTGAAATGTTTTCTATTGTAATATATTTTAAAGTGGAATTTATTTCTCTGATGCAAAGCTGAATTTTCAGCATCATTACTCCAGTCTTCAGTGTCACATGATCCTTCAAAAATCTAAATATGCTGCTCGAGATAACATACTATCCATGTTAAAAACATAATATTTTTGTGGAAACTATGATGCATTTTTTCAGGATCTTGATGAATGAAACAGCATCTTTAATGGTAAGACTTGAAAATTCAAGTCTGACAATTGAGCATCTTTTGCCAAATCTTATTAAAGAATATGCTGAAAGTATTAATGTCTTTAAAAACAAACAAAAAAACACTGTGCGAATCCAAGTCGATGCATATAGTAGACGCTAGAGATGGGATGACGTGTTTTTTTCTTATAAGGGTACTAATTTTAATTTTTACAATGTTTGTGTAAGTATTCATTAACGGCCTGAAAAAACAAAGTAGCTATACTATACTAAGTAGATTCGAATAGCCAATATTTGTACTAGCTATATATGTGTCTAGTTACAGCTTCCCTTTGAAGCTCGTGTTTTATCCTTTCCATCTTTCCAATCCCTAGTTCTGCTCACAGTGGATTGGAAGATTAGTTTTGTTCCTTCTTTGTTGCAGTTGTGCTGATTTTTTTGTAAATAACTTATGTTTTTGTCTTTTTCAGATAAAAGCTATTTTCTGTTACACATGTTTAGCAGGCTCATTTCCTTGGTAATAATAATGGATAAATAATATTGATGATAATACATTACAAAAATATTGGTTTGTGTTGGGCTTTGTTTTGAAGCTGCGGTTGCTTATTTGTGTCGCGGGAGTTGGCAAGGGTGATTAGATGGGCATATTTAACACTAATAAAGCAAAAAGTGACATCACCTACAGATAACACTTAAGGGCCCTATCATACATGTGGCGCAAGGCGTGATGGAAGTGTTTTTGCTAGTTTCAGCCCGACGCAGTTCTCATTTTCCTGTCCTGCACCACGTTGTAGGCCCATGGGCGTGCTGGTCTAAAAAAGAGGTGTGTTCAGGCGCATTGTTGGCACACTGCTATTTTGAGGAACTGAAAATAGACTGCGCTTTTAAAGGGGATGGGAGATGAGACTCTGATTGGTTTATTGCACGTTACACCCAAAAAACACCCATTACTCATTAGGAGAATAGGAACAACCCGTTTAGACCATGCGCCCGGGCGCGCCGACCATTTTCCCATCGTTAAACTAGCAAAAGTGGATTCGGACATGCCCTGAGTGCACCTGCGCCGTGCGCTTTAGACCATGCGCTTAGATCGTTAAAATAGGGCCCTAAGACATCTTTCTTGACAAGGTCAGTCAAGGCATATGAATTTTCTTAATTGACTCGTCGTCTTCAGCAGCTAAAGCCACAGCGCATCTCACTCGAGATCCATGTGTTTGCTCTGCAGCAGGAGGAGTGTGATATCGTAATTTATAGCCACACACTGTTCTGCAGTCAGGCGCTCAGCGTGTCCTCAGACTCATGTGGAGAATGTGAGATCCTATTTGCCCTTTCCACATCCTTCCAGCCCACAACTGTTCCAGGAACAGCAGCACAGATGCTGACTTGGCCTTCTTAGGTGAAGTCTTCATGATGCAACTTTTGCATTACATTCTCTCTAGCTCAGCATCAGGCCACCTTACCCAATTTAATTTGATGCAAATGAAAATAAGTATGTTAGGTATATATCTATTCTGTATATTGCATTATCATGTGGCTGGTGTTGATCACTAAGTCTCTGAAATGCTAAGTTCATTGTGGACTTCAAACGTGGATTTGTGAAAATTATGCAGTACAATATAGTGAACAAGGAAAATGTCATTCATATTCATAGGTATTTGTATGTAAAATGCATACATACATTTTTGTTCATTCGAATAGGCACTGAAGCTATAATAGCAGCCTGTTGTCTGTGTCTAAAATGTAAACTTGTACTTACAACAGAGACATATAGATGTTTATGAAACTTTTGATGTACATGATATTGCATAGAACTTGACCGCATCTAAAATGTAAACCCTTTTACATATGCATAACTTTAGCGATGTACAAATGTTTACAAATCCTTTAATGTTCATGATGTTGATAACCGCACGATAGCATCATATCAAATGTGCCTAAACCGTAAACACTTTCATGTATGTACAACTTTACAGTCATGCAATAGTCGTACAATAGCATAATTTCTTTCACGTCTAAAATGTAAACCTTTTTATGTACAGCTTTTCAAACAAACAAATGTTTACAAATCGATTGACAAGGATGTTTCTGATTAAGCATTGTGTCAACAGTGATTAAAACAGAAACCCTTTTATTTACAACTTTACAAAAACAATTTACAAATCCTTTTATATTTATTGTGTATTATGTTCATGATATTTTTGCTAAAACCATTTACAAATGCATACATTTAAATGTTTAAAAATCCTTTAATGTACAATAGCAAAGCATTGACAGCACCTAAAACGTAAACACTTTTGTGTATGTATAACTTTAGAGATTTACAAATATTTGCAAATGATTTAATGTTGATGTTGTCAAACTTCATGGTATTTACAGAGCCTAAAATGTAAACTCTTTCATGTACAATTTTAAAGAAAGCACAAATAGTTTCATGTTGGTGAACTTCTAATTGACATATCTAAAATATAAACCCTTTAATGTATAGCTTTTCAAACATACAAATGCTTACAAATCCTTTGACGAGGATATCAAAACAGTGCTTAAAACAGAAACCCTTTTCATGTAAATGTAAAAATAATTTACAAATCCTTTTATGTTTATTGTGTATTATGTTCACTTTGCTAAAACAATTTAAATGTTTAAAAATCCTTTGATGTACAATGGCATTGCAGCACCTAAACGTAAACTCTTTTATGTCTGTACAACTTTTCAGAAATACATATGTTTACAAATCCTTTGATGTTGATATAGTTGATTAGCATATCGACAGTGTCTAAAATGTAAACACTTTTGTATAACTTTAAAAATGTACTAATGTTTACAAATGATTTGATATTGATGTTGTTGACAAACAGCATGGTATTTACAGAGCCTAAAATGTAAACTCAATCATGTACAATTTTAAAGATGCACAAATGTTTACAAATCATGTGATATTGTTGAAAATCATACATTAGTATCATATCAACGTCTCCTTTATGTACATACAACTTTACCATCATACAAATGTTTACAAATCATTTGTTGTAGATGGACATGAAACGGCATTGCATTGCCTTTTATATCTGTAAAACTTTACAGAAATACATGTTTACAAATACTTTGATGTTGACATAGTTGATCAATGTTCACAGCGCCTAAACTGTAAACACTTTCGTGCATGTACAGTGGGTACGGAAAGTATTCAGACCCACTTACATTTTTCACTCTTTGTTATATTGCAGCCATTTGCTAAAATCATTGAAGTAAATTTTTTTTCCTCATTAATGTACACACAGCACCCCATATTGACAGAAAAACACAGAATTGTTGACATTTTTGCAGATTTATTAAAAAAGAAAAACTGAAATATCACATGATCCTAAGTATTCAGACCCTTTGCTCAGTATTTAGTAGAAGCACCCTTTTGATCTAATACAGCCATGAGTCTTTTTGGGAAAGATGCAACAAGTTTTTCACACTGGATTTGGGGATCCTCTGCCATTCCTCCTTGCAGATCCTCTCCAGTTCTGTCAGGTTGGATGGTAAACGTTGGTGGACAGCCATTTTTAGGTCTCTCCAGATATGCTCAATTGGGTTGAAGTCAGGGCTCTGGCTGGGCGATTCAAGAACAGTCACAGAGTTGTTGTGAATTCACTCCTTCGTTATTTTAGCTGTGTGGTAATTGTCTTGTTGGAAGGTAAACCTGCGGCCCAGTCTGAGGTCCTGAGCACTCTGGAGAAGGTTTCGTCCAGGATATCCCCGTACTTGGCCGCATTCATCTTTCCCTCGACTGCAACCAGTCGTCCCTTCCCTGCAGCTGAAAAACACCCCCACATCATGATGCTGCCACCACCATGCTTCAAAGTTGGGACTGTATTGGACAGGTGATGAGCAGTGCCCTTTTTTTCTCCACACATACCGCTTAGAATAAAGGCCAAAAAGTTCTATCTTGGCCTCAACCGACCAGAGAATCTTATTTCTCACCATCGTGGAGTCCTTCAGGTGTTTTTTTAGCAAACTCCATGCGGTCTTTCATGTGTCTTGCACTGAGGAGATTTGCCATAAAGCCCCGACTGGTGGAGGTTCTGCAGTGATGGTTGACTTTCTACAACTTTCTCCCATCTCCCGACTGCATCTCTGGAGCTCAGCCACCGTGATCTTTGGGTTCTTCTTTACCTCTCTCACCAAGGCTCTTCTCCCCCGATAGCTCAGTTTGGCCGGGTGGCCAGCTCTAGGAAGAGTCCTGGTTGTGCCAAACATCTTCCATTTGAGAATTATGGAGGCCATTGTGCTCTTGGGAACCTTAAGTGCAGAAGAAATTTTTTTGTAACCTTGGCCAGACCTGTGCCTTGCCACAATCCTGTCTCTGAGCTCTTCAGGCAGTTCCTTTTTACCTCATGATTCTCATTTGCTCTGACCTGCACTGTGAGCTGTAAGGTCTTATATAGACAGGTGTGTGGCTTTCCTAATCAAGTCCAATCAGTATAATCAAACACAGCTGGACTCAAATGAAGGTGTAGAACCATCTCAAGGATGATCAGAAGAATTGGACAGCACCTGAGTTAAATATATGAGTGTCACAGCAAAGGGTCTGAATACTTAGGACCATGTGATATTTCAGTTTTTCTTTTTTTAATAAATCTGCAAAAATGTCAACAATTCTGTGTTTTTCTGTCAATATGGGGTGCTGTGTGTACATTAATGAGGAAAAAAATTAACTTCAATGATTTTAGCAAATGGCTGCAATATAGGGGGTCTGAATACTTTCCGTACCCACTGTATATCTTAAGAGATGTACAAATGTTTATAAATCATTTGATGTTGGTGGCAAACACCATCATATTTAGAGCCTAAAATGTAAACCCTTTGAGTTGTAAAACCAACTTTAAAGATGCGCAAATGTTTACCAATCATTTCATGTTGATAAACATAAAGTGTCGTTGTATCAACACATCTAAAACATAAACCCTGTTGTTTATGTACAACTTTACAAACATACAAATGTTTACAAATCCTTTGATGTGGATGTTGTTGATAAGCATGCAATAGCATTGTGTCAACAGTGCTTAAAACATAAACTCTTTTATGTACAACTTTACAAAAATAATTTACAAATCCTTTGCTGTTTATTGTGTATTATGTTCATGATATTGTCACCAAACGTACCGTATCAACCTGTGGACAACATTTAAAGCATAAAACCATTTACATATGCACAAATTTAAATGTTTAAAAATACATTCATGTACAAAAGCATTGTATCAACAGCACATAAAACATAAACCCTTTTATGTACAACTTTACAGAAACACTTGCAAAGGTTTATGTTGATAAATGTACAATAGCATTGTATCACAGCATTTAAAACTTAAGCCCGCTGTACCAATGCTTCCAAATCCTTTAATGTTCATGATGTTGACATGTCTGTGCAAATTATAAAAAATGTGCGTGTGCTTGAAACACGCTTTACATACAAATACCTTTGAATACCAATGAGATAACGTTGATTGAATGGTCTGTACTTCTATTCCTCACAGCCTTGTTTCTGTTTGTGTCAAATTAAATACGGTGAAGGAATATTAATCAAGAATCAGCTCTGAAGTACAACCAATACTAGCACCGGTGTCAGTTTGTATATTGTATTATGAAGAAGTGCTCGGTGTGTGGCCCTCACAGTAAGCTCCTGTATTCTGATGGCAGTGGTTTCGGTGTCCAGGGAGAGAAGGAGAGGGAGATTTGGGAGGTTGGTAGTGAATGCAGAGTGGATTACTTCAGCTGCCGTCTTTGTTCATCAGAGCTGCACTTGTGTACTGTGCATTCAGAGCGAGTCTGAGACACGGGAGTAAGCAGCAGAGAATAACATGATACATTTGACTCAATTACACACCCCAGGATAGATTGCAAGTATACCGCAAATTTCCTTATATTAAATCAAACCAAAACCGCCATGTGGATAATATTTACATGTGCAGCGTGTATTGCTGATCTTGTGTTGTGAGAAATAGATGTACAAATGCTTAAAGCAAGGAAAGTCAACAACGCCAGGATCTAAGGATGGTTATTTCACAGCTGATTGTTCAAGAGCATCAATACAGAAAACTTTTTTAGAATCTGCATGACGAAAGTCTTTTTCTTCACTGTTTTGACATATTTTTTAAGATAAAGCTGGGATAAGAGAAGGGGGAGGGATATTCTTATGTTATATAGCATTTTATTTGTCAAAAAATAACTAACATATATATTATATATAGATATTGTTTGGTTTTTTTGGGGGTAACTGAGCCCGAAAAACTACCAATATGCACTAAAACCTGCAAAATTTTACAAAAGTCTGACACTTACAAATTTTGTTAAAATAACTGCACAAACATTCCACAAAAGTCCTTATTTTTATTCTGATAGATTAAAGAAATAATATTTGGTTGATATACACTACCAGTCAAAAGTTTTTAAAAATTTTAAATGTTTTTTTTAAAGAAGTCTCTTCTGATCACCAAGCCTGCATTTATTTTTGAACCAGTACATAAAATGGTTTTCAATATGTTTACTATATAATAATGTTTGTCCTATTTGAATATATTTTGAAATGTATTTTATTTCTGTGATCAAAGCTGTATGTTCAGCATCATTACTCCAGTCTTGCGTCACATGATCCTTTAGAAATCATTCTACTATTCTGATTGGCTGCTCAAAAACATTTATTATTATTATAAATATTGAAAACAGTTGAGTACATTTTTTCAGGATTATTTGATGAACAAAGTTCAAAATAACAGCATTTATTTGAAATAAAAAATCTTTTGTAACATTATAAATGTATTTATCATCGCTTTTGATCAATTTAAAGCATTCTTCAAGGTCAAGGTCAACTTTATTATCCCCAGAGGGCAATTTGTTTCACAGCCAGCAGTAAACCATATACAATCCAACAAAAACCGATGGCAGCTGGTATAAAATCTATATCTTTAAATCTATTGGTCCTACATAAAGGCAAATAATATCGTAGTAGAAGGAAGCAACTTTAAAACATTCTGCCACGGGTGCTGTTCTGCCATGGCTTCCTGAACTGTCTACTCCACCATGGCTCCCCAAGCTCCCTGCTCTGCCATGGCCTCCTGAACTCCCTACTCCGCCATGGCCCCCCTGAGCTCCCTACTCCGCCATGGCCTCCTGAACTGTCTGCTTCTCCATGGCTCCGCCGAGCGTCCCTGTTCTCCCCTGGCCCCTGACCTGTCCGCTTCTCCATGGCTCCCTGAGCTGCCTTCTCCGCTATGGCCCCCTGAGTTCCCTGCTCCGCTATGGCTCCCGAGCTCCCTGTTCCGCCATGGTCTCCTGAACTGTCTGCTCCACCATGGCTCTCTGAGCTCCCTGTTCTACCATGGCCTCCTGAACTGCTTGCTCTGCCATGGCTCCCCGAGCTGCCTGTTCCGCCATGGCACCCCGAACTGCCTCATCCGCCCTGGGTGCCGGAACAGTACCCCGCCCGGAGCCGTCCGTCGCCTTAAGCCTGTCCTGAGAGCCTCCAGAGCGCCCCCCCCCCTCCGCATTGGTTGTTATGAGAGGGGAGGGGGGAGTAATGTCAGCCTCTGTTCCGTGTTTGGTGTTTTGCTCCCCACGAGTTCCATGACCCAGTTTTCCCTCTTGTTTAATTATTTTTTCATTAGTTCCAGGTGTGTCTCGTCATCCCATCCTCTAGTCATGTGTGTTTAAAGTGTTTCCTGTTTTGAGTTCTCTGTCCAGTATTGTATATGTCAATCTCTCCTGCTACGTGTGTTTTCCTGGTTCCCTGGATGTAATTAAAGTCTCCTTGTTGATGTACTCCACATCTCCTCGCTCCTCGCTCTGCGCTCCAACACAGTAGCAAACGTGACAGAATACCTTATACCAGTCGTTCCACACCCTTTAAAGTGGTGCCAACAATCTTACCACACACTTTAACAGTACCCTGCAATCTATTTCAGTTTTTTACATTAAGTGACCCATACCAACATACACATGAGAAAGTAATGACAGATTCAATGCAACAAGAGTAAAACAGCTTCATTAAAGTACTGTCCACATTAATACTACAAAGTTAGTTCCGCAGATAAAACATACGCTGGTGGGCTTTCTTACACACAGCATCCACATGAGCCTTAAAGGTCAACTTTTCATCTATTACAGTACCAAGGTATTTAAATTGACGTACAACCTCAACAACATGATCATTAATAACCACAGGAGAGATGACTGTAGGATTCTTCCTAAAATCTATAATCATCTCTTTAGTTTTAAATACATTAATGTCCAGAAAGGACAAATTACACCAATCAATCAAATCTGCCAGTACAGGACCATGATCAATATCCTAACTATTTAAATGGGAAACAATCACTGAATCATCCGCAAACTTGTTGATATGACGCCTCTCTAGTTGCGTATGACACTCATTAGTATAAAGCACAAATAAAAGAGGTGAAAGAACGCATCCTTGCTAAATTAAAGTATTAATTTCTATCATTTCCGGTGTTTTGAATGGGATAGTGTATATTGTTAGAAAAGTTTTCTATTTTGAATAAATGCTGTTATTTGTAACTTTTTTATTCATCAAAGAGTCCTGAAAAAATTTACTCATCTGGTTTAAATATTATTGATAATATAATAATAATCAATGTGTTCTTGAACCGCAATCAGCATATTACTATTATTTATTTCTGAAGATCTGTGCCTGAAGACTAGGAGAATGATCTGAAAATTAGCTTTGATCACCGGAAATAATACATTTTTAAAAAATATTAAAATAAATACATTTTTTCAAATAGAAAATATTTCTAAATTTTGCTGTTTTTGCTGTACTTTGGATCGAATAAATGCAGGCTTTGTGAGCAGAAGAGAGTTCTTTAAAAAACATTTCTTACTGGTAAGACTTGAATGACTGATGCATGACTAAAAAATAACATATATTTTAAAACTTGGCCTCCCTTCCAGGTGGTTCTGTTGAATTTATTACTTGTTTATTTATTTAGTCCGACATATTCACGTTGCTACTTCATTAACACTTGATTGTTGATCCTCAACAGAGAGATAGTTATAAAAGTAGCATAACCTATCACCCCTGTAAATGTATCATATCATGTAGCTGCAGTGAAGTAGGCTAACTAATGTTGTTCCATAGTGTCATTCTACAGTCGTGACAGGTTTTCTTCAGTATTTTCTGACCGTGTTCTGAGTGCTTTGATCATCATCTGGTCATGTTGTTATTGTTTGTATGTGTCCTTCTATTCACCACACAGTGTGTGTGTGTGTGTGTGTGTTGGTGTGTGTGTGTGTGTTGGTGTGTGTGTGTGTGTGTGTGTGTGTTTGGTGTGTGTGTGGTGTGTGTTGTGTGTGTGTTGTGTGTGTGGTGTGTGAGGGGATTGTGCACACGTGCCCTGCCTCTTATGTGCTCATGTGTCACACACGCAATGCTTTACCCCTCACTCTGACACACTGAGACTCCTTTGTGCGTGAAACAGGGCGCTAACATTTAGCCCTACAACTCGCGCTTGTTCTTCTAATGAGTCTGTCTTGTTGTTTTGTGCAAAAGCTGATAAATTTCTTTTCTCTTCGGATAGCTTCAACATTTACAAACAGTCCTCGCTGCTGGGTCCCTTTGAAGCTAGGACCATACAATTTTACTAAACAGTCACTGTTTCGATTTCACCATGCATAATTAACAATCTGCGTTTTGTCATATTCAATAACTCATGATCGGCAGATGCAGTAATATGACACTTTCCCTAAACAGGTTAAAATAAATGCTATAAAATGAGGGTTTGCCCTTTTTCACCTTTTACCGACATTGGTCATATCTAAATATATATTTATACACGATTTGTTTTCATTAAAAAAAAATTCTAGAACATATAATTAATCAATCAATCATCAGTTTTAATTACTTAATTAATTAATTCGTAAATATATAGAAAAGACACATGAATGTGTAAACAGGTTAAAAAGAAATCCTTAATAGCGGGTCTACTCGAAAGGCGCAAACCTCTCTTATAAATATGTTTGTAACAGGGTGAACACAGTTGCATAAAAAGGAAAATATAGACTTATGATAATTTATGTGTCTGTGTGTGAGACCATTTAAATCATGTTATACTTAACTAATCCCGTTAAATGTGTAATTGGGGAAATCCTGTGGTAACCGGGTTGAGTACACAAAAAACTATTTTACATATTTTATATATTTACTATATTTTCTTGTTAATAAAATTTTGCTAGTACTTGGAATCGATATAAGGTTCTAAAAAATAGATATTTTTCCACAATAAATCTTCACACAAACTGGGACAGTTTTACATACTATGTTCAAATCTAAATGTTTTTTAAGTAACATAAGTTTTTAAAGTTTACTGCAGCGAATTGAATATCAATTAAACAGAAGTGTGTAAAATGTATTATTTAATAAACCTTGATGGATACAGTTGAAATTTCCAAATTCAATAAATCACCACTGGTTTTAAAGGTGACATATCATGAAAATCTGACGTTTCCAGGTTTTAAGTGCTATAATCAGGTCCCCGTGCATCTACCAACCAAGGAAACGTGAAAAAGATTAGCCCAGTAATTTTTTTTTGGTAAGCCTTTTTCTGCAAGCGTCTGAAAAACGAGCGCGTCTGATTTCGCTCCCTTGGTTACGTGACAAAGGGATCTCATTATAATATCACCACCCCTCAATCTGTAAGTTTCCACCCACAGCACCATCATTTTGATTTCGCAAGCGACAACAGTGTAATGCCATGGCGAAAGTTTTTGCTGGCCTTGGCTTACTACGTGCACAGAACACTTTTACAGTCCCATCCTCAGAGGAGACAAGAGAGCAGTGGATTTGATTTATTTACTGTATATTGCTGCCTGCCTTTATCTAAAATAAACATGCAATTTATTTTCCCAGCTGTTTACCTTCACAGACATAACCGACTGTTTTTGTAACTCGTGTTTTTAACGTAAACTTGTGTGTGAAGAGAACTTATGGGCATTTCCACTGCATGTACTGCACGGTACGCTCGGTATGGTTCACTTTTTGGGGGTTTTCCACTGGGTACAGTACCTGGTACCTGGTACTTTTTTTAGTACCACTTCGGTTGGGGTTCCAAGTGTACCGTACCGTTACCAAAACGTGACGTGTAAACTCTGCTGATCATGGATTGGCCGGCGAGAATCGTCACTACCTGCGTCACTGAAATTGCGACACAAACACAAAAGAACCGCAAGATTTAAATAAGCACAGCCAGCGAAGGATCGAACGCAACGTTTTGAACGAGCGCACCTTTTTTTAACAACCCAAAAATGTTGTTTCGTTGTCTGTTGAGGAAGTACTGACGTTCCTCTCGTTGATAGCAGAGGTGCTGATCCAGCGAGAGCTTGATGGGGCAACGCGGAATGAAAACGTTTTTTTAGGAGTCGTGGTAGTAGAGGCGGCACAACTATAACGACAGGTGAATAATCCATATAATCCATCCATCCACACCATATCCACTCTAAAGCGGTACTGAACTGCAGTGGGGTAGGATTATTAAAATATGTTCATGCATAATAAGGCATTAACATGTGCATTGTAAGTACTAATATATGCTAGCAATATGCATGGTAGTTAATACTGAGAATTGGTCCTTATACTAAAGTGTTTACACACCCACATACCACGCTAGATCCACATTTGTAATTAGAAGGTGTTGGCTCATCTCTATATTATTTTTATTCCACTAGACTGAACGACATAAACGGCTGAGCGCTCTCACTTTGCAAACACAAACCTGCCGAGCGAACGCGTGCCGGCCGTACTGAGCCCCCGTACCGAGCCGGTCCTACCACTCAGTGGAAAAGCGCCATAAGTTTAGTACTCACATGCTGTAACAGCCACTTTCTGTGCGTGTGCTTTCGTGTGTTCTCGCCGAAAACATACAATATTTTACACTGATCAGAATGGTTTAAAACTCATGATTTCAGCGCGATAAATATGATAATCAGAATCAAAACAGATGTTTTTAGCAGGTATGAACTGTAATGGTGCGCAGCTCTATTCTGGAAAAGAGGGTGGGGAGCAGCAGCTCGTTTGCATTTAAAGAGACATGCCCGAAAAACAGCGTGTTTCTGCTTCCACTCAAAATAGGCATTTTCAAAATGATATAATAAATGATCTGTGGAGTATTTTGAGCTGAAACTTCACAGACACATTCTGGGGACACCAGAGACTTATATTACATATTGTAAAAAAGGGGCATAATATGTCTCCTTTAAAACAAGCTTGATATAATAAATGATCTGTGGAGTATTTTGAGCTGAAACTTCACAGACATATTCTGGGGACACCAGAGACTTATTTTACAATATGTAATAGGGGCATAATATGTCTCCTTTAAAACAAGCTACTTTTCATTCTATATTAGTTTTACATTACATAGTAGTTTATCAAACACATCTAATTGTTCATAACACAACAAAAATACATGGGATTTGTGCCACTAATGCTTTAAAAACAAGTAATGGGAAACCAAATCTGCCATGTTTTTGCACTGCACCATATGCTTTAATTTCTCATAGCTTTGATGTATAGCCTTTAATGGCTCTGCAGAAAAAGGGGTCATGCAAACACCGTGACTTACAACACCAGACATCTGTTCTGATCAAAATACTCTTCAAAATAACTTGCTTTGGGGGGGGGGGGGCCAGAGGGGTTTGGTCAAGGTGAATCTTTTTTCTGGCCACATATGCTGACCACACGTTGTTTTTTTCACCATCATCTGGTTCATAATACACAAAGCTGCGTTGTTATTTAACCTCGAAATACCGTTCAATGTCACACAAGTCTCCACGATAAGACTGTGGCAGAAGAATGAAGTAAATCTTTCAGACATTATTATATCAAGGCCGACCTATGCAAACACTTGGTTTTGACATGGAAATCTCACAGCTGGTGACAAAACGTCCTGCTGACTAGCACAAACTGATGGCACGCTGGATGAATGCAGGTTGCAGCATCTGGCTCTGAAGGTCTAACAGATGTTACCAGGATATCACATGACACCCCTTTTGTACCCTATATTCAGTTTTACTAACTTGTTTCAAGGCCAATGTGTAGACTTTGTAGTAAATAACTTCTCACCTTCTCAACCTATAATCCCTAGCCCCCCCCGTTAGTTGTGGTGCAGGCCCAGTCCGTAATACTCGTTTTCGCTCTTTCCTTCTCTCCCGCCCCTCTAAAATCGCTCCTAACCCTAGTTCCTCTACTTCCTCCTTTCCTTCGCCCCCTCCCCCTAGAAAACCGTATTGTTATTGTCCTCTGCAAACTGTTAGCGAGTTCAGAGCCATAAAGATTATATCTCCTCTGTGATTTGCAGTGTGTTTAGTGTGTATGGAAGCCCATCAAGGGATGTGTTATGATGACTTTAGTGCATCCCATGCTGAAACAGCATTTTATTGTCTTATAAGGTCACAGAATCTCATAACTAAAATCTGTACTAAAGGAATTTGATATAAAAGAGAAACTTTAGACGGATATCCTGGAAAATGTCCCACGAGGGGAGGGGGGGGGGGGGGTGGGGGGGGAGCACGTCAGAAGGGTGTGTTTTACCTTAATGTTTTCAATTTACAGTACAAAAAGAACAGCTCTGTGTAAATATACAAATTTTTTTCGCTGATGTAAATTTCAAAAGAAGTATGAAAAAAAAAACTCAAAAAAATCCGAATTTTTTTGTTTTTTGTTTGTCATCATTTTTCATGTTTATTTTTCCTTGTTGTGGGCAAACCGTTGCCGACATGTCCGTTGATCCAAGCAGTGGGAAACTACAATAAATAAAACAGCAGAACACCTACAACACAAAATGAGAAGCCCCACAAAAATTATAACTAAAATGAAAAATGTCTTTAAAAAATTAACAATTCAATGAAATATTAAATATGTATATAAGTAATACAACAATTCAATGTTGAATAACCCTACATATTTTCAAATAGATATTTGTGCTCTGGTCTTGGTCTCTGCTCTGTCTCACGCATGGGATCCAATAATTGACTAAAACATAGTCTGGCCCTTCCGGTGGGCTTGTGGGGTCTGATGGTTTGTTTGGAGCAGAGACTTTGTTGGAACTTTAAATAATATGGCTATTTTTTTGTTGTGTCGATTGTTTATAGGGTTTTGGTATCAAAGTTATTTTGTTTATACAGTTATATAAGTTATTAAAAAATTGAAAATTGTAATTAGAATCATCAATCATCGCTTTTATGCTTACAGTAACTTTTACACTGGCTGATCGGCTTCAAAGAGGAACCATTATTTTAAGGAGAGTTCCATCACGTCCGAGCCGACTAGACACCAGAATTGGAAAAATTGTCGGTTTACTCACAGCCTCAGTTATTTCTCACACCTGTAGGCCTTCTTCTCTGTTCCTCTGTTGAGCACCAAAAAGAAGATCTTTTATTTGAAAGAATGGTTGTTAAACCAAAACTACTGGTAGTCCATTGACTTCCATAGTATTGGAAAACAAAACATACTATGGAATCACATGGGACCAGAAACATTGCTTCAATGTGTATATATAGATAATATTATATCTTCTTTTATTTATATAACAGGTTGGAAAACACCACTAGGTTGATAAATCTGACAAAAATTAACATTTTTGGTGGAGTCCAGTCCCTTTCAAAATTCACCTAACACCCATGTGAGTGACGCCATTGGTTGTTTCCTCGCCCCCGTTCCCTGCATAGCCGCATAGAGGTCTCCCGCCTCCTTGTGATTCACTGAGGTTCATGGTTCAGCGGTCGAAGGCTCACGACTGTTTTCAAGGAAAGTTGCTTCACTTTGTCCCAAACCCACAACAACCGCTAAAACACAAAACCACATCCACATTTGCCTATCTGTGCATGTATTCTTTTTCCTTCCTATATCTTCTTTTCTATGGGTTGAGCGCCGCAATTAAGGTGCAACGTCTTTCGCAGAATACTGGCATGAAGATACAAGCAGTAAACTCGACTCTGTTGAAAGCGCACTGTCATCTATAGAACCTTAGGGGGAGGGAAGGAAAGACCAGCAGTTCCCAACTTCTTAACTAAGGAAAAGGCGATTGTGACAGAATATTTCCCACACAACTGTGCTAATCTCAGAGAAACAGAAACGAGTCTCCTTTTTTTTTTCACGTTTCTTAACATAAAAGCATTTTTTAATATTGTCATAGTATATTTATATTTTTTATTCTTTCTTTTTCTGCATTTTGTTAAAATTTTAACCCTGAGGGTGTTTTCCCTATTCTTCCTCTGGAAATAACAAACATAACTAAAGGAACCAGACCCCACCGCCCAAAGACAACACAGAAGTGGAGCTTTCGAAACAGTCAAAAAAGGGGGGTAAAAAAAGGCTTGGATGCATTGTGCCAACATCGATTTATGCATGTGGTAATTTTGAAATGTATTTTTTTTTTATCTCAATTCATTATATCATCTCCCTTATTAACAACTGGTAATCCATAAAAAAAACACAACTAAGTATACGTAATATATGCCCACATCAAACAAAAAAAAAAAAATATTCACAAAAAACCAAAACAAAAAAAGGAATCTGCTCCCCTCAGTGCCCGACCGACCCATCTTAACACCCCGCACACCCCAGCAATATAGTCTTTAGCAGTTCTTTCATTTGACAGACACTATTGAGGTATTTTTGTAAATACACATTTTTGGTAACCAGCCTTTATTTATGATGTATCGAAGCTATAAAGCTGGAAAACGTAGCAACCCATAAAATTGGTAGGTGGGGGTTAATGTTTGTCCCTGTGGGCTACTTTCTTATTTATTTCTATTGATTCTCTCCAGCTGATTTATGACTGTGCGCTGTAAACTCACTGGGGGGAAAGTGATACGCCAGCTAGTTTAGTTCAGTCAGTGGAAATAAAAATAATTGTAGAGGATATGGCACAACACCTTCTGAATTAAAAATGTGTATTTATGCGTGTGTGTGTGTGACACTTTATATTAAGGACCAATTCTCACTATTAACTAACATGCATATTACTAGCATATTAGTACTTACATATAGCACATGTTAATGCCTTATTCTGCATGAACATATTTTAGTAATCCTATCCCATACCTAAACTTGACAACTACCTTAACCATTAATAAACAGTAGTGCTGTCTAAAAATTAATCGCGATTAATCGCATCCAAAAAAAAAAGATTTTGTTTACATAATACATCAACACGGTACACATACATATATATGGGGTTAAAAAATACGGATAATACAACACACATTCCGTATATATTTTAGGAAAATATTTACAAGTATTACATGTTATATTATATTATTCTATTGTAGATATACTAGAAATTATTATATCAGCAACAACATATTTTTCTTACATATATCCATGTTTGTTTGATTTATACATTATAAATATACACAGCACATATACATACAGTATATTATGTAAACAAAAAGGTATTTTGGATGCGATTCATTTGTGATTAATCATTTGACAGCACTAATAAGCAGCAAAGTAGGTGTTTATTGAGGCAAAAGTCATAGTTAATAGTGAGAATTGGACCTTAAAGTGTGACCTGTAATCTAGATTACACATTTTAAGTAATCTATTCAACTACGTTTTTATTTCCTTTACTTACTTTTGACCTAATCTTTTATCAACATAGTGTTGAATAGGTTTATTTCGCACCAAACTGATATAAAAATAGAAATAGAAAAAATATATGTTCCATACTTCAACAACATGAAGTAAATTAAACATTACATTACATCAGGTTTCATGGATTGATGAAAAGATAATACTTAATTTCGACATAAAAATGTAAAATAATAAATACATAAAAATAACAAAATCTTACTAAAATGTAATGTATTTTATTTGTTTACCTGCATACCAATGTAAAGAGAAATGTAAAAATAATTAAATTTTGAAGAAAGAATTAGTTCAAAATCAATACATTTCGAATAATTTACTGTGAATGGTATGTAATCATGTACGTAATCTGATTATGAGCATTTTATACATCATATAATCTAATTATAAGTACCTTATTTTTGGAATGGGATTATGTAATCCAGATTAATAAAAATACAGTAAAAACAGTAATACGAATATAATTTTTTTATAAAATGTACATATATTTAAATGTCATTTATTCCCTTTTATTTATAATGAACTGTTCTTTTAAATTGTAATAAATATTTCACAATATTACTCTTTTTACTGTAATTTTAATCAAATAAATGCAGCCCTGGTTCAAAAACATTAAACAATCTTAATTATTCCAAATTATTATGTTCGTTTTTGTGTATGTGTAATAGATTGTATTACATTTTAAATACTCATAATCAGATTACTTGTTTATTGATTAAATATTGCATACTTTTTCACTCCGTAAACCTTATTGATTTTACCTGGGCCGGTCAAGCACTAAAAATGTTATTGCGCTTAATCGCTAAGTCAGGAGTTAACTCGTGATTAATCGCAACCTAATCGCACATTTTTATCTACTCTAAATGTTCCTTAAATTAATATTTTTTAAGTTTTTAATACTCTAATCAACATGGGCATGGACAAATATGGATGCTTTATGACTAGACATGTTTCAAAGGACATAGATGTTTTTCAAATAACTTATTCATGTCTATTAGACACATGAAAAAAGAACATGGAAATACCAGGTTCCTATTACTTCTCTTTATTTGCAATTTACTTACACAAGCCTGTTTACATTTTCACACGACAGGGTAGCTCACTTCTTCTGAACATGCAAAATGTATGTTTATTATTTATTATTACATTTGTTTGCATCTTTGTGCCCACATACTGTATTTTGATGCAGCTAAATCATCAATAAAACTGTTTTCATTGATATAATTTACTGTTTCTGTTGTCAGACAATGGAATGAATATGAAAAAGTGACTGAAACGCGACCCATTAAGACTACATAACCAGCTATTCCTCAGCTCTTCTAGATGTTAATCCGCACAAAAATCCTGATTGATAATCGAGCCGCCGTCTGATGAAATCAAATGCACATAAGATGAATACAATAACTGTGCTGTGATTTTGGCTATTCTTGCATGTAAGATTAGAGAAGCAACATCATATGTGTTTTAACTGAAAGCGCTGCTCCTCTCAGCCGCTCACTGAACAGAGCAGATGCAGAGAGAGAGGTGTGTATGCGCTGTAAGACCTCGTGCTCGTGCAGCCGTACCGGCGAGCCTCAGAAACTAAATAAGGTTTGTCCAAGAAGCCACTAGATTGTCGCTACACTCTTAAAAATAAAGGTGCTTCACGATGCCATAGAAGAACCTTTTTGTCTAAATGGTTCCATAAAGAACCTTTAACATCTGAAGAACCTTTCTCTTTCACAAAAGGTTCTTTGTGGCGAAAGAAGGTTATTCAGATTATAAAAGGTAAGAAAGAGATGATCCTTTAAAGAACCTTTGACTGAATGGAACCAAAAATGGTTCTTCTATGGCATCGCTTGAAGAACCTTTTGAAGCACCTTTATTTTTAAGAGTGTAGGCGTTTTTTTTTTTTTTTTAAAGGTCCGAAAGTCACGAATCTAGCGACAAAGTCACTAAGTTGGAAACACTGTACATCTCCATTTATCCATTTAGTCATTTAGCAGACGCTTTTATCCAAAGCGACTTACAATTGGGGGATACATAAAGGAACTAGCGCCTCTCGGGCTCCTGTAACCCACTCTAATCACGTCAAAACTTGGTCTCATGTCCGTGTCCTCTAGTGCTTGTCCTGCGGTGTAGACAAACAGAAACTCCATGTGAGCATTGTGGCGCTATAGCAAACACTCATCAGTACCTGACAGCGCTACAGCTTTACATGTGGTTATTTGGAAATGTGATTTTGATGCCCTGAACAGTTTGTGCGTGTCAGGACTGATTAGAGTCCTGTTAGCAATCGGTGGCAAGTAGTGCCAAATTGTGCAGATAGCATCAGGGAGGACAGGACGCCACATGCTGAGGCTGTCCTTTACCAGCCAGCCGGCATGAATTGTGTGAAAAGAGATTTTGGGGAGAAGTGCGACCGAAGCGCTGCTGTCATGGAGCATCTTGGTGTCTGTAAAGCTATGATTGATGATGTACAGTACACTACTGTAATTTATTGCAAACTTCAGTTAAAATATTAAATAAAATATAAAGAAAGTTATGTTTTTTGGTTGTTTTTTTTTGCATTGTGACATTAAATTTAAGGCAATTAACCATATTTCCTCCCAAACTCCCATAGTTTGTTCAGATGTTTTAATTTTGATTTCATGCATTCATTCATTCAATTGTGCAGTGTTATTTTAGTGTTATTTTCAAGGGTGGTTCACTGTTTTTTTCTAGGCGTGATTGTGTTTATGGGGTGCAGTCTAACGGTTAATGCTTCGTTTTTTTTTAAAACGCATTATTTTTCACATAATTTACCTTTATTCCACACTGCTATGTCCCTCTCTGAGAAACGTGCTGATCATTTCCTTCTTTTATGAAGCCCCTCCCTCAGAAATAGGCGATGGGCTCTGATTGGTTAGCTAGCCCAGTGTGTTGTGATTGGCTAAACCGCCTCTAGTGTGTGTCTAAACGTCCCACCCCTCACCTCAGCATGTGCTCGTATGGCTGTCAATGCTGAAAAAGCTTTTGGCTTCTCTCCTGAGGTACAAGAGGGCGCATCATTCAAAGCATAAGGTAACATGACTATCTGCGAAAAAAAGTGCATAATGTTTAAAATAATGTTTATAAACCAATTATTAAGTTGCTTAAACAACTATAAACAAAACACATCATGTATGTATGCAATATTTTAATACAAAGGGTGAAATCCAATCACACCCATACTTTTCATTAAAAACGAGCTGCAGTGGGATTGGGAAAAACCCGCCCTAAATCTGATATATGGTTTTTTCAAAGTTTAACTTGCCATTAATTTACATGGCTTCTAAATACAGGTGGCTCTTTGTGCGAGACCGAGTGCAGCATAAGAGGTCCGTCTAGAAATGCATGAAATCGCATTCTGTGTTGATGGCTTGGTTTCAGTTTTGAGTGTATAAGATCTTTCTCACGCATTGATGTTCTCGTTTTCCGCTATATTTTTTAATGACAACGCAGCAGCGCCAGATGCTAGTGGCTAAAACTGGATCGGCTACAAAATATTATAATGCAACGAAGGGCCTTCCCGATAATCGAAATGGAATCGAGATCGCGGTTCGACAGAAGCTGCGATTGTCCATGCGTATCTTTCAGTGAAGCACGGTTCTGTGATCAGCAGTAAATCTCCATCCAAAGGCCAGAGGGCGCTCTCGCGCTGAAACTCCAAATACGCCTCGCAGAAGAAACCCAGAAAATCGCTGCAGCTGAATAAACAAAGATTCAACTGCTTTCATTAATTCAACGTGACTAAAACACACTACTACGGCATTATACGGTTTATCTGAGTTCTTATTAATAAAATTTTCATTAAAATAAAGTATATTTAAAATGCAATGCCTTTATCACTGCTTAAAAACCATGAAATATGTTGCATGCCTTATTCTGTGTAAAAAGCCACATAATCTCACAGAAGGATTTATTTCAAACACTCGACTGACGTTATGAAGTGAGTTTGGAGTAAAAACATGTTATTAAATGTGGTATTTTCACATGCTTTCAGATGGAGCAGCATTTACTTCACAGAGCCGTAGTTCACTGATAAGCTATGCAAAAAGCTGTCATTATCGCGAATGATTTCTTCTGCGATTTTTTTTGCGTAACTTGTTAGTGAACTACGGCTATGTGTAGTAAACTCTGCGGCATCTGAAAGCATGTGATGATGATTTTCTGCTGATTACAGAACCGGCTTTTTTTTTTAACAAAATGCGCATGACAATCTCATTAGATTAATTGTGCAGCCCTAATGCAACGACACTTACATCGTCATCGCATCTCGTGCGCCACTGATAAGGCTGCATCCTTAACGCACACCTAAAGTTTGAATGCAACGTTTTTGCATTAGAATGTGGATTTTTATTTTAAAATTCCCTTTTTTTTACAGTCCTAGTGCTCTGGTTGTATTGTAAACAACGGTGTCGTTAATATCGCTTATCATTTTGAGCTCGATTGAGAAGCAGAGGATTTTATTGAAGAGGATCGTGCAGAACCTGTCCAAGCACGTCTTTTAATGGTATGTTTTTTGTTTGTTGTTTGTCTCATACTTTTAGATACGCTGTAATTTGTAAATGCTACTGCTTATGTTAACTTTTAATATACGGTTTTATCCTGATTAAAGCTTTAATACAGTATGGCAACTGCACGCACGTGCGTCCATGTTTAACACTTCTCACAGCTATGTGAAAATAAGTATATAATTGTAACAGTTCATTGATGGAGCTGAGCTGAATGAGAGAGAGAAAGAGAGAGAGAGATAGAGAGAGAGAGAGAGCGAGAGAGATGCAGAGCGTGTGCAGAGCAGGGGGACGTGAGGAACAGTATTGAGAACCGCTGCTTTTTGAACATTGATTTTGAAACTTGTGAATGCATTGGAATTGTTAGAAGACAGAGTCGCGATTTATATATGAATAGATTTTTATGTGCTCCTCTAGTTTTCTCTTCCTCTTCTCTTATGCAGCGCAGCATGGCCTCGCCCCCTTTATTGCATGTTCCCGGGGGCAGGGTTTATCTGG
>JADLZN010006729.1:0-13696 GCA_018155175.1 Sinocyclocheilus anophthalmus | reverse complement strand
TTTCTGTGAGAACACTGATCTAATTTTCACACAGAGCTGATACTGAGCCAATAAACATGATGACTCTTATAGAGCCTTTGAAATCAAGAGCAATTCAGAATTATGCTCATTAAGCTACAATCTCATACTATTTTTTGATTTACAGGCTATAAAAATGACCAAATATGAGCATATAAAAAGTAATGATAGATGAGGTAGAATAAAGGTTTAATTAAAATTATGTTTTAATAATTAAATAAACAAACAAACACACTGTAATATAAATAAATAAATGTTTTTAGCCTTTCAAATCAAGTAATTCATTATGCTATATTTTGATTTATTTTTAAATATGAACATATAAAAAGTAAGATGGGGTTCAATGAAAGAATGTATTAAATTACCAAATTAATAAAACTGCATGTTTGTTTTTTCGGATCAATGAATAAATATTAAATTACACAAAAACATTTCATGAAAGAAAGAAAGAAAGAGAAAAAAGAAAGAAAAATAAATAATGTTTTCTTTTTTTCTACTTAGAATGGGGAAAAAACCTATCATTCCCAAACCAGAATTTATGTTCCACAACAGGACACAGAGATCTGTAGGAGAGAAAAATTACAAAAAAAACTTACTTTAATATCTCAACTGCTTCTCCTAGACAGCAATGAGAATAAATGGAGACTTTTGTAGTTTTGGTCTGACATTGTACACATAGTAGACAGGTTGTGTTTAAAATGTGCAATGTCTAAACCAGCGATTTTTCCATCCTACAACATGTCTCACACTGACATTTTTCCAAATATTACAGCATAATTAATGTGCTCGCTTACATGTGTGTTCCTGGTGAGATGAAGGTTAAAACTACACACCTGGCCATTCAGTCCAACCAAGGTGCTTGTATTAGATGACATAGGAGTCTGTTTCCTGCTCAAAAGACCAGCATGTTGTGTTTTTGGTGCTGGTCTACTTAACAGCAGGTTGACTAGCCTGACCAGCTGTTGCACAGCATGCCAGTGCTGATCCACCATCTAGACCAGCACTAAGAAGCAATGAAATTGTAAGCTGTTGATGTCAGCTGGGTTGTTATGATGGAAGCTGTCTGGAGCTGATGAAGTTCAAGCTAATTTTTTTTTAAGTTGACAGTTTAACATTTCTTGGTATTCAATACTGCCATGGGCTGTATCTTTCAAACCTATATTGGAGTAGGACAATAAGATTACTGTGGGTGGGGCTACCAATCCAAATCACCTGTGTATGCGTTTGTGCCCGCTCCCTTGCATAAACGCCTTGATATGGTCGGTCCCTCGACAGGACAGTGAGATCGGCGGCCGGGGCAGTGTATACGCGCTGTATGCGGCTCCGTCGTCCTCACAGGGCGAGATCATCTTATCCTCGTCACCTTTTCTGCTTGTGCCGCCGCCCTTGTGCCATTTGGCATAGCGTCCGTGTGTGGGCCTGCAGGCGGGGCTCTTCGGTCCGTAGAGTTCATCTAAAGAATTGGCTCGGTTTGAGTCCAGCAGCTCCTGAGCGGACGACTGTAAACGGGTTTCGCAGTCATCAGGCGTGTCTCCGATCTCCTCCGTGCTGGTCAGGTGCTCCTGGCTCAGGTCGGATAAGGACACCTCCAGGGAATCCTCCCTCCACATGTCCGCAGACTTAGAGCGCTTCTTTTTAAAGCTGGACGCCTCTAGGGAACTGTCCCGTGTGCGTTGGACGAGTGTCGTGTCCTCCGGCGGCTCGGTGTCGTCCTGCGTGGCTTGTTTGGCGGTGGTGGCGGGCGAATTGGCCGGATGGTTGTGGAAGGACATGGGTCGGAGATTCATGGCCACACGGTCCACCCAAATGGGGCTGCTGAAGTTGGGCAGCATGTCCGAGTCGTTGAAGGGCTCCAGGCCGTGGTCAGCCAGCGACTGCGGGATGCTGGGAGTGCTGCTGGAGCGCGTGCTGGTCTCAGAGTTGCGATGCTCTGGTTTTCCGGACGGCGTTCGGCGGGAACAGTACGTCTGCTTGCTGGACAGGCGGAGCGAGCGGGACATGTGCTTACGGGAGAGCTGGCGCCGGCCGTCTCCATAATAACCATGGCCGCTGCTATGACTTTCTGTGTTACCCATGGCTCAGTATCTACAGCAGACAGAGAAAACACAGGTCATGCAACTAAATATAACTGATTTTTTGCACTGTGTTATTATTTGAATGACAACTATTTATGTATTTATTTATTATTTTTTAACACCATGTCATACAATTAAAGATCAAAAACAATATGACAATTAAAGATAAATTTCACAGTAGAGTCTGATTAAGGAATGAATGACTCATAAGCTCACTGGTTCATTTAGTGCCTTATAGATGACAAGCTGCAGTTAAAAAAAAAAAAAAAAGAAAAGATCAAGTCTGAAAGTATTATTTATAAAATAATTTACTTACTAAATATTGAAATGGAATTAATATGTTAAACACTTTTTTTTAACTATCGAATTAAGGTCAGTTATTTGACGCATTTATGTGCCAGAACAAAATAAACTTTTTTTGCATGATTGATTATATAACATTAACTTTTTCAGGTTTTAATTATGGAAATTATTATTTAACGTGGTACTGTATTATTTACTTTTATATTTATTATATTAATAAAAAACATATTATATATCGCAAATATTTAAGTAATTTATATACTACAAACTAAGTACTGTTTATATTAAAATATACATTCACACACAAAATACATTTCATAATATAAGAATAAGAATTCTCTATATAAATGTTTACACACCCATATATATAGATAGATAGAAAGCACACCCAGGTGGTGATGCAGCCACGACGCGAGTATATAATAATAATAGTAATAAAAATAATAAATACATTTCAATTCAAAATTAAGCAAAATGTTTTATATATGTGTTAAAATATCTCTTTATTTAGGGTATTTGAGAATTTATCCAGAAGATTTCAAACATACAAAAAACATTTTCAACATAAAATAAATTTTTGATCCTTATTAGTGAGATCATATTCACTCCAAATGAGTTTCACACATGAATTGGCATAACACCATCAGTTGATTCTGACAGGTACAGTATGACTGTTTCTGAAATGACCTGCGGTGTGCCAATGACATCCCAGTCATGATAGATTTCACTCTGCATACAGATCAGCTCCTACTACCATGCCTTTCGTGGCGTTACGGGTGACGTCCAAAATCTGAAAAAAGAGAAGGCAACAGAGTTATAAATTACTAGTCAAAAGAATCCAAACACAGCAGTTTCTGAGGCAGTACGAGGGGTCGAACTGTTGTGGGATAAAATTAGACTAACCACGGAGAAATACGACAGAATTAGAACTGAAAGAGGGATTAAAGAGATTCGCTGCTGTGGTTGGAGACCACACATGTTCAGGCGCTCTGGACAGCTTCAACAAATGCAAGATGACGGACTTCACTCTGAGCCGCCACATGAGAGGCTGTGCGTGTGTGGTCACAGATATATCAACCCGCGGTTACCGCTGCTTCCAATAAACGCCTGCATGAATGGAAATATAAACACAATGAAATCCAAAAGACACATTTTTCATATGATACGAGAGAGAGGTCCGTTGGCACATGCTGTTGAGTATACTAATGAATAGCATACTTGCTAGCAAAATGATTCAACCACAAACAAACACCCCCAACATTTACATGCTGAAGATAAACTTGCACTAAATTTCCTGACACATACTGATCCGGTGGCATTAGATTCGCATGGAACACAAAGAACTCACTCCACTGAGATTAGTTACATGATTATTCTGAAGTTAAAAACCTATTCATGCACGATTTTCCCAATGGACCCCCTGTGATGACTAAGCATTATTGCACATGTTGATTTGGCAAAAAAACAAAACCCACCAGAAGCAATGTGAACCACCAACAAAAATGAATAATATCACCAGCTCAAGGTCAATGTGGAATTGCAGTTCCAGTCACATGATTTAAAGGAATTGTTCACCTAAAAATGAGCATTTGCTGAAACTGTATTCACACCCAGGCCATCCAAGATGAAAACAGATTTGGAGAAATTTAGCATAACATCACTTGCTCACCAAAGGATCCTCTACAGGAATGGGTGCCCAGTCAGAATGAGAGTACAAACAGTATTAAAAAACATAACATAATCCACCCACCACTCCAGTCCATCTTGTGAAGTTAAAAGCTGTGTGTTTGTATGAAACAAATCCATAATTAAGACGTTTTAACTTTAAACCATCGCTTCTGGCTAAAATACGAGTCGTCTATACATAATAATTACCTTCTTTAGGGAAAACGTCATTTCGACTGAATTGGGAGAGAAATATGCACAGATCAGGCACAGTTTTTGAGAGAAACCAGTCTAAGACAGTTCTAAACAAATATGTTTGTGAATTTTGATGTGAGAGGACAACAAGGGGATGGAATTTTTCACTGGAGGAAGCATTATTATGGATTATAATTCACAATTTGTCCAGAAGTGATGTTTCAAAGTTGAAAAGCCTGAATGATGGATTTGTTTCTCACAAACACACAGCTTTTAGCTTCACAAGATGTTAACTGATGGACTGGAGTGGTGTGGATTATTGTGATGTTTTTATCAGATGTTTGGACTCTTATTTTGACGGCACCCATTCACAGCAGAGGATCCACTGGTGAGCAAGTGGTGTAAGCTTCTTCTCCAAATCTGTTGAAAAACCCAAACTCATCTACATATTGGATGGCCAGAGGGTGAGTACATTTCCAGCAAATTTTCATTTCTGGATATTCAAAATATATCTTATTCTGATTGCATAGAATAAAGTAAGTCATTCAGAATTGGATCAACATAACAGTGTGCTTCTTATAGCCAGCAGGAACCAGAGGGATCATATCTTGGAGCGGTTTCAGATTCTTCATTCTCTCAGAGTGGGATCTCTCTGTCTGTCCTGAGTAACGCACCGGAGCAGATCTGAGGTCAGTGTGTAGCAGAGCTGAGAGACGGTAGTAAAGGCTCATGACAGGGCTGCTAACTCAACCCCCCCCCCCCCCCCCACCGCAAAACAGCAGCGAAGCAACAGGACCAGGACGCAGAGTTCTTGTTTGGCACATAAAGTGCAGAGAAGCTGACAGGAGACGTCTGAGCAAAGCAGAAACAAAACAGGATAACAAGTATTTGATTTGCATGTGTGCTCCTGTGTCTCATGTTTCTCATTTCTCTCACTCCTAGCCAGTCTGTATTAAAAAACTGAACACACAAAAAAAAAAAAAATAGGTACATTTATATGAAATATGCTACACGTATTCTCTTAAAACAATCTTTAATATATTGTAAAATAATCATTTTCAGGTAAATTATTCTCATTTTACGGATGTTTACAGTGGGTACGGAAAGTATTCAGACCCCCTTAAATTTTTCACTCTTTGTTATATTGTAGCCATTTGCTAAAATCATTAAGTTAATTTTTTTCCTCATTAATGTACACACAGCACACCATATTGACAGAAAAAAACAGAATTATTGACATTTTTGCAGATATATTAAAAAAGAAAAAATGAAATATCACATGGTCCTAAGAATTCAGACCCTTGTGACACTCATATATTTAACTCAGGTGCTGTCCATTTCTTCTGATCATCCTTGAGATGGTTCTACACCTTCATTTGAGTCCAGCTGTGTTTGATTATACTGATTGGACTTGATTAGGAAAGCCACACACCTGTCTATATAAGACCTTACAGCTCACAGTGCATGTCAGAGCAAATGAGAAACATGAGGTCAAAGGAACTGCCTGAAGAACTCAGAGACAGAATTGTGGCAAGGCACAGATCTGGCCAAGGTTAAAAAAAATTTCTGCTGCACTTAAAGGTTATAAGAGCACAGTGGCCCCCATAATCCTTAAATGGAAGACGTTTGGGACGAACAGAACCCTTCCTAGAGCTGGCCGTCCGGCCAAACGAAGCTATGGGGGAGAAGAGCATTGGTGAGAGAGGTAAAGAAGAACCCAAAGATCACTGTGGATGAGCTCCAGAGATGCAGTCGAGAGATGGGAGAAAGTTGTAGAAAGTAACAATACTGCAGCCCTCACCAGTGGGGCTGTATGGCAAGTGGACTGACGGAAGCCTCTCCTCAGTGCAAGACACATGAAAGCCCGCATGGAGTTTGCTAAAAAACCTGAAGGACGCCAGATGGTGAGAAAAAGATTCTCTGGTCTGATGAGACCAAGATAGAACTTTTTTGGCCTTAATTCTAAGCGATATGTCTGGAGAAAACCAGGCACTGCTCATCACATGTCCAATACAGTCCCAACAGTGAAGTATGGTGGTGGCAGCATCATGCTGTGGGGGATTTTTTCAGCTGCAGTGACAGGACGACTGGTTGCAATCGAGGAAAGATGAATGCGGCCAAGTACAGGGCTATCCTGGACGAAAACCTTCTCCAGAGTGCTCAAGACCTCAGACTGGGCCGAAGGTTTACAACAAGACAATGACCCTAAGCACACAAAAATAACTAAAATAACGAAGGAGTGGCTTCACAAAAACTCTGTGACTTTTCTTGAATGGCCCAGCCAGAGCCCTAACTTAAACCCAATTGAGCATCTCTGGAGAAGACCTAAAAATGGCTGTCCACCAACGTTTACCATCCAAACTGACAGAACTGGAGAGGATCTGCAAAAAGGAATGGCAGAGGATCCCCAAATCCAAAAATCCAAAAAAGGTGTGAAAAACTTGTTGCATCTTTAACAAAAAGACTCATGGCTGTATTAGAACAAAAGGGTGCTTCTACTAAATACTGAAAAAAGGGTCTGAATACTTAGGACCATGTGATATTTCAGCTTTTATTTTTTAATAAATCTGCAAAAATGTCAACAATTCTGTGTTTTTCTGTCAATATGGGGTGCTGTGTGTACATTAATGAGGGAAAAAAAATAACTGAAATGATTTTAGCAAATGGCTGCAATATAACAAAGAGTGAAAAATTTAAGGGGGTCTGAATACTTTCCGTACCCACTGTATATATGACAGCATATAGCCTCCTACCTATTTACCATTCTCACAGTCCTTACGTCTTGTTTGTACACTGACCTTTTGTGTGGCGAGTCATGAAACATGTCGGAAAAATTCCATCCCATTGCACGATGGCGCAAATCTCCAGGAAAGGCAAACACACAGAAATTCTCCCGTGTCTCCGTGGAAACCAGGCCAGCTCTTCACTGACGGAGCGGGGTCTACACATGCTAGCGTAAACCATCAGCATAACACCAAAATAGAAAGCACTTCAGCACAGGGCCAGCAACATCCCCAAGTGCTCGATCAAAGTTCTCACACTACAGCAGTTAAGAGCAAGTGCTCATGGGTAAAAATATGTGAGTTCAGGACATCAGCTCGATGTACCCACAGGCCTCAGGCTGTGTTTTAAAGAGCTGCCCACATAATCTGCCCCATATAGTAATAAACGAATGTGAAAAGGTTACAAAATTATCTTCCATCATCATGAAATCTACTTGGCTTGATGTTGAAAAAGAAAGACTCTGCATGCATAAGATCTAGTTAAATATAACTAGAACAATAGATAGAACAATAGAACGAAAGATAGAACAATAGAACGATAGATAGAATGATAGATAGATAGATAGACTCAGACTCTTCTCTAAGTGAAGACATAAAGCATCCCATAAGCCTGTTTAGCTGTAACTAATGGTGTGTCGTGTCTTAACCAGCACAAATCAAAACACACAAGCTCCTCCGACAGGGAAAATAACCGCTCTATATCACGAGGCCATAAGGACACGTCACATTCACCCGCTCTCCAGCGGGAATGGTCTGGAACGACCCTGATGGATGCTGAAGAAGAGAGGAGGAAAAAAACAGCTCGATATCTGTCATTCTGCCTGATGTTTATCAGCTTCAATTCTCAACCAATCACATTTTGGCTTGTTTAATTTATCAGCAGTATTTGCTAAGTCAAGCACTACTACTACTAGTGGTACACCAACTACAGGGTTGATGGAGGGGGGGGGGGGGGGGGGGGGGGGGGGGGGGGGGGGGGGGGGGGGGGGGGTTTTGGGGTTTTGAACCAAGACTATAGAAAACTTCAAAAAACGTTAAAAAACATTCAGAACAACCTGAACACCCATGCATCGTGTTGGCAACTTTTGCATGAGCAAACAGCACTACAGTTTCATAAAATATAAATGTTTTGAACTGGCCTCAGGCCCATTTCTGGCCTTCTCATTTATCTGCCACCAAACAAAGGTTAAAGAGAGCAGCAAACTCAAACCACACTCATTTCAATTCAAAGCTTGCTTGTTTTATCAATTTCTATGTGTTATTTAGATGAGCGCCGGTGTGAATATCCTCTCAGTGAGTAAAGGCCTGCTTAGCTGATATGATCCCAGGAAGAGAGCAAAAACAGTGTGGCGTCAGACAGAGTTGTTTATCAAATCCAGTGATGACGCCAAGCAAATAACCGACAGCCGTAAACATCCTGTCAGCCCAAATCCCCGTTCATGGAGGTGTGCAAACAAACACACCTAGGGACTCCATCACGCGATCCAAAAACCAGCTTCACAGCTCCGTGTGTTTACCTGCAAATCTCCCAAAAATGTGACAGGTGCATTTGCAGTCCTTTGTTATTAGAGTCCCCTGATCGCACATACCATGACCTGTCGAGACAGGAGAAGAGCGGTCTGAGAGCTGCCCACCGACGGCTGAAAGTCAAGATTATCAGCTTCAGGGATGCAAAGGGGTGAAAACAGCACTTTTTGCCCCAAAGCTCAACCTGACGTGAGTTTCTCAGCGTGGGAGCTTGGGAACGCTCGGAGGTAGCTGGAAACAAACCCTAAAATTCATCAGCAGCTGCAGGGCGGCAAAAGAAGGAACATTTCCTGCCAAGAAAATCAGCGAGGGCCCGTTTGTGATGTTCATGCTGGGTAATTAATTCACAGCACTTTATTGAAGTACAACAATGACTAGCATTCTGGATTATACAAGACAGCAACTCCACAACTAAATATAAAATGTACAAACAGCATGAAATTAACATAAATGAATCACCTCCAGAGATGATCTTGCATGTCTGACTAGTCCAGTGGACTAACTTAGTTAGTTAAAGGGATAGTCTACCTAAAAATGAAAATTGTCATTATTTATTATGACAATTATTTACATTATTTACCCCAAGTTGTTCCAAACCTGTAAGCATGTATTTGTTCTGCAGAACACAAAAATATATATTTTGAAGAATGAAGGTAACTAAGCAGTTCCAATCTATTTTTGTCCATATACTGGAAGTGAATGGGAACCCAAAGTTTCTGTCTTCTGTGGAACATAAAAGACGACATTATGAATAATGTTGGTAACTAAACAGTTTGGGTTCCCATTGACTTCTGCTGCATATTTGTCCATATAATAGAAGTCAATGGGAAACCCAAACTTTCTTTGCTCTGTGGAACATAAAAGAAGATAAGTAGCGGGAAATTATGCAAACCCTTATTCTGTGGAAAATTTTGAAGAATGTTGGTAAACAAACTTTTTGGGTTCCCATTGACTTCTGGAAGTCAATGGGAACCCAAACTGTTTGGTTACCAACATTCTTCAAAATATTCCACCGAGGAAAGTTTGGGTTCCCATTGATTTCCATTATATGGACAAAAAATTCAATGGAAATGAATGGGAACTGAAACTGTTTGGTAACAAACATCTTCATATATTTTTATATTCCACATAATACATACAGGTTTGGAACAATATGAGAGAAAATAATGACATAATTTTCATTATTGGGTGGGCTATCTCTTTAAGATTGCTGTTGCTCAACAAAATTTCACATGCTATTTCAATAGGAATCCACATGATCTAAAGTTTCATATGAATTTCATAGAATTTGCTCATGTTAAAGCTGGTCATTTAAATCTGCCACTTTGACCAATAGAAAGCTGTCTGTTGGCACTTTATCAATCGCTAAACTATTAAAAATTGACCTTTTTTGCAGGCAAAACTTTGCTGCAATTTCACTAATGTGACTGTTCCCTGAAAAAACCTGAAATGGAATCGCCTGTTATTTAGTTAAGTACCAGGATAGGCATGACGTTTTTGTGACATGCTCCAGGGGTGATCCTCTTTTACGAGATGTTTTTAAGAGTGTGATATTGGAGATGGTCTGAAAACAAGCCACTCTGGTAATACCCACAATGCATCTGGAGAACAGAATGAGCAATACGAGTGTACATTCACCGTTTGAGCTCTGCCAATTATTATTTCTATTACACTGGACAAACAAGTTTCTATGTCTTCAGCTGCTGATGTTATTTCCAAATTTCCCATGATTATTTTGTATCACAAGCAATCAAAACACTAAACTTATTTGGGCATTTCTATAAATTTCTACCATTCTTATTCAGGATTACCCATCGTGTTTCCATTGCAGTGCTGTTTTGGTGTCTGTTTTTCTCATTTAGAGACCGTAGAAACGTTTAATTGAGAAACGCTACGAGGGGCATTCAGCGCTAATGAAAACAGCACAAATTTACCATCTGTCTGAAAGAGACACTGAATGCAACATAAAACACAGCCTGCGTAACAAGGTTCAGAAATATAAGAACATTTTATGATTTTAAAGTATGTGCCTTTGGCAAAACTGTGCAGGGAGGTCACTGTGGTGTGATGAATGATTGACAGGTCTTTCAGTGGATACCCTCCTGTGACAGGTCGACTCAATATCGAGACACACAGAAAACCTGAGAGACAACCAAATGAGCTCTTTCTGTTCTAGCAATTATGGCTGCTTTTCTGCTCAGAACAAACAAACTGCAAAGCAAAAAAAAAAAAAACTATAGAAAGGATTCAACAAAATAGTGTCAAACAGACCTCAAATTAAATGTTTTTTGTATCAAAAATGCCATAAACAGCTTGATATCAGTGTTGTTTTAAAAGTACAGGCACATCTCTGTGCCACCAAATGAAATTTCAAAATAGTTCTCCCATTCAGTGTTTGTAAACCTAAAAAAAAAAAAAAAAAAACTCTAAATAAACTGCACTGTAAAAAATAAAATAAAAAAGGAAACTGTACTGTAATTTTCTGCAAGGACATTATCCATTAATTTTACAGACATTTCCATTAACTCTAAAGCACAACGCAATGCAGTCCAACATTTAAAATATAGGTAAAACACCTGTAAAAAAAACAAAAAATCAATGTGGAAAATTATTAATAAAGTACATTGTGCCCTGTTTTTACAGATTTATTTTTAGAGTGTGAAAAAATATGTAAACATTAGATGAAACATTTAAAAATGAAAAAACTTAGAAATGCTGCATGTTTTTAGTAAAACTTCAAAAATTAGAAATGCTGCCTTGGCAAGTTGAAGCTGAAGTTGCTAAAACTAAAATAAAAATAAACAAAAACTAAACAGAACAATTTAAAGAACTAACAAAATTAGTCAGAGCTTTTAGTAATAAAATGACTAAAACTTAAACTAAAATTGAAAATAAAAAAATATAAAAAGAAATGCCAGTTAAAAATATAAATAAATTCTATAATACTACATAAATGTGGGGGGGGGGGCACGCCCCCAAACACACACCGTTGTACACACAAGTAATGGCAAACATTAAAAACATAACTGACATTAACAAAAAAACTGCACTAAAATGAAATGATAATAAATATATCAAAGTGACCCTTTGAACGCTAATTTTACACTAAACTTTACTGCGTAACCACAGTAACTGATCATATACTTCACTATCCACTAAATCTTTTGATGCTCCCAAAATTGCCCCCGAATTTCCTGAGTTCCTCTCGGTCAGAGCAAATGCAGCATCCTGCCCTAATCTAGCAGCTTTGAAGCCCGTGAACGACGTGCTGATAGGAGGTGCAGGCATGCCCCAGCACCTCCTCAGGGACATTTGCTGATGATCCCCTGCCCCCGTGTTTCAATAGGTGGAAGGGCTGTACGGATGGGGGATGGTACGACTCGTACCTGAGACCCCGACAACACCCACCCGAGCATGAAAGAAAGAACTTACTCTTTGCTTACTTGCAAACACAGTTTTTGCTTGAGGAAATGATAATCTAGTTTACTTTGACTTTACTTTTCAGGGACACTTAAAAATACTAAAGCAAATCTGAAAAAATACTGAAAAATAATTTTCAGTAACTGAAAAAGCTGAAATGAAATAAAATATAAACATTAAATAAAAATGTAAACTTAAAAAATTTGGAATTAAAAAATATAAATGTTGCCTTGGCAACTAACTAAAATAACTATAACTAAACAAAAAAATAATGTTAATACAAAATCTGAAAAAAGGAGTACACTTAAAAACACAGCTAACTAACTACATAATCGCAAATCTGAAAAGTGCTGCTGAAATGAAATGAAATCTAAATAAAAACTTACAATTTTTAAGTTTTTAAAAACTAAAAAATTTTGCCTTGGCAACTAAATAGAAATATTTATTTAAAAAAACCTAATAAAATGACAAAAGCACAACAAAATTACTTAAACTGCAGTTAAAATGAAAAAAAATCAAAAATATAAAATATAAAAATCGAGTTCACTTTGACTTTACTTTTTAGGGACACTTACATAAATAACCAGCTAAAGCAAATCTGAAATAGATTGACAAAACCAATTTTCTGTAATTGAAATAAAGCGGAAATAAAAATAGAATTATTAGATGGCAAAAACTTGAAAAAAAAAAAAACTTTGGTTTAGGGCACACAAAGAAATACTATATAATGCTAAAGCAAAGCTAAATGTTAATACTGAGGTTTAGGATTGCCATCATTACTAATAAGGATAATAAGATACGAAATAATCACAAACCAAGTCTTTAGATTGTAGTAAAGCACACAGTATTAGCACCACTATGCCCAAGCCAATTACCTCTAGTTCCAGCACGCTATGGGGTCAAACCAACCAGTCCACGCTGTTTATTGTGCCTTTAGGAAGCAACAAAAGAGTTCTCACAGCACAGAGGAAGCATGAGATCACATGACTTTAAGCAATCTGATGTGAAAACTCACTCTGTGTCTATAGCATTCTAGCAATAATTACGGTAAGGACTAAATGCTCTGTCGCTAATGTTTACAATGAATGGCCACAGTGTGATGTTTTGACTAAAACTGGCTTGCTAGTTTTCTAGGCTAGAGGGGAGCGAGTGAATTTATAGAGCTGTTTTAAAGTGTCTGTGTGTGTGTCAACCACTTTAGATGCAGTAATTACAGGGTCTTTTGTGCTAGAGTTGAAATCAATGATGACCATGTAAGAGAAGAAGACAGACTTCCTTGATTCATCCTTTTATGTCCTCGGGCTGAGGGTAATTGATTAACGGTCGCCAGGGGAAATCCCGTTTTACAGAGACACATAACAGGAAGTTAGGTTCCCCAAGAGTAGAACTGGTTCTGGTACTTTCAGACTCGAGCACGGGATATTCACATGTTTTGTGATTCAGGACAAGTTTAAAGGGAACCCAACACAGCACCAAAGCTGTTGATGATCCAAGATTTAACCTAGATTATTTAATTCTATTGCCAAAAAAAAAAAATCACTGCATTGTGGTTGGCACAAATCATGTTTATTTGCATCCATAGGTACAGTATATAATCCACATGTAAAGTTGTTTGAATCATATTTCCTTTTACCTTGCATAGTTCTGTTCATATTTTTTTGATAATGAGAGCATGTTGACACCTCCCTAATTTGGCTAGATTTTAGAAGA